>JAYKKM010000159.1:3842500-4180000 GCA_035772405.1 Chrysogorgia sp. JL179-B06
ATAGCAAAGTGAAAAGGTGGTAAACTGCCAAGAATTTAGTGACGAGATAAAGACGAGATGAAATAAAATAAATAGGGCTTATATATATGCCAAAAGGGTGTCACAGGTAGAAAGTAGCCAATCAAATGCACGGGAAATAAACTAACTAATAATTAATGAGATGGGAAAAGTTAAGTCATTTACTATTTTTACAGTCGATCAATAAGCAGACTGAGGGGGTGGGAGAAATGACAGGTCCAATATTCAAGGGGATTAGGCGATAATAATAGAAACAAAGACTTGAAAAGAAATGAAAGTGCATAAGCTAATAATAAAAAGTTCCAAGAAAAATAAAATGACAAAAAGCTTTTACGAAATTAAATAAAAGAAAAACGTTCGTTAAGACCAAGAGGATGTGTGGTGCCAAGTTTAAAAATGAGACGCTTCTCTTCTCGTTGCCACCGGAAATGGGAAGGATGGCACAGACTTTAATGTCTGAAACCAAATGGTTGGAGCTGTTGAAATGGCGGGCTACAGGTTTGTCACCATCATTGATCCTCACGGAACGAAGATGTTTAGCAAACCTGTCTGAAAGGCGTCGCCCAGTTTCACCGATGTAGATTTTAGGGCATTTATCGCAAGAAATGCAATAAATTATGTTGGTGGACGTGCATGAAAAAGCATGACGGATTGTGTGGTCGAATTTGGGGGCAGTAATAACTGTAGTGGGATTGAGAAAAGGGCATGTGTTACAGCGGGAACGGCCACAAGAAAATGTTCCCGCTGGTGCCGAGGTATTTTGTTTAAGGGCACTATGTACTAAGGAGTCACGAATGTTTACGGCGAAAAGATACCAAAGGGTTGTCGGTGAAAATGGCTGACGTCTCAGGATCATTTTGTAAAATGTGAAAATTCCGATTAATAATATTTTTAACTTTAAAAATTGAAAGGATGAAATGTTAGAACTAAAGGAATTTTATTGTTTGAAACTCGTTCCAAAGATGGTTCATGGGCGTCTAAACGGGGGACGAGAAAAGCTTTCTGAACGGCGAGGTCTAAAAGGTTGGTAGGGTAACCACGTTGGACAAAAAAAGATCTCATTTCCATTGATTTGGCATGAAAATCTTGGTCGTCGCTACATAAGCGGCGAAGACGCAAGAATTGAGAGTAAGGGATGGATTGCTTAGTGTGGTTGGGTGAGAGGATGAAAATAGAAGATAAGTATGGGAGTCAGCAGGCTTGTACGAGACCGACGTTTTCAGCGAATCACCATTAATCGAAATTAAAATATCAAGGAACGACACAGAGGTTTCGCTGATTTCCCACGTGAACTTCAGAGCAGGATGAAAATCATCAACAAAGTTGATGAACTGCTCTAAAAGGACACGTGAACACGACGCTGTTCCTAAACAGTCATCGATAAATCTGCCGAAAAATCAGGCAAGGGACCCGTGTATTGTTCAAAGATCTGTTTTTCAACATAACCAACAAATAAGTTAGCATAGCTTGGACCCATTTTAGTGCCCATCGCAACACCACTTATTTGTTGATAATGTTCACCATCAAACGAAAAATTGTTAAGGGTAAGCACTAGTTCTGCTAAGCGGAGTAACGTGGTTGTGGAGGGTTCTAAATTAGGGCGCTGATCAAAGAAAAACTTCAGACCTTCAAGGCCATCACAATGGGGAATGACGGTGTATAAGGACTTGACGTCCATCGTGAAAATAAATTTATCGGAACTACTGAAACGTAACTGGTCGAAAACATGTTTACATGTTTAGTATCTTTGATATAAGAAGGCAACTTCTTAACCAAAGGTACATAACGTTGTCTAGAAAACTGGAAACGAGCTCGGTGGGGCAACTACAAGCGAAAACAATCGGCCTAGGAAATATATGACAGGTGTTCTGGGGGTTGTTAATATAAGGTTAGATGCAGAGGCAGGCAATTCACCGGCTTGGATGAAATTCTTGATGGTAGTTTTGACGGATTTTTGGTGAGATTGAGTGGGATCGGAATTCAACTTAGTATAAAAGAAGGTGTTGCTGAGTTGACGAAGAGCCTCTTGTCGTACAAGTCCGCTCTCCAGACAACTACAGCGCCACCTTTGTCCGCAGGTTTTATGACAACGTCATTTCGGCATCGTAATAAATTCAAAACAAGAAGCTCTTCTTTGTTAAGGTTATGAACTTGTTTTCTGCGCGGAGGGTGCAATTTATCAATGTCATGGCGGCATTGTCTTACGAAAAGATCAAGAGAAGAAAAATCGCCTTCGGATGGAGACCAAGACGACTTCTTGGGGTTGAGTTCTTCGAAAATATCCTTATTGCTATTGAAAGTGGGCTTATCATGAAAAAGGCTTTGAGGCGCATGCGGCGAAAGAAAGATTCGGTATCCTCTTTAACTGAAAATAGATCGATGGGCCCGGAGTTGGGAACAAACTTGAGACCTTTCGCAAGAACAGATCTCTCGGGGTCAGATAATGGCAAATCAGAGGGAATAGTGAAAACTAGACGAGTGACTTCGTTAGAGGAACTAGTGCTTTGGGAGGGATTCGGGGAAGGACCCAGTAATTTGGCCAATTTGGACGCCTTAACGTCTTTAAGAAAAACATAGAGTCTGGAATTTAGCATGCGAATTTGTTGAACGATAGCGGTAAACAAAACCACACAATCCGTCATGCTTTTTCATGCACGTCCACCAAAATAATTTATTGCATTTCTTGCGATAAATGCCCTAAAATCTACATCGGTGAAACGGGGCGACGTCTTTCAGAAGTTTGCTGAACATCTTCGTTATGACACCGACCGTTCAATATAAAATGTGGGAGTGATACTTAATTTATACACATTATTCATGCTAATCATTCAAATAAACTTGTAGAAGTCCGTACATATATTCACCTTACTTCTGAAGTTCTGTAATAAACTTTTATTCAAACGTTGCTTTGGAGTCTTTTTATTTCATAAAATCCCGTGCATTCGACCTAAGAATATCCTCGTTCGCTTCACAACAGAACCATTGCACCAAACAAGAAAATTTCATACCCATTATGAATATATCGATAATCTTTTCCCTTGGGGCTTCAAAACCTCTTTCAATCGTGTTTTAAGTCGGATAAATACCTCGAACGTCGGCTTTACGCCAGTTATTGTAGTCAGCCCGACAAGTATAGAGAGGCTGAAATCAAGCGGGATAGCTGTCTGCAACGCTCGAAGAACTGAACAGTTCTGACAACCACAGAGACAAGGAAATCCTGTTTGGGAGTGCCGAATGTTGGCTCTCTGATTCTTGGAGAAAGAAACTGACCTCTGGTTGTTGACGAAGTCCACACAAGGAAATAAACTATCGCTTGAACCGGAAGTATACAATAACGGAACATATGATTCTGATTGGCTACTATATTTCGCAAAGTGCCTGTCATTTGAAGGCATATGGACTTATAGTACGTATTCCATATAAGGTCATATCGGACGGGACTGGGAAGAGCAAATACGTTGCCCTAAAGAGCAAATACATTGCCCTCGTACCAGCCCACTGGATGCGGATAATTAACACGTTACGATATGTTCGATTATCCGCTCATTTTAAGAAAATTACGTTCGCTAGCCAGATAAGTTGTACGCATATTGTAAACAGATAATTTACCTTTGTTTTAATATATATTGTAGCTTTGCGAGTTGATTAGTTCTCAAGAAAACGTTCGTTGAAGACAGCCGAAAGTTCGTTTACAAGATGGTATCCGTAATACGAAAATTATATTTTTGTGCATGTTCGATTATCCGCTTTCAAAGAGAACTAAGTTAGCGACCAGGATAAGCTGTATGTATGTTGTAAATAGATCATTTAACTTTAAAAGGATATATTCTATAGCTTTGTGGGAGGGTTAGGACCTTTGTTGATTTGGGGTCGGTTACAATCCAATTAACTTGAAGGCTGGTACGAGGGCAATGTATTTGCTCGTCAGGGCAACGTATATGCTCGTTAGGGCAATGTATTTGCTCTTCCCAGTCCCGTCCGATATGACCTTATATGGAATACGTACTATAAGTACCTATCTTTGAAGGGGGCGGAAAGCCCAAAACCAGGCTTTTGTGTCAGGCTTTCCTCTCCCCCTTCTTCCTCCTCTCTCCCCACTCCTCCCTTCCCCTCCTTCCCCTCAGGCTAACGTAAAACCTGCAAAGGTTTTTGTCCAACTCGCGCGAACTCAGTTGTTATGTTTCTTTCACGGCACCAAGCTGTAAAATGATTTGGAGACTAAATAAACTTTTTAATTGTTTGGTTGAGAAATAATTGTGTGCGTTATATTTACTTTTGTGCAATTTCTACTATGGTAGCTCACCTTCAAATAATGTTATTACCCACGTTGTGTTTCGTCTCGTCGCTGTAGACTGCGACTGTTCGAGGATTTCTTCAAGGTCCTCATTTTTAACGTCAACAAAACGGCTTTTCTTTTCGTTTTCTCGCTCTTCATATTCGTCAACAGCTCTTGCTAGACTTCCTTCAATGTCTTCGTTTGCCCACTTTGGAATTAGCTCGTCAAAATTTTCAAAATTATCCGCCATTATGCCGAGAGCCTATAGTCACGAGTTCTGTATATAATGGTGTGGTAATGCTGGGATAAGATTCTGGGTATATTATAGGTAATATTTGGCATTTCACTCGATCAAACTACATGTTGAAAGGATTTATGGTGAAGGAAAATTTCGAGTGTTGGAATATATACATTTTAAGATCAAACCGGGACCAGTTGCGAAAAATGCAACTCAAGGCCTTCCAGCTGGAATTGAACCCGCGACCCTGCGATGCTATAGTGCAGTGCTCTAACCACTGAGCTACGGAAGCCGTTGCCGAGAGCCTAGTCACGAGTTCTGTATATATGCAGGTGATGGTAATGCCGGGATAAGATTCTGCAGGAACGGTAAAATAGTGTAAAATTGAAACTAGTAGTATTGTGGTACTTAATTATTATTATAAGTGTTAATGTTTACTATTGAAATTGGAAGCGAGTTCCTCCAATACGGAGTCAGTTTATGAAGTGGTAATATCTGTTGCTTTAGATGTGTTTGGATCGAATGTAACTTTAATTTACTTGTTGGCTCGCAAGATTGGTCGTGTGATATCCCTTTCACTAGCTTTATTTAAATCGAGATGTTGCAATCAACAGTCAACAAGCAATGTTGATAATTTAACTGAGAATCTAAAAATAAATTATTGAGTGCATTTTCCAAAGAATGATGTTAGTCACTATATTGTAAAGAATATATTTTATCAGAAACTGAAACCATTTCTGGCACATCAGTTAAAAGCAAGGTTTTATTAACAGAATTGTTTATACAAGTATAAAGGCTATTTCCAGTGCACAATATGACATTTAGGAATGACAAATCCCATGCATTAATATTTGTTATTTGATTATGTATTATCGCAGTCAAAGACATGGCTACACATTGTTTACCAGCATTTGGTTTAAATTGTTTTGTATTGACTTGGATCAACATCATTGTGGGTCCAGGATTTTCTTCGACATCATTTGCCATTCTCAACAACAGTTGAACATACACATTATAACATGACATTTGAGCGAACAACACTATTACTTGTCTTAAACTTTGACATATTTTTTCTGTCAATCTCTTTGTTGGCAAATGGTAAAATACCAATAGTAGTAATACCGTAATCGTTATTACCAGCTGAAATAACATCAACATTGTTTCACAAAAGTTTATATCTTCGAGTGCTGTTGAATTCTGTTTGATTCTTACATTATTGTGTGCACCAATTCGGGAACGATATTGCTCAATTGTCACTCCCATTTAAATTTTAACTACAAGGTCTTTATGTTGTCGACAGTTAACAGGCACATATTATACCTTTTGTATTGTTTTTAGCGAGCACCACGACTTCGCTACGTTGTCCGGTACACGATATAGATATATCTCTTACTTGATTCTAGAAGACTTAATATTATCAAGTACTTCTAGCTCACTTTTTAATTTCTTGCTTTCCCTCTCTATTCTTTAGAAGGGTTTTAGAAGGGTTTCTATTCTTATAAGTTTCAGGCATATAAGCTCCCTGATTCTGTTTTACTTCAGTGTTTACGTTTCTAAATATAAATCGTCGCTTGACTTGACAACTTTGCGTTTCGATCAACATTTCTAAAATCACCCACTGTTCCTGGCATTTGATGGACTAACTGTTGTGATCAATGGCTTATGGATTTACAACAATTTCACAAGATTTGAATAAGTTATATTTGCTTTTATTTGGCATATCACATCCTAATAAATGAATTGCAGTACGGTGTTTACAATATGGAGCAACTGGCAAGCTCGGGCCGTGCGCTCAGGAACGCCTCTGTCCCCTTCTGTGCCCGCCCTCATATTCTGTGCTCATACTGTACTCGACTTTCCTTTTGTTTTTTTCTAATTAGTTCCACGCGATATCTCACAGAACAAAGGAAAATTAATTTTCCGCCTAGTGGAGATTCGACGTAAGGGGCGGTTTTGCCCTGGGCGAATATTTTCACGCGAAGCGAATTTCTATATCCAAAATATTAGTTCCTGCTGAGAACTCATCAAAGGCATTTATAGGACGTAATTGGACAACCATACTGCAGTTGGGACAAGGAGTGAGTCGATAAGGAGTCTTTGGTATTCATTTGACTGTTCTAAGACAATAAGCCAGTACGTCGGACCGGATAAAACTTATTTCAATTCGTAACATCAGGCTGGGGAATTCAGTATAACGAATTTGCAATTATTGCGTAATATGTGGTGATTTCAACATTAACTGGCTATCTGCAGATGGTCAGAAACAGCAGATACTTAAAATATTTTGTCCCTCATATCAGCAAATTGCATCTTCCTACAACCGATTATGGATCACTTCTGGATCATCTGTACGGCCAATATTGCAGACGAAACGTTACAAGTGGAATATAAAAACTTACAATCAAATGAAATTTAATTTTTATTCAATAACATTTACTGCTTTATTGCAGCAACCACATGAAGCGTTATATATCAGTAATATGGATGAGACTGATACTGTATTATAGTGACTGATGCATCGGCAGTACGTATACTGTATCAATCTAACCAATATATTATTGTAACCTCCATCTCAATCTTAGAGCGGCTCATCTGTAATCAGGGCATGTTGTAAAACACGGACTGGACTGTACTGGACTGGACTGATAAAACATGGACTGATAAAACATCAAATACTCAAGCAGAATTTTACTTTTTTGAAAAGAAAACAGCCTTTTGATGTTCTTTCAGACGCGTGCGAAACTGACGTTTAGTCTGACCGATGTACTCACAGTCAGATCACAGTCATTGCACGGAATGGAATAAATAGCGTCTTTCCTCTGTTCCTTCGCAATACGATCCTTAGGTTTTGCGAAAATATGACCCAACGTCAAGAAAGGTTTTTGAGCAACTTTTACGTTAAAACTACCTAAGATTAACCCCGTGAATATATGGAACAACCGCAAAACCCATCACCGAACTTTCGTTCTCAGAGTTTGTATGTGGTGGAGTAACTGCAGGTTTAAAACAGTTTTTCAGAAAATCATTAGGATAGTTATTTGCCTTTAAAGTGTCGAATACATGTTTTCGCTAACTTTCCCTTGAATCGGAACTAGATGTTATGCCTTGAGCTCTCAAAAATAAAGTTCTAGGAACGGATTTAGATATTTGTCAGTGTGTGTAGGTTTTCGATATACAGCAGTTTCTAATTTCACGTGGTCTGTTCGTTTGACGACTGAATCCAAAAATGATAATCAGTCATTTTCACGTTCTACTGTGAATTGAATTGAAGGCTCTATTGAGTTCAAGTGGTTCAAAAGGATTTCCTCTTCATTCTTGGATACCGCGGAAATGACATCATCCTGTCTTAGTCTATTGTCGGCAATTGTGATAGCAAGATCAACTGGTAAGATAAACGGGAATTCCTTTGAGACCTATTGTCTCATTCATCAATTCTCCGACTTATGGTATATCGAGTCATTTGGCACAGGTTTTGTCACCAATTGTTGTGATATCGGAGAACACAGTACAAAATTCCCTTGAATTTGAGATTTTATTAAGAGCATTATACTCTTAATACCGCGATGATGAATTGGTATCGTTTGACGTCGTTTCTCTCTTTACCAAAATACCAGTAGATCTTGCTATCACACTTTCTATCACATGTTACTTTAGATCAAAGAACATCGTTGCCTGTTGAGGATCTAATAGAACTCTTGACTTTTTGTCTAAACACAACTAGTTTTGTGTATGACGGCACTTACTATCAACAGGTTTTTGCCACAGCCACCCGTTTCTTCTGTGACACCATTGAATCGCGATGACAGTGGTTTCTTACCAGAAGCTTATTTGCATCTTGTTAATAGATAACGTCATCATCGGTTCTACGAATCCTAACTTTACAACGATCACCTCTGATGAAGACACTAGACTGGAGTGTCGAAACGTTGGGTCGTGGACAGTAACTTTTAAGTTACGTTCAAAAAACTTTTAAAAGCTAGAGTAGCGTCAAACTATGTCTTTGAATATACCATATCCTATAGTTATCATTCATTCTTTCATCAGGCAGTAGATACATGTACGCCTGAGGGTTACCTATTTTTCTAAATCAAAACATTAGCATAATACAGGTGTCATTAGACAATCCGAGTAAGTAAAATTGTTTGAAATATTATTAAAAAGTTAATTTCTTTCTAAAAACTGTTCTATTTAGATTAAGGTTTTAATTCACCAAACCAAAATTGAGTCGTGGATGATGCAGTCTCTGTACATCTATACGTAGGATCATGACAAGGCCAGTAACCACCAAACCATCTTGCACGCTCATTGTTTGCACAGGTGTACTCAACACTTAAGGAGTTAAAACTACAGCCATCAAATTCCCTCCCAAAGTATGGACCAAAGTGAAGAAGTTCGCCTGGTCTCTGATAGATTGTTGTTGTACAATTAAAGCAACGTGTTCCTTTACCATCAATATAATCGATCTGAATGCAATTCGCATCTCCAAGGAACACTGTGGGATCCAGAAGAGATACACGCACCCTGACGTAATCGCTGAAGTCAACTCCATAAATGGGATATGAACAGGTTCCTCTCCAAAATGTAGAACGTGATACAATGTTTTGCATTGCCGTCTTTGAAATGCGAAAAAGGTCCCAGTTTAAGTGGGCTTCATTTAATGGATAATCGACAGTAAAGGGATAACTTTTCACACTGCCTTCATTACTCATTGCGAAAGATTCAATCAAAGTCCATGCGATGCCCTCCTCTGAATCAAAGTCACAGAAAACCTGGTAAGAGTTTCCAGTTTGATCTTCCAACATATAATCACGGGAAACAGGTTTTATTGGACCAGTCCAATAATCTAAACACGATTTTGGTTTTTTAATTTTACATTGATCTCCATAGTAACCAGGAGGACATTTACAAATGAACCTTCTAGTGACGTCACTTATGTTAACGTCACAAGAGCCGCCATTAAAGCAAGGATGAGATAACCGGGCACAGCAAATGCCTGGAGGTCCTGAAGATTTCCTTTCACATGTGCTCTATGGAGAGAAAATGTTTAATATAGTTATAAAAGTATTTTACTGTGTAAACAATGTAAAAATACAAATCAAATAATCTAAAAGTTCCTGTCCTGCCGAAATAGTGTGAGAGAAGTTGAACTCTTTCCTGTCGAAGCTTTCGCTTCGCTTTGATTTTGGATTCCGAATAAAAAATCAAAAAGTGCGCTTAGCTGAGTAACCAGGCAGATCGTGACATAGACCCTTTAAATCATAGATATTTCACAAAAGTACCACAGTCACTAGTTCAACAATAAAACTTTACAGCGATATTATTGTATTTTATTGCTTTTTATTGTTGTAGTACTTTAACATTTCGAGCGAAGGCCTTTGTCAGAAAGTATACATTTCACTCTTTGAAAAAGGACCTTCTCCCGAAACCTTAAACCTATACACACTATTTCAGCAGTACTCGATTCTTAATATAATTTTAGAGGATTCGATTCTTAATATAATTAGCACTTTACTGTAGTTACTAATTTCATCGTTCTTTTGTCATAAATTATGTTTTCTCTTTCTATATACCTTTAAAATAACGAGGTTGTAATTGTATCTAAATAATTGTAGGTTTAAGAATATTATAGGAATAAATTTTTGAGGAAGCCATTGTTTAGAATCATGTAGAGAAAATTAATAAACTTATTACTTCACAAAACTCATTAGTAAATTATGAATAAAAACCTAAAGGAATTAATATCTAATCGATATTTGTAAATCGGTAAGAGTATCGTCCTGATCTATATCATATTTTCGGTTCAATTTCTCAGTTAAAACAACTTATATCTTGAAGATACTGTACTTGATAGACATGAACATAACTAAATAAAAACAACGTCCGCATAACCCATCCATATCTGATACACCAACGCTACCTTTTGCTATGAGTTTGTGTAAACAGTTAAAAATCTGCTGCGCATATTTTATATATCTATTACTTAATTGTATTAGATGTTGATTCGACAGCAGGAAAGCGAAGTTTAATTATGAAATAAGGTTTACATGGATGGATCAGTCAGTGTAATTTCGTAAACTGGCATGCAGGATTCAAAAACTGTCCAGAATTCGCTTCGAGCGAATGTTCTCAGCTTGGTAAGTATACTTATATTCTTCCTATTCCAACACCAATATTATTTATGCAAGTATTTGCCTTTTCATAGATAACTAAAGATCTCAAAGCCATGAGCTGTAGAGCTGTGTGGAGGGTTAAAGAGGATGACAGCACAGCAGATTTGTTCAAAACGACTCGAACTGGATGATCTTCTTGCGAGCATATAGATGGAGTGCAGTTCTTCGTTTTTTGTATCACGGCAGTCGCGTCCAACCCCAAAACAGCTAACGATGAAAGTGGTGCAGGCAATGGAGGGAAAGTTTACCCCGCAATCGCGTTCTTTGTTGTGTACAAGGAAAGTGGAAATTGCAACGAGAACACGGTATGCACCGAGTTGCACAAACGCGATCTTGAAGTCAAAATTACAACCATAGCGACACGGTCCAAACGGTCAGCATACAACCCCATGGAGAAAGCCGCAAGACAGCTGTTTCAGGTGGTGAAAGATCACAATGACACGGTACAACAGATGTGTGAGGAATCAAACGCAGCGTGTTATGCTATGTGTGCAGCAACATCAGATGAATAGGAAAGCAACCAGCCCAACCGGCCGATTCATTACCCAAAAGTTCCTTGTCGAATAGTCGTTGTAAACGAGATGGACTATTATGTGAAACTGCACGGCGCTACAACCAATCTTTCAAGTGATGGGATGCAGTTGGAGATGGACAGCCTTGCCCACCTTACCGACACTACTGCAGAGTTTACTTGCACCACTGACTTCACCGAGACGGTGAAAAAGTTGGAAAAATTGATGCACATATGCGACCATCGCCGGCACCGTGGGTACATCTACCGCGCAATGCCAGCGGAAGCGACAATGACGTTCGTTAAGATGATGGACGTCGAAAGCTACCTGAACAAACTGCTGCTAACGGATGCGATCAGAGAAAACCTCCTGAAACATTTAAATCGCCTCAACAAAATACTCAGCCACCCAGCATGTGAGATCATACAGCAACTAAACATTGATCTTGACGTCATCGAGGTTAGCGGAGGTTATTGATTGCAAATTTCGGCAAGACGGTTTTTGCTATGCCCGATCCCCGAAGAGAAGCTTGGTATTGTATCACCTCGTGCATTTATGGCATATGACAGCACCACGCCGCCTGCGCCTCATTTTTTTGAGGAAGGAATTATGAACTCTTTTCCGGACACCAAGAGAAGAGTCAACTTTTTAAATAAATTTTACTAGTGCCTTATGGCCTCGAGCATGCCTCACAAAGTTCGCAAGTTAGTTGTGGCCGGTCCCAAGGCTTCGGGCAAAACTTCGTGGGCATCCATCTTCACCGACTCATCCCAGCAGGTAATATCGCCTCAATAACCAGTGAACGCCAATTTTCTGGAGCAATGATCACGGAAGCTACACAACTTGTTCTCGTCGACGAATGATCAATCGATACCATTCAGTCTGACCTTGCAAAAACCATATTGCAGGGCGGTTGGATGGTGACCATAGTAAAACACCAGGCACCACGGTGTGTAATGAATAACAATCCGTTTTACATTACGACCAATCGTGTTCCCGACTTCGGCGAAGAAGACGAAAACCTTAAACGTCGCATAGCCATCTACCAGACGACATCCCTGCCGACGACCCTGCCTGGTGTAGACCGTTGGATATACGATCATGCCATGGACTGCATCGCGTGGATAGTAAACCAGATAAACGCCAATGTCAACATCATCGACAAGGAAGAGCTGTGGTACAAGCCCGGGAATATCATGGACACGACCATCGTGAACAACGAGGGCGAGAAGCTCATGTTTCAGTCGTGGAAAGTGAAGAGTTTATCACGGATAGACTTAGAAGAAGCCACTTCAACTAGTCATACAGTTACATCTCTCATCCATGACAGCTTCGCGGTGGAATCCAGGTACAGACGTCTAGAGAGAAAGAGGCGCAGCTGTAGAACATCGTACAATGATCGTACTAGTGCGGACGAACATTCAACGAACGAACCGCCGTTTGAAGATCAAGATGGAAGTGTAGACGAACCAGTCGACCACAGCATTCAGCGTCCACAAGTCTTCCAGAGGCTGTTGAAAGTAGCAGAACGGTGGCATTGGCAATACTGGCGTAAACCTCTGAAGCAGACAAGCAAGAAGAATCGAGTTCAGGAGAGGCAGCATCTGTTCCACAAATCCCCATTCTTGAAGACCCCGATGCTGAGGAATCTATCAGTCCTCGAATCCAATCACCGTCTCCTTGGGTGATGAACGATGATTTGTATTTAGCAAAAGTATGCCAACTTTTAAACTACGAATTTTATTGGAAAAAGCACACGAACGCCCACGTTCTCTCTTTCGAGGCGAGAAAGCGCGAGGCAAACAAAAAAGAAAAGAGTTTTTGGACAAAACCCGACCCAAAGATAGATGCCTGGATGCTTGTCGTCGGCGAAGTGCGCGAGGTATTTGATTTAAATGGCTTAGTATCGAATCATCCTGAGGTGGAGAAATATGTAGCGTCTTTTCGCAAGTCCGTAAACGTGCTGATATTGCCTTGTTCCTGCCCAGTGGTGAAAGCGTGTAAACTTCTGAAAAGGGATCAAGAATGCACTGAAAATCCGAATGAGGCAGATGATGAAGATGAAGAAGAGGGACAACCATTAAAAAATGGAGACCATGGTGAAACATTGTGTGTAACCAAAACATAAATCCGTGTGTTATATTATATTATCTATGAAGAATTATAATAGCGTAGTCTTTTGAACTGATGGAAATTTGAACTGCGGGGTTTTTCAAAAACGACGCATATACGCTTTTATATATATATATGCATATTATTATTTTAAAAAGTCTGGCATATTTATATTGTAAGATGCATTTAGGAATTAGATAGATTGAGAAATTAAAAAGTGAATCGGTCGTGTTCATTATATACAAATTTACCTTAAAATACTGAATGGAAACAAATATAATTCCTGCTTATTCTAATGATATGGGTTCTTAATTTATACGTCAATAAAAGATCAGCAAACTTAATTGATATCCTAGCCTGCGTGGCGGCGTTAGGGGGAGGGGGAAAGCGGAAAGGCGAAGTGGGAAGGGAACGCCTGCACGAAAGACCTATGTTTTTGGATTTCCGCCCACATGAAGAACTGTCAAAAACAACCAATCAGCGACTAGCGGGCTTTCCTCGATGATTACAACATTTCACTTCTGGCCGAATCGTGAAATATTCATGTCCGAAACTCCGTAAAAAGCTTGACTGCATCTGGTGGAAACAAGATTTATTTTGAAAATTTATTCAAGCAATCGTGTAGACGTGGAAGCACAGAGTTGATTCTGGCTGAGGCTTGTGAATCAATCGGCTTTGCATTACTACGCAGTGAAACTTTCTCCGAGCGTTTAGCCGTAACTCTCTTGATTCTGAAACGTCGAAGGAATTCTCCGAAGGCCCAGAGAGCATTGTTGAAACACCTGAAGACAAGAACAAGGTAGAAATCATTTAACTCTATATTTAGTTGCTTCTTTAGTTTGTTTTTGAATAGCATTTTCTTTAATTTTATTCAATTTTTCGTACGTAATATCGATAAATGGAGAAGCCGCCATTTTTAAATCGCTGAAAATGTTATAGTCACCTCGCGCGAGGTGACTATCACAAAATAGGCCGTCCATCTCAACCAATCACAGCACGAGAAACTCTATAATCACCTGTCAATTTCTACTAAAATCATAAAATCATATCGACACATGCACGCATGATGGGGCTATAGACAAATTATATCCTTAAGAAGGAGCTGTTCGTACAGCACTTAAATTAATTTCAAAGCAATGGCTCTCATTCTCAATGTTCTTGTTTCTCTGCTCTCTTCAAAATGAAACGCTGGATGACGAAGAATTGAGGACCAGCGTAGTCCAAACTTCTCGATTCCTCTTCATATACAATCGTCTTCGTTTTTGGTAAACCTCACAGGCACCTTTCGTCCCCGGTGTCGCGTCTTTCCGGCAACGCAATCGACTTTACGGCGTTGTTCACCACCATTTTCTCTTGGCAAATTCTCGTCTTTTAACTGCTCCACGCAACTGTCCATCGCTTCACCCGCAGTTTGTCCATGCACGTCCTCCCTTTAATGGCTACATCCCGCGGCGAGCGTAGCTTCTGGAAATGCACTCGGGCAACGTTCGAACTGTGTTTTCTGATCTTCGGAAACAATCTGACAAAAAGATTTTGTTTTCAATGTCTTTATTTTAGCTAGTTATCCCCGCTCGTTGGATAATAGGTGCATACCGATGCATGAGTCACAAGTATCGGAATCGCAGATGAATCGGAACGTCAGGCTCTTTGGCTGTTAACGCGATGGTTTCGTGTTGTTACGAATAACACTAAGTACATACATGTTGTTTAACGTTATAGACCAGAAAAAAACAGAAAGGTCCTTTTTAGTCATCCCTTTTAGCCATCCCCGCGGCAATTCAGACGTTGTGTCCGTCTGACCATGACGGATACATTTAATAGGGACTTCAAAACTTATTAAAGCTGTGTGAATTTAAGCATTTGAAAGAAGCCATCATAAATTGTTTACCGTAATTGATGTTTGAAGCTTTGTTTTATTACGCTCCATGAAGTTCTGCTAAAACGATTAATGTAGTGTTTGAGCTGAAGTCGACATTAAAGAACAGCTCTCACCTCTCAGCGAGTTTACGACTTTACGTCGTCCTGAAGACGTGAAAATGCTAAGAGTTGCGTTATAAACGGAACGAGGAGGTTGTTGAGAATACTTTTAGGACTACAAATGATTCATTTTCTTTGTTTCGCATGAAGAATTCGCAGTTTATTTTGAAGGCCGCGTCGTCGAGGTTGCTGCGTCGTAGATCTTAAAGACTAAATTGTTTTATTGTTGCATTTATTTGATTGAGTTAAATTCTTCTGAATTAAATGCGACGATTGTCCGACGTATATTTCCAAACATAACAGTGAGTTTAAGTTAATGTTTGAAAATAAGTTTTGTATTTCCTTTTTATTCCATCTTAATAAAGTTTATTTATGCCTTGTAGCTCTTTATACTTTAGATGTTATTTAATCTATTCTTACCTCGGCTGCTGGTAGGTCATAGTAACTACAACCAACTTTCACGTGAAGAGAATTGCGCGCCAACAATCTGTTTGCTCCATTCAATTGGCACGATTTACCACAAACATTAAATGATAAACATTTGCAGTCTTTGTTACATTCACCAAAACACTGAGCATCATTTTCCACAATCGTGTACTTCAGCCTTCTTCCGTCTTCTAAAGCTCTGTCTTTCAGTCCATTTTTTACGTTAAAGCTTATTCTGCTGCATGAACTACATGTCGTTGCGAAACATGCTGGCCATCGAGAATAAAGAATAAAGCAAAACGAAAACAAATATGTGTAGCATAAGAAAGACATTTTATCTTTAATTTCACTGAAAGGTTACTTACAGAGAACAGGCAAGAGTGGAAATAGATATTTAATTCAAGAGTGCTTTACCTAAATAGTTGTTTGCTGCTATGGTAATTACTGTACATATAGGAATCAGAATTAATTATTTACTGTGTGGTTGTAGAGAGACCTGTTAGTACGGCACTGCGTGGTAAAACAATGATATTCAAAACACATTTAAATTAAATTCTACTGCATGAACTTCATGTCGTTGCGAAACTTTCTGGCCATTGAAAAATAAAGCAAAACGAAAACAAATATACGTACAACCAAAATAAGACATTTTATCTTTAATTTCACTAAAAGGTTTCTTACAGACAACAGGCAAGAGTGGGACTAAATATTCAATTCAGATTACGTTATCTATATAGTTGTTTACTGCCTTGGTAACATGATACGACTCCAAATTAATTATTAATTAGGAGCTAGTTATACATATGCGTGCTGCAGAGATTGTGTACTACAAGTTTTTTGCGAAAGTTGCAAGCTATTGGAGAATAAAGGAAATTAAGTATATAAAAGATTCGAAGCTTGGCATGGTCAGGTTCTTGTTATATATATGGTTATAAAATAAATTAAAAATGTACGCGCTGATTGGCTGAAAGCTGTGTTTATATAACTCGATGGAAAACATGGACTTTTCCTGCCATTTTTATAAAATGGACTGTGAGACGAACCTTTGTTCACAAACAGCTAAAATGTCGATAAATATGTTCTGTGACAGCCAACAAGAAGAAAAACGAGAAGATTGGATGCTTTTCTTCACAGTTAAGCGCGTTTATGTTCATTTGAGCAGCCAACGACGCTGTCTCGCGTGAGTAAGGAGAATGTATATTTTCATCATTTTAATAAAAGAGTCGTATTACTTATTTCCTCAGTGTTATTTTATAAAAGAAATAGAAAACATCTTGCCTTGTTGCATACGTTATAGAAACACTCGTGAAAGTTTGGTAGAACTTGAAATAGCGTGGAAACACTCGCCCCCCTCCCCCCCCCCCCCCCCCACTGCCATTTCTCGTTCTCCCAAACTTCCACTCGTGTTTCTATATACTGTAACTCTATGGAAACACGGAAAATGTTTTCTATTGCTTAAATAATTAATTTCGGTTACACAATGATATGTAAAATGATTCAATCAAAATCACTGACACTTAACTGTTCTGATATGAACTGTTCAGATGTGTATTTAGCAAATGATTTAATCTATCAGAATATCAAAAAACATTTTAGTTTAAACATTTTAGGTGTATACAACAAAGGCAAAACTTATCGGGACTCGGCCGATGGACTAATTTATTGAACTCTTATTATTTAAATATTTTGATTATTCTCTTACCACTTAATGCGGTATTAACAGGTCTCTATAACCATACAGTAAATAATTAATTTCCTATATCCTATCAAGGCAACTACAACTATTTAGGCAAAACAATTTTAATTGAATATCAATTTTTGCTCTGCCTAAAGATTTAATTTACTGAGCTTTCGTTGCTGAAACTCGGTACTTCATCATAGCAATATTGAGTTTACATTGTTGGTATATGTGACAAGTCGATCGTGAGCATGCACCTTTACAACGATTGTCCGCACTTTTAGGATATTTTTTTGTTAATTGACTTATTTATACCTAAACTGACTTATTAATACCTAAATTGACTTATTAATACCTAAATCGACTTATTAATTCCTAAATTGACTTATTAATCGAATATAGTTAATATATCGCCATCGCACGCACGCTGCGAGAATCGTTGTAAAGGTTGCTCAAGATCGACTTGCCACGTGTAAATAAATAAATATAGCCATCGTCCTGTTGCTCTGTTTAGTACATTCCGCCCAAATTCTTGAAACTCTCTGTATCGTAGAGAACACTTGGATGATATGGATTTTTCGACGACTCGCTATGCGCCAATGTAAGGAACTCTTCACCGTTTGGATCTTGCATAAACACGAAGCTTGTTTTTCTAAAATTTCTTTGACCTTCGCGACCTCGACGACACCAGTATAACGGCGTATGAAACCAGACATTTTGGAGTAAGCCAAGTGGATTTGAACAATCACTTGTTGTGAGCTTTTCCAAATCTTCAGGTTCCAACGCAGGTTTGTGTTTAACGTTTTCTTTTGCTTGTTGCTTTAACAATTTTACCTTGGCGTTGAGAACAATGTTGGAGCTCTTAAATGCCGGGTTTCCAGTGATTGTGATATCTTTTCTGTGCGGTTGGGAGTTTGGATATAACTCTCCAAACCATTTCTAATTCCCAGCAAAGTGGATTTTCTGTAGTCCCGGCTTTCTTTATTTTTGACCTCGGCGTAAAACAAACGAAGGTGGTTGTCCAGCGTAACCTCATCCATTTCCTCAAGTTCGGGCGTAATTTGGCGGATTGTGGCCCATTCTTAAAAATTAATTGTTTACACATTAGGTTTTTAACTATAATATTTGGAAACATTTTTAATATTGGAAAATTTATGAAATTTATTGAGCGTGAAACATTAAAATAAAAAACTTTAAATATACAGACCTTTAAATATGTTGACAGCGTAACTCGTCTTGTATTTTGTGTTCCAGGCTCGTGCGCCGTTAATTAATTCGTACAGTTTGTTTTTTTACAAATCTTTCGGTTTTATTTTCCTTTATATCAGCCTTTCCATTTAAGTCAGTCTCGACACAGAACTCTGACCTCGGAAAATAATTATCATGCGATATTTTTAAAAATCCATGAAAGGCGGGAAATTTTCAGTATTTGGATAACCTGATCCAAACATGGGTATTAGCCAATCAGAACACGCGTAGTACACTTATTTTATAAAAAATATTCCAAGTAACATTGTCGTAAAATACGACGTATAACGCCATTAACAAACCAAAACAATACCATGTCAATCAAAGGAATATCAAATATGTTCTAAGTTAAGAGATGGTTTAATAAATATAATATAATCACAATGAATAGAACAACCAGTGGCGATCAGTCTTCATCATCATCATTGAATACTGGCGTATTTTGTTTTTTGTCCTCGTTCATGGCGGGCTGAGAAACACTTTCTTTTGGTTCCTAAAAATGATCATATTATCCATATATACGCTGAGGGCTTCTTCGATGGCATGAATATTATAGTGCAGCTGTTAAGGACAAAAATTGTTTTTAGTGATCAAATCATGAAACTTCTCACGTTTGTAGACCTATAGGCCCTTAGTAATTCTGGCTATAGCATCGCTGAAAACTTCTGTAACAGGAATAAACCGGTTTTGATAAAAAATGCTGAGTCAGCATTTTTTACCCTTACATTTTCAGTGAATAATGTCGGTATTAGCCACTATTAGTGTTTTATAGAAGATTTAGCTGCAGTTTTAGCTGAAGTTTTAGCTGTTTTTCCACTGCAAACAGTGGAAAATATGTTACCCCAGAGGAACTAATGCCATCCAACTTGTAACAGGAATAAACCGGTTTGGATAAAAAATGCTGACTCGACATTTTTATGATTACTCTTTCCTATCGTTCTTACAATTGACTATGGAAAATATCTGCTGCGAACATCTTTGTTTATCTGACGGGTTGTAGTGTTGACTTCAAAGAGTGCCACTTTAAACACTGTCCAACCAAAATTTATTTAGGTCTGAATATTAATATTATCTTCCCTAGCTGTTCTCCACAAACACACAGGGCTGTACACTGCAGGTTGGCTTTTGAACACTTGTACAACCCTCTGCAGGCTTTTTTGCTGGAGCAGCGGATAAGCTCATAGCAACCTTGCTGAGCTTGCGACAAGGTTGTCCACAGAGGTTTCCATAAATCATCTCTCTCCCAACCCCACTGCACTCAGCTGGGCTTGGAAGTTCTGGCAGTGTCAAGTGGACCTGCACCATACATGCTGCCTCAGAGCAGCAGATGTTGGTGGAATCCGATCCCGAGTACAAGAATGCTGGCAGAACAACTGTTATCGAGCCTCATCGACTGAGATCAAGTTGCTTCCTCGATCGTACAACAATACAACGAATCGTTTGATATTCTTGGTGCAGTCATCAGATAAGACATCGGGCGCAGCGGCGCGATGTCTAAGAACGATCTGGTATGCACTTGTGCGTTTACCAGCAAAGAACGAAACCGTATCGCAGCCTGTGAATGCGTGGAAGACCGGCAAAGCCAAGCTCTGTTGAGGACCAAGTGAACAGGCGATTTTGTAGATTGGGTAATACTTAAAATGCTTCCCTGTGCGAAAACGAAGCCTGCAGACCTCATTCTGTGAGATTAATCTCTGCATCTCTGACACAGCAATAACAAAAACATCTATATCATTTGTCCTTATCATTATTGGCGATCATGGTGCAGCTGTTTGGGCAGCATCAATAACATGCAAGAAAATTCGAGTGTCAGCTTCTTCGTGACTACACGGATGTAGGCCTTCCAAGCACTGTCTTTATCCATTGCTCACTACTTGGTTACCTTGTGTGCTGTACACTTCTTTGCCTGGAGCAGCAATGCTTACTACTAAGACTTCCTCTGCAAGAAGTATGAAAAGTTCCCGCGTCTTGTTATCATAGTTCCTCAGGAAACTCTTCCAGTTCTCCAGAGCCTCTCTTCTCGCTTGCACCTTCCTTCACAATGTCTGAAGAGTTTCCAACCGTCGGTCTTGCCATAAGGTTCTATTCTTGGTCCAGCCTTATTTTGTACGCAAATGACCGTCCCATGGTACTGTTCAGTCCAGTCAAGTAGCCATGTTTGCAGACGATACCAAGTTATTTAAGGCAGTTCAAACAATTAACAGACGACGCAGTAAAACTACAGGCAGATCTACAGAACCTCAAAGTCTGGTCTTCCAATTCAGGGCTGATTTTTAACGAGTACAAGTGTAAGACACAGACCATTACCCATAAGTTAAAATTAATAGCCACCACTTACACTCCGAAAGATTCCCAACTATCTTCCACTAAGAGCGAGCAACATCTAGGTGTCTGTGTTTCTGCCGACCTTACTTGGAGCAAACAAGTCGACGAACAGAGTACCAGTCAGTGCAAATAAGTTACTAAGTAAATGGTAGGTTAAGTATATACTTGGTTGCACGTCTTTGAGTTCGTTCTAATTTTACAAGTAATTCAGTAGATTGTGGAGCCCAAACCTGGGTTGCGTAACCAAAATAAGGGCGCACCGCGTACAAGTGCTAAGTAGATAGTTCTCCTCGTCTTGCTTTGTTGGACGTGCCGTGTATTTCTCCTATAATGTACCCTGCGTTGTTAGCTATACACCAATACTGTTATCACTATCCCTACTACCAATCTGCAATTGCCATGAATCAGAGCACTACAGTACTTCAAAATCATTCTTGGCTTAATCAGTTTTCCTGTCTCCCGCTTCAGGAAGTACGTAGTTTCACGATGCAAAACGACGACCCACCAGAGATTCTTTTGGATAAGAACAATTAGAACTTGGAACACACCAGCTGTAAAGCTAGATCTATAAGCATGACCAATCTGAAGCTCTTTAAGTCTGTACTACTTAAATACTATTTTACAGCGATCCGCGCGTACGTTCAAGGTGCAACAACTCACGAAGTCTAATAAACGAAATATGATGCTGCTATTAGACTGTTTATATATTGTCCTTCATAAATATTATTTCATGTATTTTAGTTCTTGGATTGCAGTAATTGACCATGCTGTTGCGGTTTCCCAGCCATCGTTTATTTAGTATAGTACTTTCACTTATGTAACTTAATAGACAAGCTAATAAAAAAAAAAATAAAATGAACATCTGCTGCTCTGAGGCAGCACCTACTCCGTGCATCGTACCAAGGTGGCCATGTATGGGGGGTCCACTTGACACTGCCAGAACTTCCAAGTCCAGCCGAGTGGGGTTGAGAGAGAGAGATGATTTACAGTATGGAAACCTCTGTGGACAACCTTGTCGCAAGCTCAGCAAGGTTGCTATGAGCTTATCCGCTGCTCCTGCAAAAAAGCCTGCAGAGGATTGTGCAAGAGTTCAAAAGCCAACCTGCAGTGCACAGCCCTGTGTGTTTGTGGAGAACAGCTAGGGAAGATAATATTAATATTCAGACCTAAATAAATTTTGGTTAGACAGTATTTAAAGTGGCACTCTTTGAAGTCGACACACAACCCGTCAGATAAACAAAGATGTTCACAGCAGATAATTTCCATAGTCAATTGTAAGAGCGATAGGAAAGAGTAATCATAAAAATGTTGAGTCAGCATTTTTTATCCAAACCGGTGTATTCCTGTTACAAGTTGGATGGCATTAGTTCCTCTGGGGTAACATATTTTCCTGAACACTGTTTGCATCTCTAAAACTTCTATAAAACACTAACAGTGGCTAATACCGACATTATTCACTGAAAATGTTAAGGTAAAAAAATGCTGACTTTATCAAAACCGGTTTATTCCTGTTACAGAAGTTTTCAGCGATGCCCTATAGCCATGATAATTACTAAGGGCCTATAGGTCTACAAACGTGAGAAGTTTCATGCTTTTATCACCAAAAGCACAAGTCAACTAATTGTTTGCTCTTAACAGCTGCACAATAAAACATAAAACAAAAATATACATCAAAAAGTTGGATACAAGTTGGAAGTATATAGTATATACAAGTATAAGTATATACAAGTTGGATGGCATTAGTTCCTCTGGGGTAACATATTTTCCTGAACACTGTTTGCATCTCTAAAACTTCTATAAAACACTAACAGTGGCTAATACCGACATTATTCACTGAAAATGTTAAGGTAAAAAAATGCTGACTTTACCAAAACCGGTTTATTCCTGTTACAGAAGTTTTCAGCGATGCCCTATAGCCAGAATTACTAAGGGCCTATAGGTCTACAAACGTGAGAAGTTTCATGCTTTTATCACCAAAAGCACAATTCAACTAATTGTTTGCTCTTAACAGCTGCACAATAACAACACAAAACAAAAATATATATCGGATAACTATATTATTGCAAATACCTTTTGCAAATTTTTTTCTGGAATTGGAACATCCATTCATCAATGCTATGTCACACTAACGGAGAAGCCTTGGAAATTTCACACTTATTTAAATTTTCAAGATTTGATCAACCCACATCGCTGTGTTTTTAAGTTTACGGAAGTGACTGCACGGGATATACTGTCTATTATAAAAAGTTTAAGATCATCCACAGCTTCAGGATACGATAATATTCCTGTATCTTTTATTAAAGACGGTGCCCAAGAACTATCTACCCCTCTTGTGATCCTTATAAACTCAAGTTTACGACAATCAATTTTCCCAGATGCAGAAAAATTGGCAAATATTACACCAATTTTTAAATCGGGAGACCGATCATCAATGGACAACTACAGACCAATTTCTGTTCTACCTGTTCTAGCAAAAATTATCGAACGTGTCGTTCACAGGCAGCTATCTGTCTACCTTGAAGAAAACCATCTACTTTCCACTAACCAATTTGGATTCCGCAAAGGTCGATCAACCGGTCATGCAGTTACTTATTTCTCAGATCACATAAGGAATTGTATGGACAAAGGCGAATACGGTGGTGCTGCCTTTATCGATCTGAAGAAGGCATTCGACTCTGTGGATCATGGTCGCTTACTCTCCAAATTACCTTACTATGGTATCAAAGATAAAGAACTTACCTGGTTTGAGGTACCAAGCATTATTATATACCAAGTGTCAAAGTTCCCTTTTTCTAGTGTCATTGGTCGAGAGAGTATATCACATGAAAATGACGAAATTTAGCTGTTTCCCCTGCAATAGCTCTGAGAGGGCAATATGTTGTCAATGATAATGAAAAAATCATGTGAAATACCATGTGAAAATGCAACCTTTGGATTGAACTCTCTTTTTGCCTTAATATTATTTAATTTAATGTTTGAAGAATAAAATATTTCATGTCTTTACGTTTGTTTTTTCTTTGACACTTGGTATAAAAAGCACTTATTTACTGGGACCTTGGAAAAGCAGTATGTTTTGACTGTTTCCTTCGGTCCCAGTAAATAAGTGTTAAATATTCATAGTTGGTTTCTAAACCAAAAAATAAATTTGTAAATGCAATTTCTCCAGTGATTTAATTTATTGATACCATGACAGGAACATCAGTTAACAACAAAACATCTTTATTAATGACTTTAATGCAACAATACAAACAATTCCCATGTAACAAAATATTGTTCAAGCCATTCCAATTACCGCATAAATATGTTTACCTTATGCAAAAATTATAGCGGTCGATGATTTGCTATACACTGTTTACCAGCATTGTCGCAAAATTTAGACTGACCTCCTCACCTGAAACTGTCAGATGGATATACTGTATAACATTTGAATTTGACGAAGAAATATACAACAAAAACAGTCACAGACAATATAAACAACATAGTAGTTACTCAGAGGAGCGAAGCTATTAAGCCAAAAGTTAGAACCGAAACTACACGGAAACGATTTGCATTTCAAGGAGCTGTCCAGTACAACAAACTCCCAGTTAGTCTAACGCAAGAGACATCTTTATTAAAATTTAAGGAATGCAAAAATTATTTTTAACTATACTCGATTTTTGAAACATTTCGTAACTATAAACTTGTCTTGTTAACCAATTGTATACATATACATAATCTTTTATTTTATTTTATTTTTTTTAGTCTTTTATAGTTTTGTACACAGGTCCTTGATTTATAGCAGCTTTGTTTAGCTGACCAAGTTTTAACATGTCAAAATATAGTTAATTATTATTATTATTATCATTATTATAACAACTCTATTTGTATTTATTATACTGTATATCTCAAAATAATGCTAATGTATGTATTTAAATATAAATTATAACGATGTAAATGTTGTCAATCAAATGGCACAATCCAAAGGATTAATAGCAGCTATGCTCAACCAACGCATCCATTGATGATATTCGAATATTTTCTGATCTCAAGAACTATATATATATATATATATATATATATATATATATATATATATATATATATATATAAATATATATATATATATATATATATATATATATATATATATATATATATATATATATATATATATATATATATATATATATATATATATATATATATATATATATATATATATATATATATATATATATATATATATAGCAAAGTGAAAAGGTGGTAAACTGCCAAGAATTTAGTGACGAAATACTGACGTTTCGAGCGGAGCCCTTCATCAGAGTAAGACGAGATGAAATAAAATAAATAGGGCTTATATATATGCCAAAAGGGTGTCACAAGTAGAAAGTAGCAAATCATTTGCTATTTTTACAGTCGATCAAAGGGGGAGAAATGACAGGTCCAATATTAAAGGGGATTAGGCGATAGTAAAGCAGTAAGAAACAAAAACTTGAAAAGGAATGAAAGTGCATAAGCTAATAATAAAAAAGTTCCAAGCAAACTAAAATAACAAAGAACTTGTAGGAAATTAAATAAAAGAAAAACGTTCGTTAAGACCAAGAGGATGTGTTGTGCCAAGTTTAAAAATGAGACGCTTCTCTTGCCGTTTGTGGTTATCGTTACCACCTGAGATGGGAAGGATGGCACAGACTGTCTGAAATTATGAAATGGTATATGCTCGTTCAACCGGTCTCTTCCTTAAACTAACTATTATCCTTAATTTACAAATCGCTCTAAATTATGGATAATGGTTAATCTAATGTTAGATCCTAACCACCCGGCAAAATGTTCTTGTTTTGAATATACCCTGACAGTCTTACGAGAACCCGATAGTGCAATGAGCCTCTGGGACTGTGTGCAGCAGGAGTAGCTCCATGGAGATACCTACGTTGGTATTAAGACCATAGGGTAATGAACCCACTCCGATGCCAGAAACAACGGGGCTGATCGGTCGCCAGCGGCTGAGGGTGCGAAAACCTCACCACTGGCGAGAGTGGTATGTGGATGGGACACATGGAGATGACGCAGATGTTCATGCGCAAGATCGGAAGAAGGAAAAGCAGGAGGAAGAAAAAAGGACTGGTTTAAGGACCAGTATCAAAATTAAAGCACTGGTATAAACCAGAAGTACTGATTAAGGTGACATTGTTCGTAAGCGTTCAGTTTATTGTTCTTTGTGTTGATATCTTAGGTACGGAGACAGTCAGCGAAAACGAGTTCGCCTGATGAAGAAACGGTGCCAAAAGTGCCCATAGCGAGCCAAGAGGTAGAAAAACGAGAGATAGTCGTGTGGCGCTTTTGTACGCGAAGGCTGAAACGGAAGGTCGATTTAACCCGGTTCATAACCAGGATGGCGTCGATTTGTGAAGAATCGAAGCGAACTCCATTTCGATGAAGCCATAGGTTGTGTTTAATAATATGAAGCAATTGCTGAAAGCCATCAGGAACTGCCAGGATTCTTGGGAAACCGAAGAGGACGTGTTTTAAGGTTACGATTGGAGCGTCGTGGCGGAAGGAATGTAGTAGAGATGAGTACCAGAAAAGTACTTGGGAGGCAACCGGACAGGAGAAGAACAAATGTTCCACGTTCTCTTGGGCGGAGCAGAAACAATTGGTGGATATATTCATTCCAAAACGGGAGAGCCGGTCCGCGGTTGGAAGAACGCCATGGGCGATTTTCCATGCTGTATCCATTGACGGGCGAATGAAGCGGCATAACCGGATTGAAGACCAAACCGATGGCCAGGAGGAGATAGAGAAATGAGTGTATTTCAACTCACAGCGTGGGGCGGTGAAATCGGCTGCCATGATGGACTGGTATGCCGCTCGCACTGTCAGTTTATGGATTCGAAGTACTATTGGAGAACAGTGTAACTGAATTTCCAGATTACCATCAGTGGCTCGAGTACCCCCTATCTTGAGCCAGGACACAAGGACGCTCGCGTAGAACGGCGGAAGTTTTCGAAGTGACGCTGCCGAAAGTGAATTAAAACCAAAAACACGGGCGACAGGTTCTGCTAGAAAAGCGCGGCGAAGGTAAAAATAGGTCCGCGATGCGAACATGTGGGTACCGGGAGCAATGAGCATGGGGTGTGACCAAAAGGGAGGCCCCTTTTTATGAAACAAAAAGACTATGTAAGTATGTTATCTAAACTGTGGAAAGAAAAATCCAAATCTGTGATACTAACTGAAATATTAGTATTATTCATTTATACTGGGGCATTTATCCCCACTATGGGATCATTGTCACAGAGGCTATTTATCATTATATTCATGTGGTGCCTTTAAAGTGTCTATGAAATGAAAATTCGCTCCAGTTTTTATGATTGTGCTTGAAAGAACACTTATACTAATGCAAAATGGCTTTTAGATTCATATGTTATTCCGTTCTTGAATTATTACGCTTTATATAATTTGAGCTGTGACGTCACAAGATGGACAGAGTATTACACCAAAACTGAAAATCAGGCATATCTTCAGACTGGTTCAACTAAATAGATTCAAACCTTGCTGACTTACGCAATCAAGAAAACTAAACATAGTCATGGTTCTAATGTGGTTGCTATGGTAACAGAGTTTCCAGATTACTCTCTTCCTTTATATGAATTATTTGTTTTCAACCACGTTTACAGCAACTTATTCAGTTTTAGGAAGTTGACATCCTTTTTCAATGATTTCCAATGTAACAATACTGTTTAAAACAATAAAAAAGTAACTGCAATGACGAAAGGTACAACATTTTGTTTCTTTACAAAGTGGCCTGGTAATGAATCTGTTACCATGAGAACCTAATATAACAACAATCTCAATGCTGAGTCTTGTTGACTCAGTAAGTCTGTATAGTTTGAGCCAGTGTAGTCAAACCAATCCAAAGATAAGCCTGTTTTTGAGTTTTGATGTAATGCTGTGTTCATCTCTCAAGTTACATGAAATGTAACTCAAGAACAACCTAAGATACGAAAGTCATGCAACCCGCAGAGAGCCTGCTCGCAGGCTAAGCTGGGGTAAATTTTCATTTCATAGACACTTGTACTGATAAATTGATCAAGGACAAACATCACAATATTTGTTATAGACTAGGGGGTAAATGGGGGAATAAACCAGGTGTTGAAATTTTCTCATGGTGGATTACTAAGACAGTGCTGTTGGTAAGCTAATAGCAGATTTAACAAATCAGCAGAGGATAAATTTGTAAAATGAACTTTTAAGACAAACATAGGTTCCATTATTACATGTCATGGATAATTCACCAGTAAATGATTCACAAAAGTTAAGGCATAAGTTTTTCTCATCAAATAATAGCATGTTAGGAACATCTGTCAACAACAAAAAAAATTTTCACAGAAACTTTAATACAATAACTGCAGAGAGGAACTATTCTATAATGCTGAAATCATCTTAATGTTTGTAATCTTGGCACAAATTATTACTTGAGAGCCTTTGATCATTGACTTTATTTTTATTATTATCAATACTGGCCAAAGTGACCTTTTATTTCAAATGGAATACAACTTTTCAGTAGTGAAATAATTAAAAAAATTTTTTTTAGATGCTCAAGGCTTTCAACAGTAAGTAAAACACAGCTACCAGAAAAACACGGCATTCCATATAGGTCACTTGATTGTGAATCAAATATCTTGAAAGTATTTTCTGACACTGCAAACACTGAAACACTGTTACAATCAATTGTTAACAAGCATTATTATATACCAAGTGTCAAAGTTCCCTTTTTCTAGTGTCATTGGTCGAGAGAGTATATCACATGAAAATGACGAAATTTAGCTGTTTCCCCTGCAATAGCTCTGAGAGGGCAATATGTTGTCAATGATAATGAAAAAATCATGTGAAATACCATGTGAAAATGCAACCTTTGGATTGAACTCTCTTTTTGCCTTAATATTATTTAATTTAATGTTTGAAGAATAAAATATTTCATGTCTTTACGTTTGTTTTTTCTTTGACACTTGGTATAAAAAAGCACTTATTTACTGGGACCTTGGAAAAGCAGTATGTTTTGACTGTTTCCTTCGGTCCCAGTATAAATAAGTGTTAAATATTCATAGTTGGTTTCTAAACCAAAAAATAAATTTGTAAATGCAATTTCTCCAGTGATTTAATTTATTGATACCATGACAGGAACATCAGTTAACAACAAAACATCTTTATTAATGACTTTAATGCAACAATACAAACAATTCCCATGTAACAAAATATTGTTCAAGCCATTTCAATTACCGCATAAATATGTTTACCTTATGCAAAAATTATAGCGGTCGATGATTTGCTATACACTGTTTACCAGCATTGTCGCAAAATTTAGACTGACCTCCTCACCTGAAACTGTCAGATGGATATACTGTATAACATTTGAATTTGACGAAGAAATATACAACAAAAACAGTCACAGACAATATAAACAACATAGTAGTTACTCAGAGGAGCGAAGCTATTAAGCACATAATTTTATAATCAAAGAAATACCTAGTACAGTAAAGAAGTGAAAACGAGAAAGATACAACTTACCTTTAATGCAAACTACACAAGCCAAACGCACTCGATCAGAAGTCACGCCACGAGGAAGAGGGAATTATTTAGCCAAAATTATAAAAACGCACTCAATCAGAAGACATCACGAATTAGATCACGAGCATTGCCAAGTTAAACGACACGACCTTTGTACGTTGAATTTGTCGACAAGTTAAGATTTTTCGAGATTTTCTACCACAAGTAGGAATATATTGACCTTCGACAATCGATGGGACGACATTTTCCGATGAATTCCGAACGAGTATCTGAGTTGCGCAGTTGTAATTTCGATGTTGAACCCCCAACTAGATAAACGGCCACCTCAACGCCGTGACTATATCGGTACCGCTGACCGCGGTACCCACAAAAACGAAACAGGTAGGACCATTTACCGGCATTTGGGTCAACATAACGGCGAACCCAAACCGAGTGAATCGCTTGGATTTTTGCGAAGATGTTAATAACGCCGAAACCGCCCTTTGCCCATGATTGCTGGAGAGTGGCTTGGTTGACGAGGTGCATTTTATCGCTCCAGAAGAAGTTGAAAATTATTCGGTTGAGGTAGGCTAGGATCGGGTTAGGAATGGATAAAACAGAGGCGATGAACCATATACGCGAGACAACCAGAGTGTTGATAACGACAGCTTTACCAGTGAAGGAGAGTGTGTGCTTTGACCAGGCGGAGAGGGTGTATTCGATCTTGCGAACAACCGGATCCCAAATAGTGGTAGCCGGAACGGCAGGGCCAAGGGTGCACCCTAGGATGGATATTGCCGAGTTCGACCATTTGATGGGAACTACCGGATGTTTACGGTTTGACCAACGACCAAGCCATAAACCATGGCATTTATCACGGTTAAGTTTGGCACCACTGGCCAGCTCATAGGCAGCAAAAAGTTCAAAGACGCGGAGGGTGGAGAAGTCCGTGGTAACAAAAACGGTTGTATCGTCTGCATATTGTGTGATGCGTGCCTGGGCGTTCCCAGCCGGAAGAGAAAGACCTTGGATAATGGGGTCTTTTCGGATGGTACATGCAAGAGTTTCAGCAACTAAAATGTACAGAAGAGGTGAGAGCGGACATCCTTGTCGAACACCGCGTCGCACTGGAAAAAAGGCGGAAAGAAAACCATTGATTTGGACCGCACTCCTCACGTTGGTGTAGAGCAGTTTAACCCAGCCACAAAATGACTCTCCAAAGCCCATATACTCGGTGGAGAAAAGGCCACTCCACTCGATCGAAGGCTTTCGCCTGATCGAAGGAGATGATCGCCACGAGTAGACTTTGACTGGTGGAATAGCTTATGACATCCCTAACGAGAGCGATGTTCTCGCCGATAAATCTACCGGGGACGCCACAAGTTTGATCTGGGGAGACGACCTTTCCGATGACTAATAGCAGGCGGTTGGCAAGGGCCTTCGCGATGATTTTGTAATCGACGCATAGCAGAGAGATTGGGCGCCAGTTAGCAGCATCCAATTGGTCACCTTTCTTGTAAAGAAGGGGATAACACCTTGGCGTTGCGTCGGGGACATTGAACCACGGTCGAAAGAGGAATTTGCTACGACAAAATCGGCACCAAGCAAGTCCCAAAAGGCGAGGTAGAATTCGCATGGGAGGCCATCTATGCCCGGAGTTTTTCCGTTACTCATGCCATTCAACGAGGCTAAACATTCCTGGGTTGTGAGCAGTCCTTCGCAGGTTTGCGCGTCTTCGGTTGGTAGTTTGTGTTCGAGGCTTGAGATGAAACGATCCATCTGAGTCTCGTCTAGATGTTGGTTTGTGAAAAGGTTTTCGTAGTAGGTGGAAAAGTTGAGAATAACATCTCCGATGTTAGTAGCAATACTGCCGTCAGGGCGATAGACTCCCGAGATTAGTTTCTGTTGCGCGCGTTTTCTTTCCGTTGATACGAAAAACCGGGAAGGTTTTTCGCCTTCTTCTGCCCATTGAAGACGGGCTCGAACTTGAGCGCCTTGCGCGTTTCTAGAGAGCAAAACGTCAAGAGCTTGTTTTGTTGCTTCAATGTCTGGATTTACCGTGGAGTCACCTGCGGTCTGTCAGCGAGTGAGTTCAACGAGTCTGGATTGTAGAGTGTGGAATTCTTTGTTGCGCTTTAAGGCTTCCGTGCGGGAGAATTGTTGGATAAGTTTACGCACGTGACAGCTTTCCACCATCCCACCAAACACTAGGGTTTTGGAAGTTTGGTTTTTGCTGTTGCCAGTCACGCCAAAAGGTTTCAATTTGTTGTCTCAGCGTCGGGTTTGATAGGTGTGTGATGGTACATTTCCAATAGCTGCGTTGGTACGGAGTATTGGACGGTAGAGAAATTGATAAGTAAACATATCGGTGATCAGATCTTAAGAAGGGTAAAATATCACATTTGGAGACTTGGCCAACGAAACGCTCGGGAATCCAGATCATGTCCAGACGAGACGCCTGTTGACCGTTAGGTCTGTGCCAGGTAAATTGTTTGGTGGTAGGATTACGCATACGCCATATGTCGACTGAGTCGGTAGCCGTCATCAGGTTCTCGAAACTGGGAGAACGCGTAGGAGCCCATGGTGAGGCAAGATTACATCCAAAACGGTCCATGGTTGGGTCTGTGACGGTATTGAAATCTCCAAGGAAAAAGTTAGGTACGATAGGATCCACTGTTGGGCAAATTGATCCAAAAAAGTTGTCGCGTTCCGCGTTGTCGTTGGGTCCATAAATACAATGCACTCGGAAGGTAAAGTTTTGTCTCGTTAGTTCAGTGGCGACGTAACGACCGGAGTTGTCCCGCCAAGTTTGTAGAATATCAAAGAAAGGGGGAAATAAGGATTCCAACCCCACAGCTGCGAACAGTGCCTGGGGAAGAAACATACTTGTAAGGTGTGTTTTTGAACCATGACTCGAATTCGGCACACGAAATCGAATGTGTTTCTTGCATGCAGACGATGTCTGGTTTGAAGCAGTTCAACCATTCGATAAACACTTCGCGGTGGTGACGGGTCCGAAGGCCCTGAACGTTTAATGTTAATATTTGTGTCAAATTGAAAGTTAAAATTTAGTGTTTAAGAAGAAAAAAAGGTTTCCCTTTCATCCTCAGCGTCAGCAAAGTGCTCTTCACTGGACAAAACATCATCTCCCCAATCCGGAGAAAATTGGGCTACGGGGTTCGGAATAGGCCCACGCGTCACTTCTGAGTACTTCAGTGTACCCGAAGGAGTGATGAATTCATTTTCTTTTTCGGTGGGTGTCTGGACTTCTTTGCGTCGTCGCGTAGAGGAGGACGTGATTAGGGTTGGGGCGGTACGTTTTCGGGCTGTTGGGTCAGCGGTGGTCTTTGCGGCGGTAGCCAAGCGTTTTGCTCCCGATCTTCGTCTTGTGACGTCTTTCCATGGGTTTGGATTATCGTCAGTTTTGGTGGGAATTGTGGTGTTAGGGACAGGGGTGTCGGTAACGGTGGTGTTTGGAGCGATGGCTGTCACAGTGATAGCGGGAACGTTTGTGGTTCCAGGGTCAATTATTACGGTGGTTTCGGTGGCAATTGTTGTATCGGTAACCATAGCAACAGTAGTGTTTTTCGATGTCGCCTCTCCGGGGGCTCCACCATCGTCGAGACCACGAACGGTATTCACAGGCTCGTCCTCTTCCGAGCAGTGCTTCCACAAGTTGCTTGTAATTTCCTTGCAGATATCTCTCAAAATAGCCAAATTTCCTATATCTAGGGTTGTCCCCCGGGACCGGGTACTAATTAGGCAGAGCCTGCGTTCCTTTTGGCCTGTTTGATGATAATAATTAAAATAGAACCCCCCGTCTTAAGTGTCTTCCTAACCCCCCGTATTCAGTGTTTCATAACCCTAACCTCAGGCCGTATTTTTATATTTATTGAGCTTTATCTGCAGTCTAATTTTATACTATATTAAAATAATCAAATAGCAAAATGCATTATTTACAAAAATCGGCTGTCATTACTGGGCGGCATGACACGTGACATACACAGTGTGTCGGTGAATAACTATTCACCTCCACTTCTGTGAATAATTGTTAACTAAAATCATTCTTTTACTATACAAGGTTAATTTGCTATAGATTTCCGGTTCTTTCTGCTAGGATTAGGGCTAGGATATTATATACCGCGTATTTGGCTACATTTATATGGAAATTGAGCCGATTTTTCTTCGCTTAACTGAAACTCTGAAAGTGAACATTTGTAAAAATAATATTAAATTTAACATCCATAATCACTTTTATATTACGTCTAAATGCAGTCATGACTCATGAGTTACTCAGTTTCAATTATGCTTTTCAAATAATTCGTCAAGGAATTCCTTTCTCAGTTGATTGGATTCTACCGCCACGCACCGCGCGTGATTAACACGTGAAGGAAGTGGGAAAACACTGAGAAAGGGGGTCTGTACTAGTCTCAGGCTACCTCTCTTCAGCTGAAATGGGCTTTCAATGAGTATATACGTCTCAATCATAGGATAAGTGTTTTTTATAAGAATCTCCAAATTTCCTTTCAATTTCCTTGTTTTAGATCAAATTTCCTTGTCGTTTCCTTGTAAATTTTATTTCCTTGTAAATTTTATTTCCTTGCATTTTGCCTTGCAAAGGTGCAAGGAAATTTCCTTGCAAGTGGAAGCACTGCTTCCGAGTTGGAGACCGATCTTGCTCCAGAGACGTCTCAGGAAGTTTCCTTTTTAGCGGGCGCCCGTCTGTTTCCGCTTGTGGGACAACTGGCGTCGCCGGGTTTTCCGTATTGGCGGTGTTCTCAGCCGTGGCGGCAGATGTTGTTGGTGGTATGACGGTGTGATCAGGCTGTGTCTCGGTTGGTGGTACAGGTGGTGTAACAGTGGGTACGGGGGGTGTTGTGGTATTGGGTTTTGGGGGGGTGGGGACAGTGGATTTTGGGAGGGGGTGTTGGTTGGTGAGAGGACGACGGTTTGGACACGAGCGATTTTCGTGCCCCGTTTTACCACAGGTAAAACAAGTTCGCACTTGGCCGCGATAAATGACAACGGCTGGTTGGCCACGAACCTCAATACGCGAGGGGATGGGTTTGGTAACATCCATTTTAACTATAATTACTCCAGTACAGATTTCGTCGTACTCACGATTTACTCCTTCAACTTTACCGTAACCTTCCAGCGTCTGTTTGATGTACGCCAGGTCCATTTCGTATGGAAGCCGATGAACTCGTACCAATCGTTGGAACTTCGCCCGTGTTAACGCTATTGGAAAGCCACGAAACGAGAGACCAGTTGCCATCAGCATGGTGGCGGCTTCTTCATCTGGACAGGTAACACGTATGCGATGAGCGAAAACTGCTCCTTGAAATCGTCCTTCAACAGCTTGAAGGAGTACGACGGTTTGTCCTTTACGGACAAATCTGACAATCTACCATAGATCGTCCGTTGAGCGAACTCACGATTCATTTCTATGCGACTTAGCTTTGGTAGCCGGCCGAGAGGAGGACGAACGAGCGGCTAGACTCTGTCACTAGGAAGCTCCTTTACGCCTTACAGCACGTACAATCTCTTCTCTGAGGTACAAGTGTGCGAAACTTGACTTAGCCAGAAGGCCTCCATTCCTAACCGCGGAAGGATCCACTCCCCTACTTGGCTAGCTAAACTTATAAACAAGTGAGAGATACTAAGCTTGTGGGATAGTAATTGACTAACATACGCATGCGCGACTCTCACGATCGCCGCTAAATTAACCATTATCCTTAATTTAGAGCGATTTGTAAATTAAGGATAATAGTTAATTCAAGGAAGAGATCGTGTTGGCTCGTTAGGGCAATGTATGTGCTATTCCCAGTCCCGTCCGATATGTCCTTATATGGAATACGTACTATAAGTACCTATGAATTAATTGCAGAATATGTAAACGCACCTTTATCACTTGCATATTCAAATAATTGCATAAAAATCGCGTTAGGCCAGTTCAGGAATCAATCATATTTCCATACAAATCGCGTTAAGATCGCTCTCAGGAATCAATCATATTTCCATAAAAAATCGCGTTAAGATCGCTCAGGAATCAATCATATTTCCATCAAAATCGCGTTAAGATCGCTCAGGAATCAATATTATTTCCATACAAATCGCCTTAAGATCGCTCAGGAACTAATCAGATTACATACAAATTGCGTTAAGATCGCTCAGGAATCAATAATATTTCCATAAAAATCGCGTTAAGATCGCTCAGGAATCAATCATATTTCCATAAAAATTGCGTTAAGATCGCTCAGGAATCAATCAAATTTCCATAAACATCGCGTTAAGATCGCTCAGGAATCAATAATATTTCCATAAAAATCGCGTTAAGATCGCTCAGGAATCAATAATATTTCCATAAAAATTGCGTTAAGATCGCTCAGGAATCAATCATATTTCCATAAAAATCGCGTTAAGATCGCTCAGGAATCAATCATATTTCCATAAAAATCGCGTTAACATTGCTCAGGAATCAATCATATTTCCATAAAAATCGCGTTAAGATCGCTCAGGAATCAATATTATTTCCATACAAATCGCGTTAAGATCGCTCAGGAATCAATGATATTTCCATAAAAATTGCGTTAAGATCGCTCAGGAATCAATCATATTTCCATAAAAATCGCGTTAAGATCGCTCAGGAATCAATCATATTTCCATAAAAATCGCGTTAACATTGCTCAGGAATCAATCATATTTCCATAAAAATCACGTTAAGATCGCTCAGGAATCAATATTATTTCCATACAAATCGCGTTAAGATCGCTCAGGAACTAATCAGATTACATACAAATTGCGTTAAGATCGCTCAGGAACTAATCAGATTACATACAAATTGCGTTAAGATCGCGCAGGAATCAATCATATTTCCATAAAAATCGCGTTAAGATCGCGCAGGAATCAATCATATTTCCATACAAATCGCGTTAAGATCGCTCTCAGGAATCAATAATGTTTCCATAAAAATCGCGTTAAGTCGCGCAGGAACTAATCATATTACATACAGTATATTAAACTTACAGGAGTAGAAATTTCATTACAACGCTCTTTATCGTCTTCCAATAGTAGATGTTTACTGCAAATCTCTATGTCTTTTTTAGAATCTTTGAGTTGGTTGATCTTCTTTGGAATTACAGGTAATGCAGCTGTTTTTTTCTTTATTTCACAATGTTTAATTTGGTCCCGTAATCCTTTTTGCCTTGACGGAGCACAGTTGCCCATCATAAATTCAAATTCAAAAACACAAAACAAGATTCTCTGCAATTTGTAAAATCTCCATAACTAGCTTTGTCATCAATATGACGTCATAATTAACCTTTAATGACGAAAGATTTCCTGCGCGCTTCCAATTAGTTACGTAGTCTGGGCTCTAGAAAATGACGTAATGAAACATCATCATTTGGCTATTTAAGGTTGTTCCATTGCGTAACATACCGGGAGATTGATAACTAAATATGACGTCGCGGTAAACAAAGGTATAATTAGTGATCTTGCGAAAAATATTTGAGTTATTCATTCCAAACATGCGTCTGCGCATGGTCAGGAAAATGGTCTATTTGCATTTCAAGGCTGAGCGTGGATTGCATTCGAGGAAGATTTTTACTAAACACTTATTGACCGAGCGGGAGGTGTTTACGGCAAAATTATCCTCATGCCCGCGGTCTTTCAGAGTGAGGTCTCGACCTCGTTCCCAGGGCATTTTGCCTCCACGCCGCGAAAATGGTCCTGGGATCGGCTGGTCCATTCTATAATCCGATTGGCTTGTCATAAAACGCAAAAAAAAAGCTGCGTTAAGACCGCTCACAAGTCAACCCATATAATAAAATATCTTAATATCATTTAATGGTATTGCTTTCCAATGGTAGTTACAAACTAGACGGTTATATTAACAATGTTTTAGAGAACATTTCATTAACCTAGATAGCTAGACTGGGCTTTTTTTGGTCTTCTGGTGTTTTTTTTTTGTGTTTTTTTGGGGGGTGCGGAATCTGCCCGAGGGCAATATCTCCAAATCTATTAGATGTATGCCAATGAAATTTTCACAGGTTGATGGCATGGTAACACTGAATATACGTTACATTTTTGTTGTAATGGCAACAAATTGTGACATCATCGGCCAAAGATTCGGATTTGAAGCAGTTCAAAAAAAGGTTTTTCTCAGGATTATTTCTTACTGTTCTGTTAACGTACATAAGTTATTATATCAGCAAATAGATTTATCTTAATCGATATGTTCTTATTTTTATTGTTTCTATTAAAATGTTTTGTCGAAATTCAGTGTTAGTAGGTGTTCAGGAATACTCTAACTTTTTTTACCCAATATTTTTCCACCATTTTTCTGCCCATACTTACAATGTATTTCTAGGAAAAGTTGTGAGATGTTAGAGTCATAGCTGTAACCGTTATTGAGATATCTGCATTCAAAATTAGCGCGGGAAGATCCCACCCAGTCTAGATAGGGTTAAGTCTTTTTTAATAAATATTTCAGAGATAATAAATTATATATTTATACAACTTTGCTAAACAAACAAATATTTCAATACCAGATAAGGTGACAAATCTTTTATGGCAATCACATTTTATTTTCTCAACACAAATTAAAGAATATAAAATGGCTTTCCATGTTTATATACAATATGTGACATAAACAAGTTGTAAGACTTGGGAAAAACGTAACAAAAATAGTCGTATTTTTTTTCCTTTTTGATAGTCGCACAACATCACAAGTGTTTATAACAGTATATAAACATAAGAAACACGGCAAGACTCGTCCCAGGTTTAAATACCGTATTTAACCATGCTCTGCCATCTGAGTTCCAGTGGCTCAAACGTCTGTCTAGCATTCAGAAGGTTACGGGTTCGAGTCCTATCTGGTGCTCAGAGTTTTCCTGAGTATTGAGAACTTAACACAGCTTGCACAGCAAAACCTTTACAACTTTATAAGAAAAACAACTTATATTTATTTTTAAAACAATTAAGCAGATCTTAAAAAGACGGGGAAATTACGTGTTTATATACTTGGTTTTAAGTAAACACGGGCTAACGTACAGAGCTAACGTATGAATCAACTTATTTTCTAAAAGTATTTTTATTATAAACATTAGTGTGATACAGAGTTTTTTGGCCACTGAGAAAAATCGTATTTCAACACAAGTAAAAATACGATATTTTTACAGCGATCAATGTCGACTATCTTTTTTGAGTGAAGTAAAAATTAATTCTAAATTTAGATTGTACGTGTTAATGTTTATGAAATATACAGAATAATACACATGTATGCTTGGAAATATGAAATTTAATGAAATAAAATAAAACGTTTGCAGTTATACACCATGTTTATTTAACGATACAATTCGCTGATCTTTCGTCCAGTAAACTCAGGACTTCGTCAGAGCGTGACTACAAAGTTATTTGTACACGTCAACAAATTACAACGAAATCACGCGCGAGTCACCACAATGTGAAATTAAAATGAAATTAATTAATATGAAATTAATAATAAAAAAATCATATTAATCATTTCATATTAATTATTAATTAATATGAAATTTATTTCTCGAACAGGATATCTCACTCGTTGGCTTCGCTCATTAAACTATTCAACACTCACAATAAATTCCATATTTCCGCACACCATGTATTATTCTCTATTTATCAGACACTGCTGAGATTAAAGAATAGTTTCTATGATATTATATTTCTATGATATATATATGTCAAATATATACGAAAAGTTTAATTTGAAAGTCTAATACAGTAAACACTAAACATCTGTTAATACGAACCTACTAGCACATATATTTTACTAAATTAGCCTGTGATAGGTTGATATCAGTAATAAAAAATCAGGGTGTAATTATTTTATCAACCAAATACAGTGAAACCTATTAGGTTTGAAGAACTTGGTTTAAAGAACTGGACCCTGAAATTTATATGTGAAATAATATGGCACCGTTAGTGATTTGTGCGATCTAATGTATACTGAACCTAAGTTTCGTAGTCTAAAATGTACAGTATTATGTAAAAGATAAATAACTGCAACCAGATATTGGTATTGTCCTTGTGTGGGGTTTTACTATAATGCAATTAAACACGTTACACTGTATTTTAAACACGGAATGCTCGCATAAAAGGGAAGCCCCTCCCCCTCGAAACAATGGAGTCTTTGAAATTTTAAAAATGAATTCAAACAACGGAGTCTCGCAACAATGGAGATTTTGTTGTTTTGATTACTTCTCATTTCTCTTTGTTTCCTGACCAATCACAGTAATTGAACTAATTATGATTGGCACGGTGAGCATCTCACCGTCAATATATGCAACGGCACTCCGTGTTCAAGAACCTATTTCAAATATCAGGCTTAAAAGGGTTCTTAAAAGTGAGAGGTCCAAAATTTAAAATATCAGCCCGAGGTCCTTATATATGGAAGGTTTGTATTAACTGGTGTTTACTGCAGTACCAAGAGCCCCCATTAAACCCACCCCCAAGTTATCTGTGTCCATCGTCTGCAAAAGGGGCTAAATAGCGCATTGAATGTTATTTAAATGTAAAATATTTTGAAAGTCTCACGAAACCTCAAATAAACCTCAAATATAAATAGAACCTCAAATATAAATAGGAGAAACAATCACGAAATGGGCACAGTTGTTCAAAGGGAGATTAACGCTAATCATTGGCTATAATTTAATTATCTCTTTTGTTTGCTATGTTTTGTTTGATAACTTTAGTTTGAACTTTCTAGGACAAAACCTTTCTATATTTATATGATATTTGAATAGAAAACTTCAAAGTTTTGTATCTTCATAGTTTCATTCACAAAGTTTTCACCAATCTTTGAGTATAATTTAATTATCTCTTTTTTTATTAGATTCGCCATTATAACATGGGTAACCGCAACAGCAAAATGCCAATTACTGCAGGCCCAAAAATTAAAAATAATAAAATGATTTGAAATGCTAACTACAAAACCTACAATAACAACAGAAATACCAACTAAAGATATTAATAACAGCAAGAAGTGGCTGCGAGAGCAGTTACATTTTAAGCAGATTGTTTTGAATGTTTAGTAAGTTTTGTTTGATAACTTTAGTTTAAACTTTCTAGGACAAAACGTTCTATATTTGTATGATATTTTAATAGAAAACTTCAAATATTCTTTGCCTGTATCTTCATTTCATCCAGAAAGTTTTCACTAATCCTGGATTAAGATAATCGCCTTTTCAACAACCGTGCCCTGAAGAGTTTCTCTGACTTTTGCTTAAGGTGGCTCCCTGTGGTTTTATGACCGCGAGCAACCTGGTTTCCAATTTGGCGGGAATTACGTTATTAATAATCGGAAAATAAACGCCAATATCTTGCGTTTCCTTCGGTCCAATATACAGTAGTTATGCATTAGATGTGTGAAGTTGATCGTCCAGGTTGTTGTAGTCTTGAGAAAGACAATTGTTGGTGACTGACGTTTCGACGGCCTCAGCGGCGGTCATCTTCAAGCAAACCTGACAAACACTCTTTACTTGACAGGCCGTCGAAACGTCAGTCACCAACAATAGTCTCTCTCAAGACTACAACAACCAGCTGGACGATCAACTTCACACATCTAATGATACTCCTAATGTAGAAAACAATAGGGAACCACCTTAACTAAAAACGAACAACAAAACACGTCCGCGTCCTTTGTTAAATTTGTTTAATCCAAACGTACTTGGATTAGTAACAAAATCAGTTTTATAATCATCATTAGAATGAAGACAGCAAAACAATATAAAAAGTATAAAACAAATCCAGATAACTTTCCTTTCCTAGAAAACCGGATCTTATATGCTCACTTTGAAGAAAATTTAGAATTCTCTTATCACAATTAGGATAACAACATTTTTAGAATATATAATTAGTCATATTTCGCCACTTATCTTTTATGTTTTGTGGGGTTCTTGTATGATGGAATTCGTAGCGATCTCGTATTGTTGTCCAGTTATACCCCAAATTAGAAACTCCTTCCCAAATATTTTTCTCCTCTTGCGAGGAGAAAGCAATTTTCTTTTTTTTTTGAACGGTCTAAAACGAACAAGTCGATATATTTTTACAAATTTGAAAATATAAAATGAATGTGTTGTGCTGCGTAGGTAGTGAAGAAAATTACAAATCAAATACTCAAGCCGGAAGTTTTGCCTCAATCGTTCGTTTTTTTTTATTAAAGCATGAAACTTGGCAAGTAGATAGAGTTACTATAGTGCTGATGATTTTCTGATATAGAGGCAACGCAGATTTCTTCCTGGTTGCCACAAAATCGCGTTTTTCTTCCAATTTACCTATTAAAGTACTATCTTATAAAAAAGTAAAAATTCAAAGTTCACTTTTAGCGAATATCACCCATATCATTAAAAAGTTCGCAAAAACCTATATGAAGGACATTCAAACGGGTAGGACGATTTTCTAAGCCTATTTTGAGTTATTAACGCTCAAAAATGTGGAAAATGCCGCAAAATGCTTGTTTTAGTGGGGTTAGCCTTCTGTAATTGAAAACGAGCATGGAAAATCGTACAACCCGCTTGAATATCCTTCATATAGTTTTTTGCAAACTTTGCAATGATATGGGTGATATTCGCTAAAAGTGAACTTTGAATATTCACTTTTTTCATAAGAGAGTACTTTAATAGGTAAATTGGAAGAAAAACTCGATTTTGTGGCAACCAGGAAGAAATCTGCATTGCCTCTATATCAGAAAATCATCAGCACTATAGTAACTCTATCTACTTGCCAAGTATCGTGCTTTAATAAAAAAAACGAACGATTTTCACCTTAGCCGCTGGACTAAAAATGTTGGTGTACTGAAGGAATAGTGCGTATAGGATGTGACTTTTCGAGCGAAAAAGATGTCACTTCGTCAGAGAGAAGACCCTGGGTATGAGGATGATACAGTGCCTCTTTACGTTTCCGGCTCTCTGACGAACAGCCTTTGCTCTAAACGTAAGACCTCCTCCACACTATTTCAGCAGCACACCAACTTTTAGACTATTCTATTTCTATTTCTAAACTGCCTACGTTCGGCACATGAAAAGTTCAACGTTTAAAGTGGACCTAAGTTCCCTAACTATTTTGACACAACATGTAATTAGTATAACTACATAAACTACGATTTTTTCATACCTTTGAAACACTTTTAAATTTCTGTTTCAAAGTGCAGGCGCTTCGTTTTACACGGAATTTGCAATTTCTTTCTATTAAACACCACCTTGGACCATATTTCTTATAACCTAACAATAATATTTGTTATTAGGACAGCTTACCAGTATTTCATACAGAAGAAAAAGAAAATACAACATAATTGTAGTTTTGCCCTACATTTCATTCATTTTTTTCACTTTTTTTCGGAATAAATTTACAATTCACTATATTGTTTATGATTTACTGATATATTATGAGCTGGAGGTGAGCTAGTTTACGTGGTCGAAACTCGAGTTAGATATCACCATAATAGAAATTAAAAACAAATAAGCATTGTTTTCTTTACGAAATTATCGCGTCACTCCCCGCTACTCAATATTGCTTAATTTCAAGTCGCGCGGGAGAATGGCACTACCGCATTTTCCAGGACAAATCGCTAGTACCAGTCTTACGCGCGATTTGAAATTAAGCAATTATCGGCTGTTAGATAGCGAGTAGCGTAGCCAATCATTTCGTAGAATGTGTATTAGACCACTAGCACGTTTCTACGAACTGTAACTAGTTGTATTAATTGAAGGCTGTCCAGGTCTAAAAAAATTTCTCGATGTTTTAAAACTTGGAAAAAAACGTTTCATGTCATGATAGGATGTATGAATATTGTGACAGCGAAAATAATACATAAATTTGATGTTTTAGAAAGGTTATCTATTGTTGTTACAAGTTTCTATCTTATCAAGAAACTGATCTTCCCAAGGTTTAAAATGCCGAAATAAATTTAAATATTTTTTAATCGATAGAATAGGAACGAGTCATTGGCATGGAAGAATAGGAATAGGAACGAGTTATTAGAAGAATAGGAATAACAACGAGTTATTGGCACATTGAGTAGCAGGGATACCCCAGAGGTTATCGCTCCATTGCGGGGTCCCTAGATAAAACAATAAACTAACAGCACATTTTAACAAGACTAGACAGGGGATGACACATACTATTTTAAAAGTTTGCGGAATTTGTACATCGTACAGGTGTTCGGTTGTATAATGATGTTTTAGCAGTTCAGATTTGAATTGACCAATAGAAAGGTTAACGTGATGGTAGAGAGTTGAAATATCCTAGCGGTTTTACAATGGAAACTGTTCTGAAAAGTTACGCTATTCAATTTAGGGATATTTAAAACAAATTCATTTGATCGGTTTGTACGTCTTGTTACACGGCTTAATAGAAATGTAAGAGTCACATGAACGAACTAAATATGCTTTAAAAGTAATACTAAGTCCAGGTACTCGTGCCAGTAAGACAGAGGTAGCAGTCCCGTTTTTTTTAGTCTATCCTTGTAGTTAACATCAGATCTTGATGGGATTGATTGTGTGTTAGCAATCCGAAACCAAGCGGTATAGCTATATATTCCTTCCGTGCCATTTATGGTAAATTACCAGTAAAGGTTTTGTGTTCATTTAAAGCATGGTTAACCTAGACTCGTGCTACACCAGGTAGCCCGAGTAATAATAAATATGAACTGACCTTTCTTTAGAATTTCAATTTCCTCTGCTGAGAAAGGTACTTGAACTGTTCTTGAAATCCTTTTTTTTGGTTTGATCTTTTTTAGTATCTGATAAGGAGACGTGTTTAATAGCGTTATATTCAAAATCTTCATAAAGTTTCCCATCAATATCACCAAAGGCGTCTGTACTGGTCGGGGGAGAGTTGGCGATAGAACCTACCTATATACCAACATTTGTAGCAGTGACGTCTAAATGTGCGCTAAGAGTCGAGAAAATGGCCCTAGAATTTCCCGGTCACATGTCAACCAGAATTTCTGGGTGTTTTGATAATAATTTATGTAGTTCCTAAGTGGTACTAGTTTATGTAGTCTGTAGTGGTCTAGTGGTTACCACACATGTCTATGAGCTAGGAGATACAGGTTCAAATCCTGGTCGGACCACCGCTCAGGGTCTTAAAATAATTGAGAAGAAAGAGCTGCCTTTGCAGTAAGACTTTCGGGTTTTCTAGGATAAGGACCTTAAATCGTAGGTTTGGAACCCCTATAACTGCCATTTATAAAGCTAAGGATGAAGGGAGACTAGGAATTTAGGCTTGGGACTTAAGGCGTTGGGGAGACTAGGGGTGTAAAAGCCGGGACTTAAGGTGTTGGGGGAGAAGAGGGATGTAAGTGTTGGGGCTTAAGGTGTTGGGGAGATTAGGGCTGTAAGGGCCGGGACATAAGATGTTGGGGAGACTAGGCATGTGAGGGTTGGGGCTTAAGGTGTTGGGAGACTAAGGATGTAAGAGCAGGGACATAAGGTGTTGGGAGACTAGGGATGTAGGAGCCGGGACATAAGGTGTTGGGGAGACTAGGGATGTAAGAGCCGGGACATAAGGTGTTGGGGAGACTAGGGATGTAAGAGCCGGGACATAAGGTGTTGGGGAGACTAGGGATGTAGGGATGTAAGGGTTGACTTAAGGGATGTAAGGGTTGTGACTTAAGGTGTTGGGGAGACTAGGGATGTAAGAGCCGGGACATAAGGTGTTGGGGAGACTGGGGAAAGTAGGGATGTAAGGGTTATGACTTAAGGTATTGGGGAGACTAGTGATGTAAGGGTTGGAACTTAAGGTGTTAGGGAGACTAAGGGTGTAAGGGTTGGGGCTTAAGGGAAAGACTAGGGATGTAAGGGTTGGGACATAAGATGTTGGGGAGATGATTATCTCGTATAAATACCGTGCATGAAAAAAGTAGATATCAAATGCAGTCCTTCATAATTAACATCTGGATTTAGATGAATAAATTATACACTAGCTGAATTAAGGTGAGGGCTAATGAGATTATGGAATGGACCGGGCGATCCCAGGGCCATTTTCGACGATCTTCCACCGTGGACGCAAAATGCCCAGGGTACGAGATTGAAGAGACTGAAATATTTTCAATGAACTAACCTCTGTAGGTGACTCATTTCCACGTGCTTGCAACTTTGGAGATGGTATAAAATCAAAATTTGGGGAGTTTTCTTTTGATTTTGAGACGTTTTTAAAGCGTCTTACAGCTGTGGATATTTTAATAACTAAATGACGATGTCGTAAACATGTATATGTATTATGTCGTAATGTCTGGAGAAAATTTCTACTGTTGAGTTCAGTGAAGTCCCCAGAACATCCAAGACATCTTGAAGATATGACCTAAAAAATAAAGAACATATTTACTCACGAATAGAAAGTCTTCTACGTTTGTTTTTAGTATATTACTAAGAAAACATTGGGAATTTTTAGTATAAAAAGGGCCACAAGCTTATTAATTATACTAAGAATATATACTATTTAATTTAATTAAAGTTCAATTTATCTTAATAATATATGGTTCATAGTTGCCTAACTTTGATAAACCCTTATGGTTTTCTAGGCTTTATATCAATACCAACTAATACTGTGAGCTTAACTATATAAACCTAGCCAGGGGGCAGGAAATGGAGAGCAACAAGACAATGGGTCTATTGTGTGATCCAAGATGAATCCGACAACACAGCTGTACTACTACTGTTCATTCATGTCGGTTCGTCAACGAGTAAGGGTGTCAAAAGATCAAGTACTCCCCCTCCTCCCCATTTCAGTCCCCACGATTTGGATGGATTTAATTATCGGTGCTTTGGTGTTATGTTGCCCTCACATTTACTGGGTACAAGCGTTCTACTTATTTATGTATTCAAAAATATTCTTTTTATTTCACTGTTTTAAAGTTTAAATAAAGCGAATATTTTTCCGCATAACTGTGGACGATTATTTGTGTTCCTCGATACGTATTGCCCAAATAAACAAAGCTGAGGAAATGCTTAAATAAGTTAATAACACACTTAAATAAGTTATTTAAAATAAGAAGACATAAATAAATGTAATGAAATTAGAAGACTTTTGATTATAATGGCGTCGTAATCGCTGTTATTTGGTGTATGTTAGTGTCGACACCTGCTTAGCCCTGAAACGGGAAGACACCTCAACACTCATGGTCGCTGAACTCGTAACTATTCGTGGGCCTCGTGGTTTAATTTTTTGTCAAAGATTAGATTGTTGTGTATACAAAATAAAATACCTTATATTCGTATTTGGCAAATAAGAAAGGTCTCCATACATCAGCTCTTCTATTTATTATTTATTTCATATTTGTTGACATACACACCCCCATTCACCTCAATACTAAAACTTAAAACTTTTCTTTTTTAAAATTAATTTTTTAATCTTTTTTAAATAGTTTTTTGTTCATAGTGGTAATATATGTAGTAGGCTTTATCTTATAATGAAACTGTAATTAGTTTTATAAGTAACTTTAAGAATATATTGTTGTAAGAGCATTGAGACTATTGTATAATGCTCCTAATACGTCTTTTTATTATTATTATTAATACACTTGCAACGAATGCACTTATATAACCTTTATTTTGCTTTAGAACGCACTTCCCTAAGTAGCGAAGTATACAAGAAGTTGTGTATCGCTTCGCTACTTAGAGAAGTGCACTCGACAGGCCTTGCTCCACGTTATGGTTAGATGAGATGTCTGCCTGTTGGTGTCGAGTGAAAGCGGCGAATTTAATATGTATATGGAGAAATCACTGACTGTTCTGACCGTGTCTCAATAGCTTAAAGGTTAGAGCGCCGAAACGTTGATTCGGAGACCAGGGTTCGATTCCAGGTTGGAGCAGTCTGTATTTGACTATATATTAAATCCTCTCTAATATTAATTATAATAATAATAATAATAATTATTATTATTATTATTATTATTATTATTATTATTATTAGCAGTATTATTATATATGACAGTATGGAATGAGAAAAAGAAAGTATGTTACCTTTTTCTTTCCTTTTGCTCGCAAAGATCGAATGTTCTTAATATCACTGGATTTTATGGGTGTCTTCGTTGCTATTTTCTCGCTCTCGTCACCAATATCATCATTATCACTAGATGATTCTAGCGAAGTTTCTTCAATTATTATGTCGTCAGATAAATCATAAAAGTTATCGCGTTTCTTCCTTCCCAGTAAAGCTCTTTTGCATGAACGTCCACGTTGTTTGTACATGAGGGATGAGGATGTCTTACTAGGTCTCTTGTTGTTGGCAACTACAAGAACGAAAACTATACCTACAACGCTGTCCTTTATCTTTTAATTATTTAAATTTAGAGGAAAAGATAAGGTAAAAATTAAAAAAAAAGAGAGTGATAAAAAGATGTTGTCTACTCTATACCATACAAGGCCCTACGAAGGCCCTTAAAGCCTTTAAGTTAACTTTGTAAATAGCAAAAATAAATATTTTGAAGTCCGAAAGTGAAAACGAGCAGAAGTTTCCGATCTTCAGTGTACAGGCAGCAAAGTAAACTAGACTGATTAATAGATCAACCTTTTTATACCGAAATCTAAATTATGAAATGTGACATGCGTGTGTGGCAGAGCATTCGACCGCTAAAAACATGATACCTATATTATCCCTGTTAAGTCGGAAAAGGTAAAGACCAGTAGCGGCCACCCAGGGGTTGCTGCATACACGTACTGTATTCATAGTTTCTTGTGAGCATGTTTACAACAGACACAAAAACGTTGTACTGAGAAAAAAGTTTCTGTATACTTATTTCGTTATTTCGCATTATAGTAACACGGCCGTTTCTTATGATATTGATTGCATAAGATGTGTGAAGTTGATTGTCCAGGTTGTTGTATTGTAGTCTTGAGAAAGACTATTGTTGGTGACTGACGTTTCTTTCTCAAGAGTACAACAACCTGGACGATCAACTTCACACATCTAATAATACTCCTATAGGTTCAAACCATTTACTTTATATCTTGCATATTTAATTTGTTCGCTTTTTATCGCTTTCGGTTTTTCGTTCGAGACATATTTAGCGAATTTCATATGTCAAATACAAACTGATTTTAACATATTCCGACGACGATATCTTTTAAACTACTAACTCTACAAACTCATGCTATACATCAAATGAAAGCTTGAATAACAGACTGATCGGACATACATACAAAATATATTTGTAACTTATTTCTAACATCTTTAAAAAAGGGAAAACAGGTTTGCCCTTGAACGGCTTTTGAATTTACGAACTGTCGAAATTGACAACTTCCAGCTTCCGATGACAATATATTTTGAACTACTGAAAGCTTGACTAACAGACTCGGACTTATACGTACATAATATCTCAGTATCAACTTTGTTTATAAAACAGTAAAAGAGTTGGCCTTCGTACGCTATAAACTTACTTGAGAGCAATATTAGTTAAGCTGTGTACGATTTCAATTCTTCCAATTTTGCCAAATTGTTCATCACGTCCAAAATGTTAATTTTCCTTAAACATATATACCGAAACTGCCCCGAATTTGCTGTTCGTAAAACTCTTGTCTGTTAGTCGACACTTTACTCCCCTTACGAGGCGGTATACCAATTGAAGGTTAGGAATGTTGGACCTTATACAAAAGGAATGTTAGGAATATGAAGCAGGCCAGAATTCAACTTCTAATACAGTGACCCACGGCCCCCGTCAAGATTAGCAATCAATCGGAATCATAAGGAATAGTGGATCTTCAGACGGAATAGTAGATATCAAAATCTACTATCCCTGTCGTATAGTAGAACAAAATCTAACTTTCGACCCCTGAGTAAGAATCGAAAACTCTACACTATTGGGTTGGTGTACTGCCGAAATAGTGTGCAAGAGGTTTTAAATATCTTCCTTCCTACCTAAAAGATTCAAACTTTATCTTCAGATATTTAAGCAAGAAACAATATTAACTGCTCGCAAAGAATTGTGGTTAAATGTAGATGTTACCATCTTTTTTGTACGGTCAATCTAGATGTTTGGATTATATAATACGTTAAAATTTATGGCAGCATAATTTAGCTAAATTATACTAATTAATTAATTAATTAATTAGCTAATTTATGCCAGTATAATTAACTCGTTTATGCCAGTATAATTTAGTTAAATTAGTCCAGTATAATTTATCTAAGCAAAGATGATACCTCTTCTTACCAGTTGTCATTTTTACGCAATTGCCACTTTTAAGCTTGTTTTAGATTTGTGGGTACTACAGTAGATATATGCACTGTGAAAATGGGTGAACCCGTTTTATACTAAAACTACTAATGATTCTGAATTTTATGGTATTAACGCACTTATTTTGCCTAAACTGAAATTGGATAAATTATTCTATTATTTTTATGTTATAAGATTTTTATCTAAAATTCAATTTATTATGAGTACCGTTTTCACGTCATAGCCGCCATATTGGTCTACATTCACGAACTTCTTTTGTTTCGTATACCAACATGGACGTAGAATAAAGATTAAGATAAAGTAGCCCAGCTTAAAATCTTCAAATGCAAAACCAATAAAAAAATTCCAATATATTTGGCCACCATTCCCTTGTCAAATTGAATTTCTTGGGAGACCTTTCCACGTGACTGAAAACTATCTATACGATATCTTATATATTTACGTCATAGAACTATTGTGAAAAAGTAGTCTACGCCGATGAGTGTACCCTGTGTAAATATAATTATTATTATTTCCTTGCAATATCTCCTACCTGTTGTTTGTTTATCAGGCGTTACTCCATATCGTATATTCTCCACACTAGTTTCATCAATATTATCCTCGTATTCAGTTGAAGGTAGACACGATGTTTCAGTAATAACGTCCCCTGCATCTTCACTGGATCGATCACATATTTTATTATCACTGTCTAGCGTATCAAAAGTTGGAGAATGTGAACGACATGTGACACGGGACATTTCACGAGCTGCTGGTGTATCACCTTGAACAAGAGATCCTTCTAATGCAAACTGAGGTAATGATATTTCACTATCTTTTGAATGCCCCTTAACACGAGGTTGGAAGGAAAGCTTATCATTCAAGGTAGACCCATTAGTTTCACTATTCTCACGACGTAGACTACCCTGACCACGACACTGGTGATTACCATTGCTTACAGTAGTTACATCATCGCAGCTTACAGTGAATGCATCAGCGTTAACGTGTGATTGTTCCATGTCTATAGTGTTGGTGTGATTACCAAGCTGTGATTTCTCCATGTCTGCAGTAGTAATGATGCGCGCCATTTCCGTAGTGTTGGTGTGATTATCAAGGTGTGATAATACACTTTTTACTACCATTCAAGTTGGACTCCTTTATCATTGAAGTTATGGTGTGATCATCCAGTTCCGATTCTTTCATGTGTGAAGTTGCAGTGGTGTAATTATTGTGGGGTGAACCCTTCGTCTTCAGAGTAGTGGTATCATTTCTGAAGGGTAATTGTTCCATCTCTATATCACTTTCTGGTACGGTCATAACTTTAGAGTTGCAAGAAGTATTAATAACATCCATTAAACACTGTTTGACATCCTTTACTATGGAAGCACTGAGTAGATTCTAAAAATTCACATTGTTGAATGATTAAAAACTTCGATGTTTTCAGGAATCGTAGAACAACATTAAAACTGGATGGGAGGGGTTTATGAGATGGAACAGATTAACCAACCGCACAATTTTTCATATAATGCAGCTCTATGGTGTCACGTTATAAATGAACTGTTCAAAAAATCGTATCTGCAGTATATTTATGGCTGCATGGATAAAGTGAGAAACGCAAAAGAAGTATTTGGAAAACATAGATTTAATCAAAAAGTACAAATTTCAAATCTTGTGTGATCTTTAAAAGTGAGAAAAATAATTTAGCTCCTATAAGTAGACTGTGTTATTTACTACTTATTGCATAGACGGATTTTCTGGGGGGTGCAGGGGGGTGCCACCCCCCCAAATATCAGTTTTCACCCCCCCAAACAAACTGTTCACCCCTCCAAAAAACAATTTTCAACCCCCCCCCCCCCCCAATTTTCGGCATAACTAAATAGTCCACTCGAACGTGCAGAGTGTTGATGATAAAAAATAAACGTAACACTCTGAAACTAATCACTCCTGGTTTATTGGAGCAATATAAAGCTTTAAAACTCTATTACCTCAGCTTAGATCATCCTTCGCATAGCCCTTTGATTTTGAAGTTGATAATAAGTATTGCTTTACAAAGTTTAACACAAAATATAACGTAAAGAAACGAGAAAATTAAAGAATTCTTAACGATACGATCTCCTCTCGTAATGGCGGATTATAGCAACCGAGCGATTTCCGACAATTTCCGACACGTTTTTGTTATGCGCAAAGAAGATGCGCACAAGGCAGACTTCGACCTTTGCCCTATGGTCATTTGGTCAATGAAAATCATGCGCGTTTTAAGTAACCCTCGACGTAACCCGTGGTTTAAGCCGTTTAACACATGTAAAATTTATGAATTTCAATTGCCAATAGATATTTTCGATTTTTCGCAGCCTCATGAAATTTCTCCTCTGAATAGAGATTTTTACTAGCTTTTTATGCGGGATCGAATGATGTTGTACTCGCCTCACAATATAGCTGATAACCAAGAGACGCTTTGAGAATTGAGACTGCATTTAAGATAAAGTAAAAAATGGACGAAAACTTGATTATTGATCTTAGAAACCTTTTGAAGGTCTTTAGAATTAGTATTCGAGTAGCGCGCCATAAATTGTACTCGGATTCAAACAACAGTACAACACAATGATTCTATAAAAGTAAACCACTAAACCCGTATTTTGTGCTGGGTTTACACTTTACACTTTACAGGTTCATTTAATTTTAACTCTCTCAACGGAAATGCCAAATTCATTGATTTGACAACTTCAAAAAAACTTAGGCTAGAAATCTTGATTTTTTCAAATTTTTCCTGGGGTACTTTGTTTTCTACTCTCTAGCCTCCTTCTCGCGGCTCTACCCCTAGAGTCTAACTGTCTAGACCTCACCTTGGTTTGGTGACGCTTTGTGTTACCTCACCTGCTCACCCCCCTAAAATTTATGGCACCACCCCAGTAAAAAATATGAAAATCCGTCTATGACTTATTGACCGAGCGTGAGGTCTGTACTAGTGAAATATCGGACCGACGTTTTTAGTACGGACCGAGCGAGCGCAGCGAGCCGAGGTCCGTGCAGAAAACGGAGGTCCGATATTTCACTAGTACAGACCGAACAAGCGAGGTCAATAAGTAGTTTATTATATGAGCACAAATGTTGTGAACGTTCTGTGAAAACTCGACAGTGTTAGGCTCGTATTCGCCACCATCTTTCTTGCGAACTAAACCAAAATGGCAGATGTTTTCCAATTTTTAAAGTACTTTCCGTTTAGCTAGATTCCTAAAATTTCTACCTCGAATAGCATTTTTCATTTGCTTTTGTTTGACATATTGTTCAAGGTTGTGCGTTAAGTATAGTTGAAAAAACCCACCTGAAATTCTACATTACCTGCGAGAAGTAAATGTTATATTATCACGAACAATGTTACGAACGTTTTGGACATTTTAAAAAGTTTCACATAACGCGGAAACCTGAGCTATACATCAAATGAAAGCTTATAAAATTTCTAACAAACATACCTGCACGGTATATTTCAACAATGAGTAGTTCTGAAATTATTATCATCTTGTTGCGTATAATGACATGACTTTCATTTTGTTTATAAAATTCTCACTGTCAGCGGTCCGGAACGGCAGATTCCGGACCGCTCAGGAACCAATCAAATTGTCGGATTTCACGTTCCGGACCGCTCATGAAAATGTCATATAATAAAAAGACTTATTGACCAAGGGAGGTATTTACGGCAAAAATATCATCATGCTCGCGGTCTTTCAGTACAGTTCGAGTGATGAGGAGCGATGTGTGTGCGAAAAGACCAACGGCAGGATAATTGTCTGACCAAACTAGGTTAATAAGGTATTTATTATATGGCTCTTTTAAATGTCTCACATTTCTTCAATTTTTTCGCAATTTTTAAAAACTTTTCAGTTGTATTGTATACACCGCTCAGTAACCAATCAGATTGCAGTAAAGCTGCGTTAAGACCACTCGCGAGCCATATAACCACGTGATATTAACACTTTCCTGTCTGGCTGAAAAACATCCAAAATTGAACCACCTCTTTGTTTTATTGATATCTCTGGAAATAACCACAACTGTTGCGAAACCTATACATTTTCTGAAAGCCCAATAAGTCGACTTTTACTACTACTTTTAAATTTCCCGAACAAGACACATTATGTTAATATAAATTAACATTAATTATCATAAATCAGGTTGAAAAACTTCATTTTCCTAGAAAAGCCCATCTTGCACGCCCACGTAGCTTCATGAAAATTGAAAATGCCACCAATCGCAGAGTTTTTTAAATCAAATCAATCAGTGATATTAACTCTTTCCTGTCCGGCCCAGTCAAAAAGGGTCATAGAAGACCCCCGAAGTCGTCAATCGAAAAACACGGTACACGGAAACGCAAGATTAAAAATTGAAATTCGACAAGCGCAGGGACATGAGATCCACTCACACGGCAAATTTGATTTGATTTCATAAACAACTCTGCGATTGGTGGCATTTTGAATTTTCATTATGCTACGCGTGCGTGCAAGATGGTATTTTCTAGAAAAATGGAAGTTTTTCAACATGATTTATGATAATTAATGCTAATTTATAGTAACATAATTTGTCTTGTTCTGAACATTCAAAAGCATTGGTAACAGCCGGTTTATTAGGCTTTCAGAAAAGGTATAGATTTCGCAACAGTTATGGATATTTCCCGAGATATCAATAGAACAAATAGGTAGTTCAATTTTGGATGTTTTTCAGCCAGACAGGAAAGAGTTAAAGAAAAACGCATTCTTACCTCTTTATTTGTGAGAGTTTCCTTTAAAAACTGAACCTCTTCAGTTAAATCTTTTATTTGATCCGTCACCGTACCACATTGATTATCATTCGTAGTGCTGGATAATAACGATTTTGATTTCTTTACAACATCCTCCTTCATATTGTTTAATACATCACATTCGCTACGAGGTTTAACCACATTTGTATTTGACGTACTACCGTCGTGGGTGTCGTCTGGTTTGGCAATACTGTTTCTTCTCAAATCAAAGGTTACCTTAGATGTTAACATGTTCTCCAGTGATGCTGGACCAAGAGATTCTGTTAATAAAAATAACGTCTTACAATGTTATTGCGTTAACTTTGTCTATAGCTGCATCATGGTAATTCATTGTTAGGCGATCATTAGTAATAATTCATTAGTAGGGCGATTCTGCTGTACCGCACAAAACTCCTGTCCATGGATGATGTCCACTTAGGGGAGGTGTCCACTTAGGGGAGGTGTCCACTTAGGGGAGGTGTCCACTTAGGGGAGGTGTCCGCTTAGGGGAGGTGTCCGCTTAGGGGAGGTGTCCACTTAGGGGAGGTGTCCACTTAGGGGAGGTGTCCACTTAGCTGAGGTGTCCACTTAGGGGAGGTGTCCACTTAGGGGAGGTGTCCACTTAGGGGAGGTGTCCACTTAGGGGAGGTGTCCGCTTAGGGGAGGTGTTCACTTAGCTGAGGTGTCCACTTAGGGGAGGTGTCCACTTAGGGGATGTCCACTTAGGGGAGGTGTCCGCTAAGGGGAGGTGTCCCCTTAGCTGAGGTGTCCACTTAGGGGAGGTGTCCACTTAGGGGAGGTGTCCACTTAGGGGAGGTGTCCGCTTAGGGGAGGTGTCCCCTTAGGGGAGGTGTCCACTTAGGGGAGGTGTCCACTTAGGGGAGGTGTCCACTTAGGGGAGGTGTCCACTTAGGGGAGGTGTCCACTTAGCTGAGGTGTCCACTTAGGGGAGGTGTCCACCTAGGGGAGGTGTCCACTTAGGGGAGGTGTGCGCTTAGGGGAAGTGTCCCCTTAGCTGAGGTGTCCGCTTAGCTGAGGTGTCCGCTTAGCTGCCACTTAGGGGAGGTGTCCGCTTAGGGGAGGTGTCCACTTAGGGGAGGTGTCCGCTTAGCTGAGGTGTCCGCTTAGCTGCCACTTAGGGGAGGTGTCCGCTTAGGGGAGGTGTCCACTTAGGGGAGGTGTCCACTTAGGGGAGGTGTCCGCTTAGGGGAGGTGTCCGCTTAGGGGAGGTGTCCGCTTAGGGGAGGTGTCCACTTAGAGGAGGAGTCCGCTTAGCTGAGGTGTCCACTTAGCTGAGGTGTCCGCTTAGCTGAGGTGTCCGCTTAGCTTCCACTTAGGGGAGGTGTCCGCTTAGGGGAGGTGTCCACTTAGGGGAGGTGTCCGCTTAGCTGAGGTGTCCACTTAGAGGAGGTGTCCGCTTAGCTGAGGTGTCCACTTAGCTAGCTGAGGTGTCCGCTTAGCTGAGGTGTCCGCTTAGGGGAGGTGTCCACTTAGGGCAGGTGTCCGCTTAGGGGAGGTGTCCACTTAGGGGAGGTGTCCACTTAGGGGAGGTGTCCACTTAGCTGAGGTGTCCGCTTAGCTGAGGTGTCCGCTTAGGGGAGGTGTCCGCTTAGGGGAGGTGTCCGCTTAGGGGAGGTGTCCACTTAGGGGAGGTTCCACTGTATACAGTATCTACAGTATCTATAATATAACTTTAATGTTTGCTTTATTAGACCAAGTTATAATGGGGTACATACTTGTTTGTTGCATATAAGAATGTAAAACACACGTGGCTGACTTTTGTAGCTCCTCGCAATTCTAAACAAAGCAAAATACGTTTAGAGAATATGACCAAAACAAATAGTGACCTTCATAACATGTATAGTTGTTTAATATGTAATAAAAATGTAAATAAATAAATAAAACTTGAGTCCATGAGTCAAATATTTTACTTAAACCAGACCAGAGGCCCAAAACTTGCTAACGTGCTTTAGTATAAATTGACAAGTTTCTATCACAAATCCTCAATTTTCATTGGCTATCGCAAGATTACTATCCGCTGTTAGTATCAACCAACTAGTGGTCTATTACAAATTCGGCATTCTGATTGGCTGAGCTACTCACTGTCTATTGGTGATAGATGGTGAGTAGCGTTACCCAATCACAAACCTCTTTATACTGGAATATTCCTATCCTGACCAATCAGAAGCCACGACATATTCACGCTGCACGACAAAACCTGGAATCTAGTCCAAACATGTCGTGATATACGAGTGATGAAATCATGAAACATTGGCCCGAAAGTAATGGAAAATTGTTCAATTTGACATTTTCGAATAAGAAAATGAATTCGCTTATGCCTATGGAGTATATCTACACCAAATTTGAAGAAAAGTAATTACAATCTCGTTTTTTATCGTAGTGCGTTGACTATCATCACATCACTAGAAATCATACTTGAAAAAGTGGGTTTTTTTTGTAAACCAGACTGGAGGTGTCCCGTTTCTGGATTTGCGAAAGCGTTCTACACTGTTGACCATAAAATCCTGCTTAAGAAGCTACACCTTTATAGGATTACAGGGGGGTGTACTGAAGTGGTTCATATCTTAATAACAGACCTCAAACTTGTAAAATAAATAATATTCAATCAACAAGTAAACTAATTAAATGTGACGTTCCTTATAGGGATCAAACATATAGGCCCTATCTTATTCTTGATTTATATCAATGATATACAAAATTGTCATGAACATTCAAAGTCAATGTTTGCAGATGACACTAATGTCACAGTAGTCTGTTGACTACTTGGAAAATAAATTACACTCTGATCTGAATAATATCCACCAATGGCTAAAAACAGTGTATGTGTATATACCTGGTATTCAGCTAGCATCTTTATAACAATAGTCATCCCACCATCGGCTGAGAATGCCTCACAGTTAGCAGCTGAAAAGATATTAATAAATCATCTTTTCAAGCACACAAATCAAAGAAATATCTAACTATTTTTTGTTTGTTATTTTTTATTATCATATGACCATGGCTACTTCCGGTAAAATTAAGCAACCTGATTGGTTACCGTGTGATCCTAATAACGTGCCGGGTATAATTGCGACGAGACATTACGAATGGTATCAATGACGTAGATATCCAAAATGTAAATCAATTGTGACAGTAACACATTCGACGTGTAATGTAAAAACTATGCTTGTTTAGAGACTAACTTAGTAACAGGCAAACTAAACAACGAATCCATGACAAGCCGACAAAATCCCCAGACAAAATCCCCAGCGAAAAAAAATCCAAATTGCCGAATTTAGGCAAAAAAATCCCATTGCTATTTTTCAATTTTTTCATATTTTTTAATTATCAGAACAAGCATTTTAGCACAAGATAATTAGTATGGTCCGTACCCATGTTCAAAATAACAACAGAGGAGAGCTAGAGACCTACAGCAACGTCTAAGAAACCTATGCATAGACTTCAGAGATGGAGCAAAGACTTTGGAACAGATGCTGCGGGGCATCGTTCACAACATTCGAATTTATTAGTCATACGAACAATAATTTTAATAATTTTTTTCTTAATACTTATATTTACTGTTAATTATTAAAAACAGTATTTCTACTTTTTATCTACACTAATTATCTTGTGCTAAAAAGCTTGATCTGATCATTAAAAAATATGAAAAAATTGAAAAATAACATGTGGTTTTTTTGTCTGAATTCAGTAATTTGGGTTTTGTCTGTGGGGATTTTGTCTGTGGGGATTTTGTCTGTGGGGATTTTGTCGGTGGGGATTTTGTCGGTGGGGATTTTGTCGGTGGGGATTTTGTCAGCGGGGTTTATGTCATGTGGGGTTTTTGTCGGTATCCCCTAAATAACACTCACCACATTCTTCAATACATGCTGCAATTGCAATAAGACATTCAACTTTAAACTTCGGTGTTGCAAAGAATAGCTGAATGGAGTTTAACAGAAGATGAATGATTTCCACTTCAGATGCTGTTTCACGACATATCTCTAGAATAAAAATAAATGAAATGTAAATTATGTCATAATTTTACTGTGTTTTATTGTTTTTGAATCAGGATCAACTTTTCTTAAGGCAACTCAATATTTCGGTGCTATTTCATTAAAATACGAGCTAAGTAAGTAACACCTAATGGTTTGCGTGTTTGGATGGCTTGTTCTAAACACACTGGGATGTTGCGAGAGTTGAGAAAGGCGTAAAAAACATGTTAAAATAAAGAAATACCTAATGGTTTCCGTGTTTGGATACTGTGATCCAAACACGCGGGAAGTTGCAAGACTGGAGAACAGAGTAAAAAACACGAGCCGCTAGGCGAGTGTTTTTTAGCTTTTCGAAAGTCGAGCAATTTTCCAAGTGTTTGGATCACAATATCCAAACACAGAAAACCATTAGGTATTTCTTTTATAAAATAATACAAGAGAACGAGCAGCAAAACATAAGGAAATTTTTGGCGGGTATTGACCAATCAGAGCTTGCGTACTAGACATATTATTTTATAAAGTGTTTTCCAGCTCACTCCCCATCACAGCCATGACAAAAATTTCATTACAAAAATTTCATGACAAAAATTTCGCGAAAAACTTGAGGATCAATAAAAAAAAAACAACGCTTCTAGTTATAATTGACAATCGTAATGTATTGACAGTATCGTCTGTCTACTCCAAGCTGCCACATTCACTTCAGTAGATATATGTAATGCGCATTTGATCATTTTAATGTAATTTGCGCAATATAAGTATTATATTATTATTATATAATTATAACACACAAACATTACTGATGTGTATTGACTGCCGCATAGACAGTACGTATATTAATCAAACCAGTACATCACTGTAACCTTTGCCATGTGCAATCTAGTTTTGGCCAACTCTTTTATTTAGCAAAAGAACAAATAAAGTCGATACTGATCTTTTTGCAGATTATTTATCAGCGGAATACAACAGTATCACAAAACAACAAACTTACGATAGCTACTTATCGTACGTATTCCATATATGGAAGAGCACATACATTGTACATTGCCCAAACGAGCATATACATTGCCCTCGTACCAGTCTCCTAGTTAATTGGATTGTAACCGACGCCAAAACAACAAAGGTCCTATAACCCTAACCCTCAGTTACCTCCGCACTTAAAAAAGTCCGCACTTAAGTAGGGCTGTCGCGATTCAACTAAGTTTCATTTATGGATGTTGCACAAGGAAACTTATCGTTTTCGAAAGTGTACGATTTGAGAGTTCATTTACGGTTTCACGTTGCACAAAGATTTCACTGGTAATACACAAGTGGAAATTCTCACAAAAAGCCTACGGGACCTAGGGATGATGTCCCGTAGATTCACGTGAAACTATTTTCACTTATGTCAGCTAGTAAAGGCTTTAAGCAACGTGAACCCCTAAATGATCCCTCAACTCGTACACTTTCGAAAACTATAAGTTTCTTTATGCAACATCGATAAATGGACACTTGAATCCCAAGAGTCCCACTTAAGAGGACACTTAAGTGGAGGTTTTATGCAACCGGGCCCACCACCTCATCCACTCCCCTACTTGGGGTGCTAGATTAGTAGACTAGTGAGAGACTAATCATGTGGGATTAGAAATTGACTGTTAAACGCACGCGCTCAGTAACATGTTAACAATCCCACATCCAGTGGGCTGGTACGAGGGCAATGTATTTGCTCGTCAGGGCAACGTATTTTCTCTTCCCAGTCCCGTCCGATATGACCTTATATGGAATACGTACGATAAGTCTATATAAAACTTACAAACGACTTTTTTTCGTTTTATGAATAAAACATTTGGCCAAAATATTTTTCGTGAAATTAGATTTCATAACCATATGCATGTCTTATTAACAATTATCTTTAAATTGAGATATGGTACAGTATGTGGTTATTGCATTAATACGGGGGCAATACGAGCTTTTTTACCACCTTAAAGTGCCTATGCAATGAAACATTCAGTTATAAAATAACTCTTTTGTTTGAAAGAACTCTTGAAACTATAAAGACTAACCATTTACAACTTTTTCATATCTCACTTCACTCTTGAGATATCAAGATTTGTTTGATGTAAATGATCATACTTATGACATCACAATGCATAACTTTTTGAAAACGCTTATATATCCTTGAGATTATGTAATGAAATTCCTTGAAATGCAGGTACATGTGCGTGGATGTATCAAATGACATCAAATATGCAAATCAATAATGGTAAAGATATGCAGAATTTTTTCAATAAACATATCATTACGCATTGTGATGTCATAAGTATGATCATTATCTCACGAGAGTTCTTTCAAACAAAAGAGTTATTTTACAACTGAATTTTTCATTGCATAGGCACTTTAAGATAACTACTTTTTAAACCATATTTTAGACTTACTATTTCCACATACAGCTGCTTCTAAAGACAACACAACGTTCTTAAGAACTTGAGATGGCAATTGACTGTCAACAGATAGTTCATCTCTTAAAACGTCTGAAAGAACCCTCAATCCACCAATCAAACGAAAACTGACTTGGGCACGATCTACAACAAAATAAACAATAAAAAGCGGTTTTTAGAAACACAGCGCGCAATACTTGAAATTATGGAGGTTTTAATATTCCTAAATGTACATGTAATTATGCATCCGGACAGACGGATTAGTCACAGACGTGTTAAGATCTGCAGGTACGTATTAGATAGTATTCTTAAAGCAGCAAATTTTATTACACAATTTAAAAGAGCTATTAAGGTATTAGCTTTTTATTTCAACTAAACTCAATGTGTTATGCAAAAGTATGTACTGTATGTGTGTGGTAAAAAGACTGGAAACCAGCGGATTACCCGACATCATTACCCGACATCATTACCCGACACCATTATCCGACATTATCTCTTTGGCAGCTTCCATTTGCTTATGGCTTTCCTGGTATAGGTCTTCAAGTCGTACAATTAAGCTGCGTGTTCACTTCGTGAGTCTTTCCCGAGGCGGCCCCATCCTGTACCCTCTTGTTTCCTCCAAAAGCATTGTGATTGGAATTTCGGTTAGGCAGTACCCTACCAGCGAACAGCTATCTCCTTGCAAAAAACCACACCGTATTGTGATCCATCTGAGGCGCGGCGTTCGCCTTCTGGTAGTCATAGAAAGCAACTGACAGATCCCTTTTATGTTCCCTCACCTCATCCATTATACATTTATCAATGAGTAGTTGGTCAACTGTCCCAAGCACACCTTATGTGGCTCCTAGCTGCCCTTCATAAGATGTCATTTCGTATTGCATGCTCTTTCATATATCTTCCCAGTATCCCTGAAAAAACTTGAGGCAAGTCATTGGTCTGTAATCCTTTTCAGGTGACAAGTCCTCAGTCGTCGGCAAGAGCACTGTCCTACCTATTGTCAGCCATTCCGGGATACTATCTGGGTCTTCAATCCATTTCCTCATACTCCTTATACTCCTTGCAACCGCTTAAGCTTAACCGTATCCACCAGAAATTCTGGATCCCATCTAAGCCAGGAGCAGTCCAGTTTTCCCTCCTCTTTATGATTTTCCCAATTATTTCCTCACTTATATCAATATTTTCTACTTCTTTAATTTTTCTTTTCAGTTCCTCTTTAATCTTATTCATCCATGATCGTTCGGTGGTAGTTTTCTCTTCCTCCCATATACCGGGGCTCACCCTTGAATTCCTTTGTCCCATTAACATTCTTATAGAAGCCCCCCTCATCTGCTGAAAACATTGCGTTGTTCATCCTTCTCTTCCTCTTCACCAATACCTTTTCTAGTATAACTTTCTTTACTCTCAACTCATCCAACCACCTTTCCGAGGCGTTCACGAGTTCCTGTGTCTCTATTGATCCTTCTTCTATGTGATCTTTCAGTTCCTTTACGATTTTTACCTCTTTCTTAGTTGCTTCCCTTCCTTTTCTTCTGCGATGTAACTCATTATTTGCTCTTGATTTTATCTGGGCCTGCAATTTCCTTTACCTTCTATCTCTCTCCACTTGTGGTTTCTTCTTTTTCCCACTTGTGGCATCAGCATTTACATTGAGTAATTTAGCTATTGCCCTTCCCATGGTATAAACTGCATCTGTAATCTCCTCGATCTTTTCGCTGCTTTTTAGGTGTTCCGAAAGCATTATTTGCATTCTTTTCCATTTCTCGAGATAGCTTAAGTTTTAGAAGTCTGTTTCTTTCTTCTACCTTAGTTGCATCTGTTGGTGTTAACTTCGCCAATTCTGCTAGGAAGGCTTCTCAGTTTTTTCTCCTCTTCTGTATTTTCTTCGACTCGTTCTTGTTCTACTTCCTCTTCCACCCTCTCCTACTTCTTGCTCATGTCTATCTTCACCTTCCTCTATTCGTTTTCTCACCAAAACCAAATTTGCTATCTCTTTCTCTTTCTTAAATCTGGCAGCGTTGTCTTACAACTTTTGATCTTTCAGCCTCTCGCCAAGCTCTTGCTCCCATCTATTGCCAATTCTCTTCATGAAACCAGGTCCGCGTTGCCTTTCTTCTATGTCTATCTCGACTAGCCGAACTTTCTTTGCTGTAGTCCAAGTGTATAGTTCTCTTGAGGTGCATTTTTTTCGACCCTTTCTACACTTTCTTCCAATCGACTTTTTACTTCTTCCTCCAATTTAAATCTTCTGGCGTTATCCACCAGGTTCTGAGCTAATACGTTTTACTTTGTCTGCGCTTCTCTTGTCCATCTCTTCTTCATAAATCCACTTCCTCTTTTTCTCTCTTCTATCTCCATTCTGACAAGTAATACTTTGTCTTCCAATATCCACTCTGGGTTTTTTCCTCTCCCTCTGTTATTTATGATTTATTCATTATTATTCTCAGCTTCTGCTGCATTTGTTTGATTTGGAGTATTCAATTATTCAGTTGGGTTTGATTCATAATCCCATATTCCCAATAGTTCATATATGGACTACTGGTGTAATTTTCGTAATGTTATTATTATTATTATTATTATTATTATTATTATTATTATTATTTATTTATTTTTTTATTATTATTATTACTATTATTATTATTATTATTATTATTATTATTTTTTATTTTTTTATTTCTTATTTTAATTATTATCGTCGTCGTCGTCGTCGTCGTCGTCGTCGTCGTCGTCGTCGTCGTCGTCATACTACTAGCTACTTACTGTTATTTGCTAAACAGTTGGTCATAAAACTTAGTGTTGTTGCTTGTATGATTGAAGATTTTGAGTTCCTTAGATAACCCACTGCTGCTGGGAATACGGATGAACAGAACACCTGATTTTCATCTTGAATGAAAAATTTCCAATATAGAATTAATAAAAAACGCTGTAGATATTATTATACACAGTAGACATTTTTAAGTGCACGTACAGTGAAGAATTAAAAAAATAAAAGAAAGTTGGAAACAAAAGAAGCTCTTCAAAATTATAAATAATTACCATTTACAACTTTCCCATACTCACATCGTTCTTGATAAATAATTTGAAGTTTTACATAGTGTAGTTAAGACAGATAGTTTTGGTTAAACCAAGAGAGCACGCCAGAATGCGATTTGTTCAGTGAATTAGAAAATTTTAGAAAACAAGCGCCATCTTGAAATATTAATGCGCTGTATATCATTAGCATATCGCAGGCTGTGCGGGTTACGACGGCCGAGCGAAACCCGAGGGTATTTTCGGAAGCGCTCGGGTTTTGCTCGGCAATCGACGCGCTTGCGATACGCTAATGATATACACCGCATTAATATATTCAAGATGGAGCTGCCAAATCGCATTCTGGCGTACTCCCTTGGTTAGACACCACGTACACATTTTTGAAACTCAGAACGCGTCTTCAGACCTCGTGAATAACAAAATTATGTGCAGAAATTTCTACAGACTACATTGGATTTTGTCATTTAGCTTTGAAGACATCCTGAGTTTCAAGGACGAAAGAGAAAGTAGCACCGGATAGTGCTTTTTATTATCCGGCAAATATCCGGCTTATCCGGGCGGATTTGCTGGATAGTTGAAAAATAGCTGGATACCGAATACCGGATATTTTCGAAAACAAGGCGCAGTCTTTCTTTAATTTCAGGTAGAATAGTTGAATTGCCATATTTTGACTAGTTTCTGGGCTATAACCTGCATTGTGATCGAAATTTGACTAGATGCATTGAAAATCACTAATCCATGCTTCAATTCAGGGTTTCAGCTTGTAGCTATACCAATAACAATGTTATAACTCTGTAGTTTGCATGTATAAATTGAAAATGAAATGATTAATCCAACTTGGTCTAAGTCAACTTGGTTTATGACTATGAGTCCTGCCTTCGTCTATTGTAATGAACGTTGGAACTGAAAAGAAAGTTGGTTACAACCTCGCACGTTTGAAACGTAAACATGCGCGTTAAAACGCCCACGCCTAACGGTTGCTTACAAGTGGTAGTAGTTGTTACTTGCTGAACTAATTAGTTTCTTGCAAGTTGATATCTTTTGTCTGTTTAAACACGAAGTGCTCGCATAAAAGGGAAAGCCCTCCCCCTCGAAACAATGGAGTCTTTAAAAATCAATTCAAACAATGGAGTCTCGAAACAATGGAAATTTTGTTGTTTTGATTACTTCTCATTTCTCGTTGTAACCTGACCAATCACAGTAATTGAACTAATTATGATTGGCACAGTGAGCATCTCACCGCCAATATATGCAAGCACTCCGTGTTTAAGAAGATAGTTAACCATAACCAACAATACTGCAAGAGTAAACAAGATCAACATTGCTGTTTTGTTGTATTAGTCTATTTTTATTCGGCATAAATTAACACAATTTTAATACGCCTTGGAAAACTGTCAAAAACAAATTATCCGGTATCCGGCCGGATAATAGAAATTATTATACCCTCACATATAATCCACCAATCAACTGTCTCTATTAGCATCACGTGGCAGCCGAATATTTTACGATGTAGGGCAGCTACATATTGGGCAGCAACCTTTGGACTGTTTACATTTTTTACGTACATTTTTTTACGCGTGCCTTTTATCTAAATCGAAATTCCATTGGTTGAAGTACTTTCTCGCGGAACGTGATGTGTTTTTAGTCTTTTTATTATATTTTTTGATGACCAGCAACCGTTTGACAGTTTACGTGCGAAGAAACATCTTTATGTTAAGATATTTTGTTCGATATAATAAAACACCAATTGGATTCATCTTCGCCCAATATTACAAAATATTTAAGTCTCGAATTGCAATATTAGGCTCGACCTTCGGTCTCGCCCAATATTGAATTCTCGACTTAAATATTTTGTAATTTGGGCTCAGAGGAATCCAATAAGTAATAATATCCGGCCGGATACCGGTTAGTGAGATTATCCACTATCTGGCCGGATACTAAATCCGGTGCACCCCTAGAAAGTAGAGTTGTGCTTAGAGAGTTTTTCTCCGGTTTTCCCCCCTGTAAAATCAACTCCGTGGTTAGACATGGGTCTCATAGCGACTGCCTGGAGCACCTTTAATATGCCTTTGACTCGACCACGTTTGATTTGCGTTTTTCGTAATTCAGCCACCGGCTGCAAGTAAGGATGCTAGAGTAAGGATGATTAATAATATAAAATATTTGATCTTAGTATAATTTCTGAGCTTAAACGAGCTCTGATTGGTTGACTGGCCAGTAAATCTGAGACGATAGTCACCGCGTAGCGTGGTGACTATCACTTAACTAGAAATCATACTTGAAAAAGTGTTTTTTTTGTTACCAGACTATATTTATTCGTTCGGAATCATCATTTTGGTGTATGGTTTCTAAAACATGACGAATTTTTTTTCAAAATGGCGACTAAATTATTATAACTAAAAAATCGTCGAAAAGGCTCAAAAACTTAGCATAAAGACATTGTATATATCAGATTTCTCTCAAGATAGAACTGTCTAAGGGTAAGGAAGTTGTTTATCGTATAATTATTTGTATTTTTACGTCCGTTTTGATCGTTAGTGTGTTTTTGAAAGCTGTCAGCGTGAAGAAAACATCGAGCATAACACAGTTCAAACTGTCTGTTTAAAACTTCTCAATTGAATATTCGTTCAAGCCTAAAATTACACTAAAACAATTAGTCACCTCAGTCTCGGTGATTATCGTTATATTTACCTCGCCGCTTCGCGGCTCGGTAAATATTCAACGATAGTCACCTCGACTTCAGTGACTAATTGTTAAATAGTAATATCGAAACTGCTCAATATATGAATTAAAAATTATTATTATTAAGTCGGCATAATTTAAAATTAAATATATACATGGTATCTAACCGAAATTATATTTGTCTTAGTATTAAGATTTGTTTGATGTGTAAATATTTATCATAAATAACTAAAGGTCACACTGCATAATGATTGAGTGAAAAAATCCTATATAGCTTTTGGATTATCAAAATGGATCACTTGAGACTGCACGTGTTTACAATTGCGAGTGATTTCGTTACGTAATCCTTGCTTAAATAAGTCATTTTACTGAGTGACGTTAAAATTATGATCATTTACATGTCAAATAAATCTTGATATCTCAAAAATGAAGTGAGATATGGATTATTGTAATTGGTAAGTCTTTATAATTCAAGAGTACTTTTTTTAATTCAAGAGAGTTTAATTCAAGAGAGTTTATTTCCAACTGAATTTTTCACTGTATAAATGCAGTTAACAATAATTTGTAGTAACAAATCCTTCACTGCTGCTGCAAGCTAGTGATCTGCTGGCGTGGGATCAATTGAAGTATCAGTGACTCCCTATAGGTCCTTGGATGCGGGGTTGGTGACTTTAGTCAATAGGGAGCTTAAAGGGATATGGCAATATAAATTAACTTTGTCTCATTTGAAAGAACTCGTAAAATGGTAAAAGAATTTTCGAATTTTTTTAAAATGGTATAAGAATTTTCGTAAAATACAATTTTTCTGTATCTTTCTTGGTTTTTGAAATATTTCAGATAATTATGACAAAAGCCAACAATCCGCCATCTTGTTGTAATATTTGACCCAATTAACTAGGAAATTGGTGGTAAACCTGATGAAACTATTCCATAGGTGATCGAATTTCCGCGGAAGGCTTTTTAAAATGTTGTGGGCCAATTGAAAATGGAAATAGTGCAACATAATCGAGTTTCTGGCTCATGAATGTCGTAAGGTTGGCAAGATAAAAATTTCACTTTACCCTGCTTATGACGTCACATGCATATCGAAAATAATTCCAAGATGGCGGACAGCACGCTGTCTTTCGTCAAATTATTTCGAAAATCAAAAAAGATAAGGGAAAATTGTTTAAGGTCTTGTTATACCATTTCACGAGTTCTTTCAAATGAGACAAAGTTAATTTATATTGCCATATCCCTTTAAGATCAATACGGCAACCTCAGCGACGACGATATTCAAAATAATTATTTATGTATATAATTCGACTTTCGAAAAGCTAAAAACACTCGCATAGCGGCAGCTCGTGTGTTTTTACGCTTTTCTCAAGTCTCGCAACAGTACATATAATAAGTACATATAATAAGTACATATAATAAGTACATATAAAAAGTACAAATAATAAGTACATATAATAAGTACATATAATAAGTACATATAATAAGTACATATAATACATATAATAAGTACATATAATAAGTACATATAATAAGTACATATAATAAGTACATATAATAAGTGCATATAATAAGTACATATAATAAGTACATATAATAAGTACATATAATAAGTACATATAATAAGTACATATAATAAGTACATATAATAAGTACATATAATAAGTACATATAATAAGTACATATAATAAGTACATATAATAAGTACATATAATAAGTACATATAATAAGTACATATAATAAGTACATATAATAAGTACATATAATAAGTACATATAATAAGTACATATAATAAGTACATATAATAAGTACATATAATAAGTGCATATAATAAGTGCATATAATAAGTACATATAATAAGTACATATAATAAGTACATATAATAAGTACATATAATAAGTACATATAATAAGTACATATAATAAGTACATATAATAAGTACATATAATAAGTACATATAATAAGTACATATAATAAGTACATATAATAAGTACATATAATAAGTACATATAATAAGTGCATATAATAAGTACATATAATAAGTACATATAATAAGTACATATAATAAGTACATATAATAAGTACATATAATAAGTACATATAATAAGTACATATAATAAGTGCATATAATAAGTACATATAATAAGTACATATAATAAGTACATATAATAAGTACATATAATAAGTACATATAATAAGTACATATAATAAGTACATATAATAAGTACATATAATAAGTACATATAATAAGTACATATAATAAGTACATATAATAAGTACATATAATAAGTACATATAATAAGTACATATAATAAGTACATATAATAAGTACATATAATAAGTGCATATAATAAGTACATATAATAAGTACATATAATAAGTACATATAATAAGTACATATAATAAGTACATATAATAAGTACATATAATAAGTACATATAATAAGTACATATAATAAGTACATATAATAAGTACATATAATAAGTACATATAATAAGTACATATAATAAGTACATATAATAAGTACATATAATAAGTACATATAATAAGTACATATAATAAGTACATATAATAAGTACATATAATAAGTACATATAATAAGTACATATAATAAGTACATATAATAAGTACATATAATAAGTACATATAATAAGTACATATAATAAGTACATATAATAAGTACATATAATAAGTACATATAATAAGTACATATAATAAGTACATATAATAAGTACATATAATAAGTACATATAATAAGTACATATAATAAGTACATATAATAAGTGCATATAATAAGTACATATAATAAGTACATATAATAAGTACATATAATAAGTACATATAATAAGTACATATAATAAGTACATATAATAAGTACATATAATAAGTACATATAATAAGTACATATAATAAGTACATATAATAAGTACATATAATAAGTACATATAATAAGTACATATAATAAGTACATATAATAAGTACATATAATAAGTACATATAATAAGTACATATAATAAGTACATATAATAAGTACATATAATAAGTACATATAATAAGTACATATAATAAGTACATATAATAAGTACATATAATAAGTACATATAATAAGTACATATAATAAGTACATATAATAAGTACATATAATAAGTACATATAATAAGTACATATAATAAGTACATATAATAAGTACATATAATAAGTACATATAATAAGTGCATATAATAAGTACATATAATAAGTACATATAATAAGTACATATAATAAGTACATATAATAAGTACATATAATAAGTACATATAATAAGTACATATAATAAGTACATATAATAAGTACATATAATAAGTACATATAATAAGTACATATAATAAGTACATATAATAAGTACATATAATAAGTACATATAATAAGTGCATATAATAAGTGCATATAATAAGTACATATAATAAGTACATATAATAAGTACATATAATAAGTACATATAATAAGTACATATAATAAGTACATATAATAAGTACATATAATAAGTACATATAATAAGTACATATAATACATATAATAAGTACATATAATAAGTACATATAATAAGTACATATAATAAGTACATATAATAAGTACATATAATAAGTACATATAATAAGTACATATAATAAGTACATATAATAAGTACATATAATAAGTACATATAATAAGTACATATAATAAGTACATATAATAAGTACATATAATAAGTACATATAATAAGTACATATAATAAGTACATATAATAAGTACATATAATAAGTACATATAATAAGTGCATATAATAAGTACATATAATAAGTACATATAATAAGTACATATAATAAGTACATATAATAAGTACATATAATAAGTACATATAATAAGTACATATAATAAGTACATATAATAAGTACATATAATAAGTACATATAATAAGTACATATAATAAGTACATATAATAAGTACATATAATAAGTACATATAATAAGTACATATAATAAGCACATATAAGTACAAATAATAAATAAACGACATGACCCGAATGATCAATTGAAGCATTTCATTCCAAGAACGTATAGGGGAGTACTCCAATTGATTTTGGGGCCCAGTACAAACTATCAATAATAGATCTAAATTTATAATTTTGAATTTCAAATTATAATTATTGGTAAATTATTGGTATAATGAAATATGAATTGAAACCTCCTATACCTTCACAAGTTACCAATAAAACAAACTATTAGTTCTAACAGTGTATATATGGACAGTGTGTATAACAGTGTTTAGTACATGTATCAACCAACTAGTGGTCTATTACAAATTCGGCTTTCTGATTGGCTGAGCTACTCACTGTCTATTGGTGATAGACCACTAGTAGCGTTATTCAATCAGAAACCTTCTTATGCTGGAATATTCCTATCCTGACCAATCAGAAGCCACGACATATTCACGCTGCACGGCAAACCTGAAATCTAGTCCAAAAATGGCGCCCGCTAAAATTTATATACGAGTGATGAAATCATGAAAACATTGGCCCGAAAGTAATGGAAAATTGTTCAGTTTGACATTTTTGAATACGAAAATGAATTCGCTTATGCATGCCTATGGAGTATATCTACACCAAATTTGAAGCAAAATAATTACAATCTCGTTTTTTTGTGAGCGATTGTTTATCATGTGCCATCGAGCAACTGGTTGGGGAGTAACTATGAGCAACTCTACATTTTGAATGGATCTGAAAATTTGGAACAATGTTTGATAAGCTTGTTTACGTTAAAGAAAGATTGTTTATGGTTGATACTAAAACAATTAGACAACTCGCCCTCGTTGTCTATAGCAGATAGACAACTCGGTCTCGTTGTCTAATTGTTAAATATAAGGACTACTGTATGTCCATATATAAGGACATGACATGTCACATGTGCAGGGATAATTTTCAAATAACTTACAATTCTGTGGGTTATTGATACACATAGAAAGAGCATTGGCTGCCGTTTGCCAAAGATCTACCAAATTATCTTTTTCTGGTGAATCAACAGTAAGGAAACCTGGTATTCTGTTACGAGCACGAGGAGAACATGATGGTGAACAAACATCTCTAAAAAAAGAGAAGGTTCGCGAATAACACCTTGAAATACAGTAGAACAGAGACTTAGGGCCTTTTTAAGACACAAACTTTGCCCAATCTAATTTAATAATTAGATTATGAGCTCGAAATTTCTATGTGGTGATGGTTAACGAGGGCGACGCCAGCCCTATAGTTAACTATCGCCTTATAATAGAAACTGACCATGGTCCATTACAAATGCTGCATTCTGATTGGCTACTCAACCATTGTCTATTAGTGATAGACCATGATGGCGAAACGCGCTCAAAACAATATGGCAAAAAACTCCGTCGTTTTTGCATGATTTGTAATAGTCCACTGATTTGTTTCTACTAAAACAATTAGACAACTCGTCCTCATTGTCTATGAGCGAGCGCAGCGCGGTGACTATCACTTCACTAGCAATCATACTTGAAAAAGTGTTTTGTTGTAACCAGACTATATTTATTCGTTCCAGTCCCCGCTCGGAATCGTCATTTTGATGTATGGTTTCTAAAACATGACGAATTTTTTTTCAAAATGGCGACTATATTATTATAACTAAAAAATCGTCGAAAAGGCTCAAAAACATAGCATAAAGACATTGTATATATCAGATTTCTCGCAAGATAGAACTGTCTAAGGGTAAGGAAGTTGTTTATCGTATAATTATTTGTATTTTTACGTCCGTTTTGATCGTTAGTGTGTTTTTGAAAGCTGCCAAGCGTGACTAGTAAACATCGAGCATAACACAGTTCAAACTGTCTGTTTAAAACTTCTCAATTATTCATTCAGTTCAAGCCTGAAATTATACTAAAACAATTAGTCACCTCAGTCTCGGTGATTATCGTTATATTTAGCTCGCCGCTTCGCGGCTCGGTAAATATTCAACGATAGTCACCTCGACTACAGTGACTATTGTTAAATAGACATTAACTCGGACTCGTTGTCTAATTGTTAAATAGAAATTGAGAGGGAATAATCGAATTGTTCTACTAGTATAAACTTTTGATTGATTTAGTATAAACTTACTGATGTTCGTTATTTCTTCACAATTATTACGAATCATCGAAATAATACCGATCAATTCGAAACATCGCCATCCCCCCTCGGAATACCCCAGGAATTTGACTCTAAGCGGTGTCCGGGGAATATGGAATTTTACGTTGGAGGACTTTTGCCGGGTGGGGAATTCGACGGGAGGGTGGGGAATTTGCACGGGACCTAAACCAGGTGCGCCAACAATCTGTCATCCATGTGTCAGCGGTACGTTAAATTTCCGGTCGTTTTCAACGTGGTCTAACTAAAGCTTTGTCACGGCGAGGATTTTCTTTACAATGGCGGCGGAATAATATTTTAAAGGGAAAGATTCCGCTTTCGTCAAGGACTGGTTTGTCAAAAATGGAATGGAATTTCTGTAGGGGGGTTGGGCATTTGCCTATTTAATATCTTGCTACAGTAGGGCATTTGAACGACCAAATTTTCAAAAGTTCAAATTCCCGGGGTCTGCCCGGGGGATGGTGATGTTTCGAATTGATCGGTACATTAAGTCCCATTGGTGAAAGAGTATTGAGTTGGTATATCCAAAAGCACTCGCGTTCTGTTGGATTATTAACATCAGTTTTATCAATTATCATAAATAAATCAGCCAACCCTCGTTGGTCATCGGACAAGAAGTGGCATACAGGTGTTCGCCTGGAATACTTCTCGGTGTTTTGCCAAATTTAATCAAACTACTTTTATGGTTATTGAAACGTTTTCAAAATGTGGTAATAGTACTACCCACATACTGTTTGCTGCATCTTTTGCATGATAAGAGATACACAACCCCAGCATAATCGCAGTCGAAATGCTAGTTTTCATAGAAGATAAATCCACTTGAATAATCAACTTACTTGAATAAATAACGCAATGTTACAAGACATTTTGTTGTTCGAGCTAGAACTTGGGCTTTCTCTGCAATTATAGTTGGTGTACAAGGAAAATAATAAAAGCACAACAATAATAACAATAATAAATTCTATATTTAACTGTCAAAACAAAATATATTAGTAATTTCAACTTGTAATAATCAACAATCAATTAAACAATGAAAGACCCGTTGCTTCAGCATGGGTTAACGTTTGTTTACTGAGTGAAAGTAAGTGCAGCCTGCATGCATACACGCAATCTGAAAATGACGTACACCTATACACAGATCGATCTTTTTAGCTGTGTACTCATCCCACGCGTCTATCCCTACCCGGCGCGGTGATGCCTACGAAGGAGGCTATCATCACAGCTAAGAAATTGTTCTTGGTTTGGCATGATCCGTCGAGTTTTAAGACAGTGTTCTCCCAAAATACCCAAGTGTTCCACCCAAACTCCCCAAGTGTTCTCCCAACTTCCCAAGTGTTCCACCCAACTTCCCAAGTGTTCTCCCATATTCCCAAGTGTTCTCCGAAACTTCCCAAGTGTTATCCCAACTCCCAAGTGTTCTCCCAAACTTCCCAAGTGCTCTTCCAACTTCCCAAGTGTTCCCCCAAGTTCCCAAGTGTTCTCCCAAATTCCCAAGTGTTCTCCCAACTTCCCAAGTGTTCTCCCAAATTCCCAAGTGTTCTCCCAACTTCCCAAGTGTTCTCCCAACTTCCCAAGTGTTCTCCCAACTTCCAATGTGTTCCCCTAACTTCCCAAGTGCTCCCCCAACTTCCCAAGTGCTCTCCCAACTTCCCAAGTTTTCTCCCAACTTCCCAAGTTTACTCCCCAACTTCACATGTGTTCTCCCAACTTCCCATGTGTTCTCCCAACTTCCCAAGTGTTCCCCCCAACTTCCCAAGTGTTCTCCCAACTTCTCAAGTGTTCCCCAACTTCCCAAGTGCTCCCCCATCTTCCCAAGTGCTCTCCCAACTTCCCAAGTTTTCGCCCAACTTCCTAGGTGTTCAGACAACTTGCCATGTGGTGCTCTCCCAACTTCCCAAGTGCTCTCCCAACTTCCTAGGTGTTCAGACAACTTGCCATGTGTTCTCACAACTACCCAAGTGTTCTCCCAACTTTCCAAGTGTTCTCCCAACTGCCCAAGTGTTCTCCCAACTTTCCAAGTGTTCTCCCAACTTCCCAATTATTCTCCCAACTTGCCATGTGTTCTCCCAACTTCCCAAGTGTTCCCCAACTTGCCATGTGTTCTCCCAACTTCCCATGCGTTCTCCCAACTTCCCAAGTGTTCCCCAACTTGCCATGTGTTCTCCCAACTTCATAAATGTTCTCCCAACTTCCCATGTGTTCTCCCAACTTCCCATGTGTTCCCCCAACTTCCCATGTGTTTTCCCAACTTCACAAGTGCTCTCCCAACTTCCCAAGTGCTCTCCCAACTTCCCAAGTGTTCTCCCAACTTCACAAGTGTTCTCCCAACTTCCCAAGTGTTCTCCCAACTTCACAAGTGTTCTCCCAACTTCCCAAGTGTTCTCCCAACTTCCCAAGTGTTCTCCCAACTTCACAAGTGTTCGCCCAACTTCCCAAGTGCTCTCCCAATTTCCCAAGTGTTCTAGCAACTACCCATGTGTTCGCCCAACTTTCCAAGTGTTCTCCCAACTTCCCATGTGTTCTTCCAACTTCCCATGTGTTCTCTCAACTTCCCATGTGTTCTCCCAACTTCCCATGTGTTCCCCCAACTTGCCATGTGTTTTCCCAACTTCCCAAGTGTTCTCCCAACTTCCCAAGTGTTCTCCCAACTTTCCAAGTGCTCTCCCAACTTTCCAAGTATTCTCCCAACTTCCCAAGTGCTCTCACAACTTCCCAAGTGCTCTCCAACTTCCCAAGTGCTCCCCCATCTTCCCAAGAGTTCTTCCAAGTGCTCTCCGACTTCCCAAGTGTTCTCCCAACTTCCCAAGTGCTCTCCCAACTTCCCAATTGTTCTCCCAACTTCCCATGTGTTCTCCCAAACTTCCCATGTGTTCCCCCAATTTCCCAAATGTTTTTCGAACTTCCCAAGTGTTCTCCCAACATTCCAAGTGCTCTCCCAACTTCCCAAATGTTCTCCCAACTTTCCAAGTGTTCCCCCACTTTCCAAGTGTTCTCCCCAACTTCCCAAATTCATGTTTTCCCAACTTCCCAAGTGTTCTCCCAACATTCCAAATGCTCCCCAACTTCCCAAGTGCTCCCCAACTTCCCAAGTGCTCTCCCAACTTCCCAAATGTTCTCCCAAGTGTTCCCTCAACTTCACAAGTACATCCATAACTCGATGGAGCACGCCAAACCATGAACCATTTCTTTTATAACATAGAATAAGACACAAAATAAGAAAAACAAGCTTTATTTCGTTGATTAAATGCGACGATTAATTGAACGGCATATAAACCATGCGCCGAGTTAAATTAATCTATACCAAACTCACCATTGTTTGCGGCCAAGCAAATGAGTAAGTATGCTGACAGGGTTTGCAACACTGTGTCTGACTTCATGGTCAGAAACTTCTTTAGTACCACAAAGATTTCTTCAACACATAGCACTTGTTGCGCAAGGGCTGAGAAATAAATAAACAAGAATTATGGATTAGAGAAGTAAACAGTAGAAGTCGCGAAAATTGAAAAGCATGCTAGCTCGAATTATGGAACATGTACATGAGTAATATATTGTCGAGCAATATACTATTTTCATTAAAGTGCCCCTGCGACGAAATATCGTATTACGTTTCCTGGCATTTTTTGTTACAGAACATCATTTTAGGTTAATAAATGTTTGCATTTGCCAAAAAAAATGAATAAACATTCTATCACAAAAAATTTAACCTCCAAAGTCGCCCAAATTTTGACCGCCATTGCTCAAAATTTGTTGCAGACGAGCCCGCGATTCCACAGCAGAGTATGTGGTTATGACGTCAGAGACTCAACACGTGACAAAGCTTTATGGAAATTATACAATAAGTTACAATAGAAAGTTTTCCCCAAGTAGCTTTATATTTACACAACTAGCCACGTGTTGAGTCCTTGACGTCACTTCCTCTTATCGCAACCTAAGCGTCCGGAACATGTTCGAGTAATGGTGGCCGTATAATCTCGAATAAATTAAAACAGTCTGAAAAGACGACTTCGCATGCTCGCAATTGCTTGAAATTTGGCAAGTTAAGTAAGAACAAATTTTTACAAATATGTAAAAATTCGGGATACCGAAAATTTGATCGCAGGGGCACTTTAAAAATATTTTTTAGTAAACAATTAGATTATGAGTTCGAAATTTCTATGAAGCGAGCGAAACGCGAGTAAACTACAGGGTGTATCAAAAAAAGCGCAACCTCGGAATTTCCCAAGAAATCCACTGTGTTCTTAAACAAAAAAGATTTTCGCCCCTGGGAATTTAAAATAGCTTGTAATCGTATTCCAGGGGCATAACTGTCTAATTACTACAAACTCGAGCACGTAAAGCAGAATTGAATCGAAATTTATGCATTTATTTAATGAAAGTTGTTTATTTATTAGCAATTCGACAGTTATGCCCTTGAATACGATTAGAAGCTATTTTAAATTCCCAGAGGCTTAAAATCTTTTTGCTAATAAAAACAAAGTGGATTTCTTGGGAAATTCCGAGGTTGCGCTTTTTTTTATACACCCTGTATATCACCTTATAGAAATCTAATTGTAATAATAATAATTGTACATGTAATAATAATAATTGTAATAATAATAATAATCTAATTGTAAAATGTGACTTGCTGCAGCTTGGTTATTTTAAGAAAATTGTTTGATACTCAAGCTTTAACTCAAACTCAGAAAAATGTTTTAAGTCCCAGACGGGAATTGAACCAGCAACCTTCATGATCTCCGGTTAGACGCTCTAACCATTGAGCTACCAGAACTCAGATGACAGAACGAAGGCTACGTTGTGTACTAGTTCGTACGTGCGACATACGTACTGCGAATTCAGCAGTCTCGATATGTCTGTATATCTTTATCAGAATATATGAAATGTGACTTGCAGAGAAAATAACCACATGTTATAGTATATTAGAGATAGGAATGATATTATGACAGCTTACCATTATTTTCGCAAGCTTCGCAAAGTACATGCAGGCATTCTACTTTGATTGAGTTTGACATGGTGTTGTTGAAAATGATCTTCATAATGTATTGTAAACCATCTGAATGAATCAGGTAATCTGAAGCATCATCTAGATTAATTATTATGACAATAAATTAATTTAGAATCAATAAAACAATAAGGCCACAAAATATTCTTGAAAGTCATGGATAATTTTTGGCAAATCATTATTATTCAATCTTATTTTACAATGGTTGTCCTTCAGAGTTTTGGACTAAAACATATACAATCGGTTGATTTCCAAGGGACCGTATGAATATATAAAAAATGTAATACTAGAAAATGTTAGACTAACCAACTCTATATAATCAATTATTTACATAAATTGATTTAAAAATACCTAAATATTTTACAGAAGATATACATACAAAAAAGAAGGAATACGAAATTGTTTATGATGACTGTAATCTGAGAAGAACTTTAAATTTGGCTAGGGAAGTACCATTTTCTTTCAGGTTATTTGGCAAAACATTCCATAACCTAGCAGCCGAGTAACTTATACTTTTTTTAGAAAGTTTGTTTTTGGCTTATCCAAACTTTAATCAATATTATTGCTACGTAAGTTGTAATTTTTATTATTCGCAACTTTCAACATGCTTGTCATATTTTCTATAAAACATCCATATCTTACTTTATACATATATACCGATCATTATACGTGAACAGATAGAGGATATTAGATGACCCGCGTGCGGAGATACGAATTTAATATTCGACTGTTTGTAATTATATTTCTCATGACGAGTGAACCAGGTGAACGAGTAAGAAATATTATCATCACGAGAAGATAAAATTCGTATTTCCAAGCGGCCATAATATAATGTCGGTTTATTATATTGAAATCGACGAAATACCATCAGTTTAACCTATACTACTGCGTCGACCGCGGAAAATTGTCTCGAGAGGAATTTGAACTCGCACCTTACGCTGCAGTTGAGCTATGGTGCCAACTGAACAATGTGTAATTTTTTTCTTTACGTGCACGAAATATTTTCGCGACAACTAGAAATCTAAGCTTAGGCCAAAAAAATATCTGTTCCTGGTTACCCGACCGACCCTACAAAAATGCTGCGACCCTAAAAATTTTATAGTCGTCCTTTTTAATGCTAGAATGTTTTGACTTATATAATGACAGACACACATGCATCGCTATAAATTATCGCGAGCATTTCTCATACATTACTGTGAGGGATCTCCATAAGCCATTTTTAAATGCAAGAACAAGGAAAACTTTTCATATTGTACATATTTTCGGCTTAGCAACCAGATCAGAATAGTACTATTGTCTTTCAAACCGTTTACAGTTTTTTGTTTGCTAACATAATACGGAAAGACTGCGTAATTTAAGAACAATTAAGATGAATTTATGTATATAAGACATGAGTAGAAATGATTTAATGTTATGTAAATTATGAATAAAATGGCATTTTGCTATGTGGTCACACCCACGTGACAACTCCAACATGACCACGCCCATTTGTTGGAAAATCTTAATGCTTGCCCTCCGTTAAAAATTCAAATTAGTTATGCCACTGCCTGTTCCTAACCATTCTAACAGTTTTCTTGCCAAATATACCTGCAGGCCATATATTTACAGACACTACACCACACCCAATCAGGCCATACTAACACACACACACACACACACACATACATATATATATATATATATATATATATATATATATATATATATATATATATAATATATATATATATATATATATATATATATATATATATATATATATATATATATATATAAGATTCTTTTACAGATGAAACAAGTTGTAGCAGACCAGTTTTGAGGTAAGCGAAAATCTATTATTTGCTCTAACTATATGTTGTTGAGCACTCTTTGCATTTCGTAGACCAAAACCTACACGTATATATATATATATATATATATATATATATATATATATATATATATATATCAAGCCATCACATAACATTCAATACCATATCATTTGATGTCTAACGACTAAATCCAGCCGTCCTATGGATGGCGAATTTTGAAAAATCAGATTTTTGGATGGCCACTTTTTGTATGAACAGCCTGCATAGACAGCCTATTAGCAAAATATTTTCCTTAACCAAAACATATTTTCCTGTTAGCTGCTGTTTATTTTATAGTGTAGGTTTTGTTACAACAGGCAGAACGAAAGAACATGCAGACATGATGATTGATTGCAAGATCGATTTAACATATATATTCTGTAGCCAAAACATTGTTTAATAGAACCACTGTTCAATACATTTGATAAGCTCATGGCCACGCCCACCAAAATTTGTTATGGCCACGCCCACCAAAATGCTTTATGACCACACCCACCAAAATTTTTGGACAGCCAGTTTTAAAATCCAGGCTTAATTGCCTGCTTATGGTATCCAGTACCATACCAAAACCAATTATATAATTCCACACTATCATACCATAGTCCTTATGCACCATACCATATATGCCACATCATATAATACAATTGAGACAATTAACCTCAGCATAACATGTCATATACAGCATATATACCACACAGTTGTCAATGCACTGGCTGACAAGTCACAGCATTAATGGATGTTGGAGCATGACAAAATGGTATAGGAAGCTCCAACCGGAGTGGACATGGTCTTGCTCTTAAGCAGAAGACTGACTATTACAAGTCAAACATGGCATTAAAACTAACTTTCACTTGTAGAATACCCCAAGCCAAAGAGTTACTAGACCTTTCAAATCCAGGTACGGGTACCCCTTTTCATAATATACTGTATGACCCACTTCAATGTGATTGCATGCCCATATAGTATACAAAGCCTGCCAAAATTCCCCCGAGGATTGACATATACGCTACACCTCTTGTTTTCCCCACTTAATCTTAAAGTCAGGGGCAGATCCAGGCTCATCTGATAGAGGGGGTGCAGATTTTTCAGGGGGGTGCACCCATCCACCACCATCTTAAATTATGTCAAAAATGCCATAAATCATGAAAATTTTAATATACACTGGTTGATGCTGACTTTTTCTGGGGGGGTGCTAATTTTCTCTGGGGGTGCGCACCCCCTGCACCCCACCCCTAGATCCGCATATGCTTAAAGTGCCTATGAAATTAAATTATTATTGCTTCATTTGAAAGAGCATCAAAAAGTAGCATCAAATTTACCGTTCCTTGATATCTTTTCTAGTTCCAGAGTTATAAAGATTTAAATATGTCAAAATCAAGGGAAAATATGGCACAAACAAATTGTTGATTCAGCACAAATTATGACATGAATGTTTAAATGAACTATACAGGTAGCTCAGTTACTATGTGTCATAATCAAATGAACCTTTGCACACAGATAGTGCAAGATGAAACACAGTTGATGTCACTAATTTTGTTGTCAAGGTTACACTGTTATACCCAGGCCCCTTGCATGGATTTTATAAAACACCTTCATACTCTGTCTTGATAAGGATAAAATAATATCAGACGTGTGCTTGTCATACCATAATGCATGCCTAAAATACATTGAAAATTATACCCCCAGTGATAAATACAGTGTGTTTTATAAAATCCATGCAAAGGGGGTACAGCAGTGTTACCTTGACAACAAAATTACTGACTTACCAACTGTGTTTTATCTTGCACTATCTGTGTGCAAAGGTTCATTTGATTCTACCACATAGTAACTGAGCTATAGTTCATTTAAACATTCACCAATCTAACACGCAAACCATGTCATAATTTGTGCTGAATCAGCAATTTGTTTGTGCCATATTTTCCCTTGATTTTGACATATTTAAATCTTTTTAACTCTGGAACTAGAACAGATATCAAAGAACGGTAAACTGCATATTGTTCTACTTTTTGATGCTCTTTCAAATGTAGCAATAAATTTAATTTCATATGCACTTTAATTGTCAACACAGGAAAATTTCTCCTGGGACAAAGGTCTACAGGGCCACACAGGTTGGTTATATAATTAATTTAATTGAGAAATTAAAAAATATAACTCATGTTACCCATGCAGTACCCCAAGGGCCATTTCAGGTTTAATAAATATTTATACATACATGTATAATATACATAATCAATAATTATTACCACTGGTATGACAAACAGAAGCCATTGTCTTCAGAGCTTGTACTTGGTAACTAAGATCATCATGATATTTTATGCAATCAATCAGCAGCTTTAAATCCTCAATAGTAGATTCTTCAGACATATAGGAAATCTTTGATAGATCAGTTAACTTAATAGATCTTTGATAGATCAGTTAAAGGAAAGATTCAAAGATATCTTTCAAAGCTGTATATTCAAAAAGTAAAGAAAAAGACATTATCTGAAAAAAATACCACAATAATTACAAAAACCAACTGTGAAACACATTTAAAATTTCATCCTTTGTATAATATAACAGTCATAATTGCAGTTATATAGTTCTGAAATTAGAGAAACAACAGATATAAATAAGTAAAAGGAAGAAAGACAATACAATTGGGTATCATTTGCACCCAGAAAACCAAGTAAACCATGAATGTACAGTATATCACACTTTTTTCAAGGCAATTGCTATACAACCCTTATAGCGGAAAAGCTTAACTTGGGAATATTAAATTGGTAGTTTTGTAAGGAAAGACCGAAAGATCTATCAAAACCTTGTAGTTCTAATCCTTTTTTACAGGTTTAAATCAACTGGCACGATATTCTCTTCATAACATCTCCAACATACTGTTGCTGAATAACGATATTTTTTCTTTCTATTTTCATGCTTGAGAGAGCTGTACCCCATGTGCTACAGCGGCCCTTTCTCGATATATGAGCAACCGAAATGTAAAATTATTATAGCATCAATCCAAGTCAGTTTTAGGCTTAGGATTAGGGTTAGGATTTAGGGCTACAGCTCTCTCAAGCATGAAATGAGATAACATCGTCATTCGTCAGGAAGTTAAATGACGAACTTTGCAAGGAAATATGAAATACAAATGTTTACAATACTTTCAAGATACTTACCTTTTAAAAATGCATAAAAATGCTTCATTTTCAAACAGTTTAAACATGAAAAACAGTTTATTTAAAACAAACTTCACACCTCAACCATTTACAAAGTTTCAAAATGGCACTTCCCGCCAAAACATTTTCTCGCGCAACGCGCGTATCACGCGTGTCCATTGAACTATATATAGTTCAATGCGCGTGTCTATTGCGAAACTTTCGTGAGGAAACTGTAAATATCCCAGCCCAACATTTCCCAACCCTCAAAAATACTCAAAGATTGTTCAAGGTACAAGTTATAAAGAAACATATGTTAAAGTTATATGGTTAAGAGATAAATAAGTGTTTTGTATTGACTGTTCCCAGCCCAAATTAACATAAATCATTTTTATTTACTTTAATAACAATAAATGATAAAGTCCGTCTGGGAATTATTCAAAACAATAAAATAACTATATATATATATTATTTTCCGGATGGAAGTTATATTTACCGAGATTAACGTTTCAGAGCTATGAGACCAATGGCAAACATATTTCTAGTATAAGGCGGTATAGAAAAACGCTAAATAACATATTTATTTTTTTATTATACAAGGTAAAACTGTGAAAACTGTGGAATTTATTACCACAGGAAATTAGAAGCTTTGAAATGTTAAGTAATTTTAAGTCTGCAGTTAAGACTTTTCTTTTTTAAAATTAATAGTTATTGTTCATAGTGTTAATATATGTAGTAGGCTTTATCTTATAATGAAACTGTATAGTAATTAGTTTTAAAAGTAACTTTAAGAATATATATATTGTTGTAAGAGCATTGAGACTATTGTATAATGCTCCTAATACGTCTTTATTATTATTATTATTAAAAGACTTGAGTTGCTTTAGTTCGGTGAAACTGCATTATTTGGATAAGCCGAAAGAAAAATAAAGTAACCAAAATGCAGATACAGAATCAAATTATGTGTTAGTTTTCCATTTTCCACTACTTAAAATCACGATAACAAATTTTGCATTTAGGATTCCGTGACCGTAGTTAAATATCGCAAAGCACCGCACGCTCAGGTAGCCAATCAAATTGCAGGAATACTTAGGATTCTGCCCGCTCACGATCATAAATTCAGCAAATAATTTATTATTAAATTGGGCTGCGAACAGTCAATATATCAAGCCATTTTAGCTTTATACACTTATTTACACTTATTAAAAATTTTGCACTAGCAATATAAATATAAGTATAACGACATACGCAAGCGCAGTTCGCACTTCATGGTCAATTTAACACTTTGTTCTTCCTAAGTACAAAGGGGTTAACCTACCATGAATTGCTTACTGCGCTTGCGTATGTCGTTAGTGAAAACTAACTAATCCGCGAGTTGTGTTTTAATCTTTTTACAGCTTTTTCACATTTTGAATGCATCCAAGGAATGTGTGAAGATTTTCAAATCAAATTCAGAAGAATTGTAAACAATGTGAGCCCTGATTTGATGCCCTACAACCAATGTGATTAGTGAGGCTAATTGCCACACTGACACAGCGTGGTATTTTGGTCACATGTATAGCTTTGTAAAGCTCAATACAGATTAATACTGATTATTAGGACGATCTTTAACAAAGTTATGAATACTAATTAAGCCTATAGCATCGTTCATTGGTTCATTTCACAAGTACGATAAAATACTCGCGTCAGATCTGTATGGGATTTACAATGGCTCGTGCTACAGATCTGCCGCTCGTATTTTATCTATTACTTAAAGTTCCTATAATGTCTGTGGGGATTTAACATATATGTAATCTATGGATTCTCCTGAGATAATTATTGTCTTTTCGTTCGAAAATTTCATCTGAAATGACGTCAAATCGGGAATCTGTAAAGAGGTTTTCATGAGACAGATTCCCGATTTGACGTCATTTGCGTCAATTTTAACAGCAAAAAAGTCTATGAAGATGACATTTACAGATGACAAGATATATTACAATTTATCTCGCGATAATCCATAGATTACAAATATGTTAAATTCCCACAGACGTTATAGGCACTTTAAACTTAGCGCATTTACAGATCACATATAGACGACTTTCATAATGGCTGCTAATTTAAATATTTTAAATATTCCTTTATGTGCATCTAAATTAGCCTTTATGGCCTCGTTTGCATGTCAGCAATTCAAAATAATTTTGCTTCGTAACGAGGTTGTAAAGGCCACAGTTAGTAGAGTAAAGACTAATTTATATGCACATCAAAGAATATTTAAAATGGCAGCCATTATGAAAGTCGTCTATATGTATGTGTTATAATGCACGCCTATCCAGCGTTGTTTGAAAGGGGGTCGGGCGCAAGCCCGCAATAGGGCGCCTACACTGTATATAGCTATTTCTAAAATATATAAGATTGCAAAGGACATCTGTATATATAGTACAAACACTCTCCTACCTCACTATACTCGGCAACGGCTTCCGTAGCTCAGTGGCACTGCATTAGCATCGCAGGGTCGAAGGTTCAATTCCAGCCGGAAGGCCTTGAAGTTGCATTTTTCACAACTGGTCCCGGTTTGGTATTAAAATGTATATATTCCAACACTCAAAATTTTCCTTCACCATAAATCCGTAGAACATGTAGTTTAATCGAGTGAAATGCCAAATATTATCTGTAATATACCCAGAATCTTATCCCGGCATTAGGCTCTCGGCAACGGCTTCCGTCGCGGGTTCAATTCCAGCCGGAAGGCCTTGATGTTGCATTTTTCGTAACTGGTCTCGGTTTGTGTATATATTCAACACTCGAAATTTTCCTTCACTAAAACCCTATATATTCTTCATAGATAACCAAGTAATGCATTATAAATTGTGAAACTTTTGTACGTAAAAAAAATCATGTGACAAATGTTATGCAATTCAATTTGAAATACATTAACCAAATAATTAAAGAGGTGTAAAAGTGGCGCTTTGTCGATATATGAACAAACCGAAATTCAAATAATCGCTAACCCTAATCCTAACCCTAATCCTAACCCTAAAACTGACTTGGGTTGATGTTATAATAATTTTGAATTTCGGTTGCTCGTATATCGAGAAAAGGCCGTAAAAGTATAGTAAATTTATTTTGATTTGCTATTTTTATAACGTTGATCAGTAAAGCAGGAATGCTGATAAGTGAAAAATTAAGAGAACCTAATGCTTTTGTACTTACATTCTTAAAGTGCCCCTAACCTAAATTGTCTTATTTGGAAGAACTTTTAAAATGATAAAGTAACTTCTTTTGAAGATTTTCACTTCTTCGCTTTCTTTTTTAGATATATCAGTTTGTTTGATTATGCAAATATCTGGAATTTCGTCAACATGCATAATGAGTTATCAGAGAATGTTATATATCTTTGCGTTCATGAAATAAAAACAGTAAAGTGTGAATAACACGTGTGTGCATTTCTCCCACAACATCAAACTTCTTGATTTTAAAGGATTTCGTTCGAGAATGAAAGAGATATACACATTTCTCCAATAAGTCATTATGCATGTTGACGAAATTCCAGACATTTGCATATCAAACAAACTGATATATCTCAAAAAGAAAGCAAAGAAACGAAAATCTTCAAAAGAAGTTACCTTATCATTTTAAAAGTTCTTTAAAACATTTTGAGGTTAGGGGCACTTTAAGCCTGGTTTCCATTTGGTCGCCACGGTGTCATAGTGGTCCATGTAATAGAGTAGTAGGTCGATAGTTCAATACTTATTTCATGAAGTACTTTGTCCATTACTTGTTGACTGCTGACCAGAAGTATTATGAATTTCAGAGACTTTAAATTTCAACCCCCCCCCCCCACCCAGAGGTTGCGCTTGCTGTTCAGCCCCCCCCCCCCCCCCCCCCCCCCCCCCGCAACCAAAGCTATCTTCCGCCGCCACTGTATAGGCGGACATTAATGCCTGGTTTTCAATACAAAAGGAAAAACAAAGGAATTAAGTCGAGCCTGCAACATAATCGTCGACATAAGCGTAAGCATAACATATAACCCAAGAGCAGAAGAAAAGATGAAACAAAGAAAAATTCTCGTTGTTTTGTCTTCGCAATTCCCAGAGGATAAATCATCCTTTGTTTTCGTATTGATCATGTGCTTATGCTCAGGACCGCCGAGAGAAATTTTGGGCCCCTGGTCAAAACATATTTGTGGGCCCCCCCCCCGGCCATGGGACTGATTGCAGGGATAAAGGGCCCCATGAGTCCATGATAGTTATAAGGCCATCAGAGAATCAATGAAATGTAATGATTAATGCTAAAACGTCAGTTTTTTATCGTTTCACAGTTAAGATAATGTAATATACTCTTTTGTTTTGTTAAAAATGGGCCCGTTTTTGCCATAGGCCCCTGGTCAAGGACCAGGCTGACCCCCCCTCTCGATCGTCAGGCCTGCTTATGTTTATGTGCTAGTGAAGACCAGGCTTAAAACCAATGTAAATTTCGAGTGTTAGAATACATACACTTAATGTATATAAACTTCTGTACATAAATCCTGAGAACATGTAGTTTAATCGAGTGAAATGCCAAATATTACTAATAAAACTAATGTAGATGTATATGCGCCGGCAAGGTTTAAACGAGGCCAGTGTTATCCCATAAATTTATTTTTTCCCTGTCCGTATCCCAGAAAATCACCCTTTCTGATCTATTTCAAAGCTTTATTTAACCCCCAAAAATTGCTTTGCTACAAAATTGTTACATATTCAACGTTCTTGAGACGTAGTTCTTTTTCTCAATATATTAATCTAAAATGATAAAAGAAGAAAAGGAAATTATATGAGAGAAGTGGAGAGAAAACTATTCCACCTTTATGACTTAACATTGATAACCATTGGCTAAATATTGTGGTCGTTTAAAGATAAAATGACACTATACGCGCTATAACCTGCTGAAAAACCGACGTATCTTAAGATTAGCCTGTGTACAGCCGCTCTCTCACTCACCCCTGCGGGAAAAGAGAGCGGCTGTACACAGGCTACTTAAGATGAGAATGCAGAAGAAATCAACCAATTTCTCTCCTACACACTTATCTACAATATATTTTTCTCCATTGGATTTACGACTCAAATCACCAGCTGCAGACAAAAGCGTATGCAGGATTTTTCAAATGGCGGTCGTTTTACCTCTCATGAAATTATTTCGGGGGGTCAGGGGAGCAACAGCAAGTGGACTTCTTCCCGACATGTTATACACTGAAAGTCTGAAAACGCTTTTAATTTGAATTGTTTGTTTTACAAAAACTGAAGGTTCTTACAGGAATGTAAAAATCCCCATTCCTCTCCATGCACATGATGATGACCGGTCTATTTATTATTACATTTTTTGTCTTTCTGACGTATGGATCCAAAAGGGGGGGTGCGATCGTACCCACCGACCCCCTGTGTACGCCCCTGGCTGCAGATCCAGACTATAGCATCTACAGGTAATCTACAGGTATTCATTTGGGAGAGTATCGCGCCTATATTCATTTACGTTTCACTCGAAGGGCCTTTGCTTGCAGATCCAAATAATAATTAATGACCTTCGCGTTCGGATGTTAATAAGCCTATGGACGGGAGGGAGAGGTATTTATTTATTTATTTATTTATTTATTTATTTATTTATTTATTTATTTATTTATTTATTTATTTATTTATTTATTTATTTATTTATTTATTTATTTATTTATTTATTTATTTATTTATTTATTTATTTATTTATTTATTTATTTATTTATTTATTTATTTATTTATTAATTAATTAATTAATTAATTAATTAATTAATTAATTAATTTATTTATTTATTTATTTATTTATTTATTTATTTATTTATTTATTTATTTATTTATTTATTTATTTATTTATTTATATATTTATTCGGTTTGTCTTATAAACGTTGCTGGGTGGCCGCAACAGCGTATGCCAATTACTGCGGTCCGATATGTAAAGATAAATAGAACTCATTTTTATTGACAACGTACAAGACTAACCTCATGCCATGCTGCAACACATAAATTCTTCAATGCAGTACACCAGATCACAACTAGATCTGTAAATACCAGTGATGTAGTAACCATGGCGACCACATGAAACCATGCCATGATTATTATGGTTGAAGTGATCCCAAATGTTAGCCTTAAAACAATCTTTGTAACCAATAGGACTGCTCTGAGGCTTGCAACAACGACCATATTCAATATTATGAAGGTAATTGCCACCACTTCGCTCTAGTCCACTCAAGAAATATCCATTTGGGCACATGTTCCATGTATTTGTTCTGAAAAATAGAATTCTCGTTAAAAATTATCGTAACCTTTACTCTGTCATGTGTTTCCAGGTTGCTCACATGAACCATTTTCGTTTACTATACTTGGTATTTTACGGTTATAGCTCACGGCCTCCGTGTTGTTCCAAAAAATAATTATTATACTTCCTAATACTAACCCTAATACTAAGCCTAATTACTAACCCTAATACTAACCCTAATAATAACCCTAATACTACGCTCTAATACTAGCATAAACATTAATATTGGCTACTCGTCAATACAATGAATGTATTCACTCGACAATGCAATATTTTTGGCGTTTTCTTATTGTTGGTATGAAGGTACTTTTTATTATATTAATATATGTATATTATCGCCCCTCTTTTCTATTAGGGTGTTATTTAATGTTATAGAAATATAATGCAAAGTTAATTTCTTCTCTCAGTGTCAGGATATATAGCAGCTTGGCCTTGCATATCTTTATGACTTGTTTCCATGTGAATACTTGCAGGTATACATATACTAGTAGTACTACAACTACTAGGTCGGCCTCAGAGGTAAGTTTAGTTTAATTTAGTTTATTTGATTTATCACTCTTTGGTGAGCGGAATATCCAACAGGCTAGAAGCCATATTATAGGGGTTCTGGGGCCTACTATACGATTTAAGTTCATTAGCCGAGAAGACCCGAAAGTCTTACCATTTGCTGATATTATTGCAAAGGCAGCAATTTCTCCTGGACTATCTTTAAGACCCTTAGTGGAGGTCCGACCCAGGATTTTAACCTGTGTCTCCCAGCTCATAGACATGTGTGGTAACCACTAGATCACAACAGCTGGTATACATATAAATTGTTCTCACCTATCAAAGCTGTGGACCCAGTTTGCTTTTATACATCCTGCACTTTGTGAACCATAGATACCAGTCCCTCGACAACATTGTGCGCCTTCAATGTGATAAATATAATCTTCTTTATGATTACTTGTTGTTGATCTTTCAAGTCCTGTGGCATACATGTGACTACTTGGACAAGAAGACATGCCAGCGTAGTCAAAACTATTCCACCAGTTTGCTGTTACGCACATATTCTCATAGTCTAAAATGATCAGATTATATTATTATTATAAGTTTTTGTTGAAGAACGTAACTCCTAGACAGACGTATAGGAGCTTTACAATGATTAAAAATGAGAAACTTATAATTAAACTTATTTACAAATAATGTGATTATTTAATAAAAGTACGTAAAATGTCAAACGAAATTAGAAAGGCATCTATTTACAAAGTCTCGTTTAAATCTGTCTGTGGTAACCTTAGGGAGAATAAATTTATGTTTGCGCTCTCTCAGTCTCCTAACTCTCTGGAGAAAGAAGTTGATTAAGCGGATTCAAATTATTGTTGATAATTTGATTCCATAATTTATAATCACGTTATTAATAACGTCCCTGCTTTGACGTCATTTCCTGTGAATAGTAAATCACTTTAGCAGGGGTAAAAGGTATGAAGATGAAAGTTTCGCACGACAAGAGATTCCAAAGATCATAAATGTAAAATCCCCAAAACCCGGATAGCCACTTTAAGTTACTCAAGTGAAAAATAATTTTAGAATCATCCTCAGGGTAACATAAAGCGCGTTAAGTTGTCGCGAAAATATTTCGTCTACTTCAATGGATAAAATTAGCATGCATTGTTCTGGTAGAGTAGCGGACCAATCTCGTACCCAGGGCATTTTGCCTATGACACCCAGAATTTCTGGGTGTTTAGATATGATAATTTTTGTGGTCTTTGTTCGATTGCCTTTGTCTACTTTGTTGACCTGAATAATTGAGAAATATTCAATGCTCTTCAGATCATTCGTCGGCATAAAAGCAGCTAACAAGCTTAATAATCCACCATACATCCATGGTTATCTCTTACAATAGGTATGAAGAAGCATATATCTAATTTAGCGAAAGCTATCACATATAATTTGCTGTAAAATGTGAAGACAGCATTCAGATTTAGATGAATAAATTATACTCGGCTGAATTAATTGCGTTTTATGACAAGCCAATCGCATTATAGAATAGGCCATTTTCGCCGACCTTCCGCCGTGGAGGCAAAATGCCCTGGGTACGAGGTTGAGCAAATCCTACTCGAATCAGCAATTTACCGTCGACTCAGTAGTGTAGGTTAATCATGTCGATTAATTTTCATAAAATCAAAAATGGAGAGAATTTTATAGTTACTTAAAGAATCAACATGAAAGCAAGTTTAAAGTCTACCTGAGATGATATAATTTGCACAATTAAAATTAAGCTACTCGTGTAATTTTGTTTATCACTCACAAACACATTTATCATCTACATTTCTTACTTGGAACAAAAAGTTAAGTATTTGTATTATTTGAAAGAACTCTTAAAATAACGGAGAACATCAATTTACAACCCTTCCATATTTCACTTGGTTCTCAAGATATTTAGACTTATGGGAGATAATCTACGTCGTCACACGGTTTGCACTGCAGCATTTTAGCATATTGGAAATTGGTGTATACCATTGACATTTTTTAACAAAATCACTTAAAACTTTCATAATGCTATATGATCCATGAAACTAAATATTGAAGAAAAATTTCAAGTGATTTCCTTTAATAATCGCAAAGATAATAATGCACCAATTTCCAATATGTTCATATATATGCCGACGTAAGTCTAAATATCTCGAGAACCAAGTGAAATATGGAAGAGCTGTAAAATATGTGAAATATGGAAAAGCTGTAAAATGGAAAAGCTGTTAATAGGAAGCACGGGTGGCGTGTGTTATTAGGGCGCTGCCACTCACCACCAAGTCAAGCCCGGTCGGACGGATTAGTACTTGGTTAGTACTTGGTTGGGTGACCATCTGGGAATAACCTCATAGTGATTCGCAAACTTGGAACTCATGTAAGTAGAGTTATTAGTTTATTAGTTGATCTCTCCCGTGCTTTGAGCCTTTGAGGGTTTCGGGATCTCCGGTTTTCCTCCCTCAGTAAAATCAACATTTGGTTTTTGCTGTGCTCCGTGGTCAGAGGTATGTCAAAGGCGCCGCAGGCTGCCAGCACTCAAATCTTGTTATTACAACAACGTTTGAGCTAAACAATTTGTAAAGACACACGTCTGTTTTGTCTGTTAATAAGACCATTATTGTTATTTTAAGAGTTCTTTCAAATATATGACAAACTTAATTTTTGATTTATTGGCACTTTAAACTAACATTTCACCAACATACCTGCGGCCTTTGTTGGTAAAATAGAAAAGATGGCAATAATCACAGTTAAAATAACAATAAACATTGTTGGTGTCTATTGAAGGAAAAGATCTGTAATGAACAAAAATAATGTTAAAGTGGCACTATGATGGAAAATCGTCTGCCTTATTTAGATTTTATTTAGAAGTACTTTTGAAATGAAGAAGAATGGCGTTCTCGCTTTGTCAATATATCATCTTATTCAAAAGATTATATTCACGTTTTCCGAATATGCAAATGTACCTTATGACGTCATTTACTCAAACGAACTCAAATTCTGAGGAGAATACAGTACCGTGTACCATTCGTATAAGCATACACCTGAAAAGTTTCTATGAATCTACCAATTATTTCTGGAGATATTCGTCTTTTTGGAAATTTGTGTGAGTAAATGACGTCATAATGTGTCTCATTTGCATGTTTCAAAGACCTGAATATCTCTGGAATAAGATGAGATATCGACTAAGAGAGAACGATACTTGTCCTCATTTCAAAAGTACTTCTAAATAAACTCAAAATTTGGATAGGTGATTATTCCGTCGTAGTGCCACTTTAAAATTGTTTTAAAAAATCATAAAGGAAATCAAATGAAATTAGTATATCATCAATATTTGTAAATCGGTAAGAGAATCATCCTGATCTACCTAAATCTTTTGATTGGTTTTCTCAGTCAAAACATCTTATATCTTTACGATACTTGATATAGAAGTGAACACACATGCATCTGTTTCATATTAAGTAATAATATAAAACATTGGCATCTGATCTTTTTCTGATATATTATACAAACGCTCACCTTTAGCTCGGAGTTATGTATCAGATAAAATCTAATGATCATATATTTTTACAAAAAGTTTTTATTGTGAAAAATTGAAACCACTTTTTTAAACAAAACGGCAATCAGAAGGTTACAGATTCGATCGCTGCCCTGGACTCAGAAACATTTTCTGAGGATTGGAGCTTGACTATCGTCCATGTATTATTATCTGTCTAGTACTCCAAGCTCCCACGTTCACTACATCAACAAATACACTGACAAATAGTGTATTATGACTTAATTGTTCCTAAATCAATTGCTGAACGCTGTTGAAATCCACCTAAAGACCTTGAGGTTTTTCAGCTGGAAAGGTACCTATTCACTACGTTATATATAGCTCAATGGTTCGATTCCTGTGCGGGAGTCAGAAATATTTTCTTTGAATATGAGCATGACGTGACATTTGAAAAAACTAATTTTTTCAAAACTAATTTTGACTTCATGGCTTTCTATATGTGGCATATAGCTTAAATTCAACATACCTGTCACTGGTTTTGACCTGTATAGTTAGTACAGATTTCGCAAGAGGTTTGCGTCCAAGGTACAGTTATCTATTCTTAGAGGGTTTAAATTTTAAATTTTGAGGTACTGTACATTGTAATTTTAAGCATTTTCGCGATCAAAATTTACGTGGGTGTCGCACAGAAATAATTGCTAAAAATATATAAATTTTAACTTTTTGAGAACTTCTCTAAATACTATGATTTTAAAGTCCATATAAGATCTTGGGTTCACTGCGTGCGAACGTATGGAAGGAAAGTCGCCATCACCGCAGCCATATTGCAGCTCAGTTTAGAGCTAGAGTTTCTGACGAGTTTTCTTTCACCTGCTTGGGTGTAGACTTTTCGTAGACTTTTGGTCCTGTTTTCGTGAAGAATGTCTTTTCGAATGCCAAGACGATCGCTTTTTCATCGCTTTTTTATATATTTGGAATCTGTACACAGTCGGTAGCATCTTTAATGGTCAGTAGCATTTTTCGCTGATACTGACCCTAATCGTAACCGTAACCCCCAGCTAAAGTATCATCCTAAACCCCCGTGAAGAGAAGACATAACGTTTGTGGGATTGAGTAAATGATATGCTACCGACCATCAAAGATGCGGCTATACCGACAGTCTAAGAATTCCAAATTATAGCGTCGACGCGTGGCCGCTCCAATAATTTATCGGAAGGAGAAGGAGTGTCTGATAACGGGAAAGCATTCAAGAATTCGACAATCAAGAAATTCGTTCAGCAGCAGAACATCACCCTAAACTTTAACGTACCTTTAGCCCCTTGGTGGGGCGGCTTCTTTGAGCGCATGGTGCGTTGCGTAAAGCGGTGCTTAAAGAAGAGCTTAGGCAATGCATGTGTTATATTAGAAGAGCTTATAGCAATGCATATGTTATATTAGAAGAGCTTATAGCAATGCATGTGTTATATTAGAAGATCTTATAGCAATGCATGTGTTATATTAGAAGACCTTATAGCAATGCATGTCTTACTCTGATGAAGGGCTCGAAATGTCAGTATTTCGTCACTAAAAATCTTGCCCATGAGTTTACCACCTTTTCACTTTGCTTTATATTTGAAGAGTTCGAGACGGTGTTAGTTTAAATTAAAGAAATTCTTAACTCAAGACCACTCACTTACATTTATGAAGAAAGGAGTGAACCTCTGACGCCGTCGAGTTTGTCTATTGGTCGAAGACTACTGAACCAATACAGCCTGTCGAGTGAAAACCCACACAGGGGATACCACTCAAGACGTATCCACAAGACTAGAAATGTTCTTAAACAAAGTCTTTGAGCATTACTGGACTTGATGGCGAAAGGGAAAATGCGCAGACCCATGAAGATTTCTTACCAATTTCCAAACATCAGAAAAAATATTATGCTTTCAAAAAGCTTCGTAGTTCCATAATATTTCTTGAATGCATATCAATAAAATACTCTACGGTCTGTGATCACTGAACATATAAAGACTTTTACTGCAAATATTTCTAATGCGCGAGGACTTTAATAACTTCGTGCTGTAAGCCTGTAACTTGTACTTTATTTTACTTAACAAATTAACGGCAAAGATATCATATCACCTACCTCGTGATCAAGTATGGAGGAAGATTTTCTCGCAGTTATGCACTGCTTACTCTATTCTTCACTTTGATCCAAATATTTTACTGTATTGCTTAAATATAATTACCTGCTGTTTGAACCAAGTCTTGTTGACTTTCAAATTTTCATTTTTAATTATTTTTCACAACACAGATATTAAAGTAAATAGTACAAGATTGTCTTGGATATTATTTGTAACGCAAGATTACATTGTTTTAATTGGCTTTTTTTATTGTCAGTCAAATATATATTTAATTAATTATTTACATGTCGGTATAGCGATAGAAGTTCTGAACAAATATGTGACGAAAACTTAGCTGAAATATAAATATTTTCATGTTATAATCACAAATTGAAATTTCATGAACACGTGGGAAGCAGGGAGGGAGGGGCACAAAGAAAGTGCAAGAGTTCACTACGCATGCCCAGTACATTGTAGTTAAACCAACAAACTAAGACACAAAATAATAAAACTTACTTTTACTTGTTTGCTTAATGTAAATGTTATGTTGGGCTGCGTATAGTGTCAATTATTTATTGTAATTTTCCTAGTCAGCACACTAATCTTGACTTGGGTTTTGTGTCTCGTGCCCAGACCTCTTCGCGGAACTATGTATAGTCGATCGACGTTAATCCACAGATTTATGACGTTTTATGACGTAACTCGTAAATGTTCGTTTAATCGCAGGATGCGGAAACTATATCCGAATCAAATGTTCGGAACTCGCTAGCAACGTATTCTACTTTATCCTGAAGATCTAGCTGTATCTTATGGCGCGTTTATAACGTCAAAATTCAATGTGACCATTTCAACGCCATACATATAATTCGAACGACATTTACTCGAAAGAGCAAGCCTGGCGAAGTTATAAATTTTCCATTCAAGCGACACCTTCACGTTTTCAATATTTGCTGAATTGAACGAGTTATCTACAAACGAACAGGAATACACTTCTAATATGAAAATAACATACGGAAATCATGCGGGATGTCACTGTTGTCAAAAGCATCGAGGTTAGGTTTCGGGTTAGGACTATGTTTTATATTCGGGATACTTAAATGAAACGTCAGCCGGAATCCTAGCCCAGACACAAAACCATGCAGTCATGAAAAAATGGCTGAGTCAATGATCTACAGTGTGTATAAAAAAAACCTTAACCGGCATAAAATTAATTAACATTCCTTTCAAACAACTTACAGTATTGTAGTAGTTTGAAAGACCTAGACACCTCTGAACCAATACTAATTAATTTATGCCGGTTCAGGTTTTTTTTTATACACACTCATGTATATAAAGATTGACGCCATGTTAATTTCAACAAATGAATAAATTAGAATATTGTAATGGTCTACTGTATGGCCTTCCTTCCGGATAGACATATTGCTAAATTCCAATTCAACTCAATTGGTACAGAATGCAACAGCCTGCAGGCTTATTATGGGACTGCCTCAGTTTTGCTCCATTACACCTACTTTGTATAGTCTTCATTGACTGCCAATCAAATATCGCATCAATGTTAATATTTTACTTGTAACAGATAAGTGCATGTCTAGATGGCTTAGCGCCACATGATCTAGTTGACTTATTATCTGTTGTAAAAACATCACGACACAATCTTCGATATGACGCAATGCCGTATCGTTTTAGTCAGGACCGGGTTAAGGAGGGCCCCCCCCGCATATTTCTGCGCGGTGCGTTGAGACCCCCGGCCAGCTCAGAGGTTTCACCATGAGCGCAAGGGATAATTGGTCTTTAATAAATTTAAATGAAAATATATATTGGATTGAAGATCTATAGGATTAAATTAACTATCTTCCTTGTTAATATCCGGTTCAGGTTTTCGCGTATCTTATATTTACGTACCCATGCTAAACATAAATCCGACTTTATTTCAAGGCGAAAGGTTCGAAATGTTTTTTATTCAGATTTGTCAACCTCTCAAACGCGTAAACCTGAAGGTTTTTAAAATGAACAGCAAAATACCTGGAGATTGGTGCCTCAAATTTGGAGATTTACAAAAATGATACTCAATGTTGTTATACGTTCACATAATCCGCGTAAAGTAAAGGAAAACTCCAGTTTGTGTAAAAATACCTCTGATTTAGCTAATACTCAACCCTGTAGTAACTATCCTTGATACCTTGCCCAACCTTGCCTCATTTAGGGAGTGGTCATTAATTATTGGGGGGATGGCCGGTAAATTTAGGGAGGAGGGCTAAGATATTTTGGGCTCCCAAAATTTTTTGGAATCAAGCAGATTTTTTTACATCTCGAACGTGATTCATTGTGGATATGCCTGGAATGGTTGACTTTCGACGCGCAGTTTCTGTAACAAGGCTTGGACACAGAACAATTTTTTTCAACATCTATTATATTGTATTTATTATAAAATAATAGCAACTTGTGAATTTTGAATTTCCTTGCTAAAACAAATGGTATTCTTAATATGGTCTCAAACAAAGTCTATACTCAAAAACTTGTGGAGATTTGACAGTCTAGGTAAGAGCAAGTGCTGTAGATTTTGCATGACTCAAGAATTTTCAATTTTTTATTATTTTCCTTGTTACCAGATAGTAAAATAAACGAGCCAAAGTTAGACCCTTTTAATGTATTATTGGTAGCTTTTGTAAATTCACGAAGGGCATATTTTTATTAATTCCTTACGACCCAGGTAATTTGCCGTTATTTAATACTTCTCTGAATAGCTGATTGGTATCACACCTTGAATTTTTGGACAGTGTATTGAAAACTCCTGTGTCTAAGTTGATTCCAATGATGGAACAACTTGACTGATTGGAAGGAAGCTATCTCAGGGGAGGGTCATAATTTTCTGGGCTGGTGTTTTGGGGAGGGCCAAGATTTTTTGGACCCAAATTTGAGGGAGGGCAAACATTTTTGGGCCCTCGTTTTAGACATTTTACCGCGGCCCCCCCAATAATTAATTACCACTCCCTTACAAATCAAATTAAAACTTGGGATTTCATGGAGTGAGGAGCCTGGTGCGAGTTTGAAATAAATCCAATATGGCGGTCTCTATGTTGGGGTTTCGCCAGCAAAATAGATTTTTATCAGGTACATTTTACAAAATATAATTGAAGTTTATCTTTTTTATTTTTATATGTTGTTGCTTTTGTTAAATATGTCGCTGTTTCAATGCTTTATTTTGTGTATGTAGTCAATGTGTCTATAATATTTTTGCTTCAGTGAGCTTGTTTCAAAGATCTCTCAAAATCTCTTCAGTCGCTATTCAAACCAAGGTTAGTTAAAATCGATTTATTAATTACTTACAATACTGTAATACTAATGCGTTAAATACTATAGCGATGTTTCGTGTTGATAAACACTGCCATTGTGATGTTAATTTGCCAAACGCTGTTACAATACTTCTTCCAAGCTGTTTTGTTTCATCAGCATTGAACTCTGGTTGGCATACGTGTATAGCTTATGTCATGAAACATGAAACATCACTATAGAATGCATACAGACTAGTAGAATACTGAGTACGGTATCTGAATATAAAAATCAAAGCCCAGCAAATAACTTTTAGGCACAGCATTTCAGTTGAACATTTTAATATTAGCTAACATTTATATCATCAGAGCAGATTAACAAAATAACATTAGCAAAATAAACTTAGCGATCACCATGATCGATCGGGAACATGTGTGTAGATGAATGGGGAGTTGAAGGTGTATTGTGAATGTGAACAGAGAAATCAGGTGTTTGAATAGAAACATGATTATACAGTAATTGTGGTTGTTTGTTGGCAACAACATGCATGTTTCAACCTTCCAGTTTAATAGTAACATTAATTCATGTTTGTTACTTTCTTATGACACGCATGTTGAATATTGTTCATGTTAATATCTTGCTCTGTCTTCTTGACCCAACTGATTAAAACATTAACTTTCAGTTTCAGCACTAAAAACCCCTTGCAGTATGAAGACTAAAAAGGTTGAAAATGTTGAGGGCTATTCCAGAATCAATCACAAATTATTCTATGCTTTATCCCAGTGCCAGCATACTTCAAGGCACACTCACTTCTGTACATTCTCAGTTCTCACCACATGAGAGTTAACCTACAGCTGTTGTGGTCTAGTGGTGGTGACCATGCATGTCTATGAGCTATGAGACCGGGTTCAAATCCTGTGTCGGACCACCACACAGGGTCTTCAAATAATTGAGGAGAAGGTGCTGCCTTTGCATCAACACCAGCAAATAAGACTTTCGGGTCTTCTTGGGAAAGACCTTAAATCGTAGGCCCTCGGAATCCTTATCAGTTGGGTTACCATTCACCTAAGAATGAGCCTCTGGCTCGGATAAATAGGGCAACCTTATCCTGCATGTCATAGACAGTACTAAATAAATGATAAAATCATAAAAATCATACTGGAAACTTTTTGATGCTGAACTTTCAGTGGAAGTCCAACTATCTCAGCCTTATTTTGTAGAATTTAACATCAGGCTTGCTAAAATATTGCATTTATTGTATTTTTCAGGGATACTCTAGTTATGAAGCAAATAAATTGGGCAAAGGTGGTCGTTCATCTTCTAGTGGTGTTGTAGCCACTGTGTTTGGAGCTACTGGGTTTTTGGGAAGATACATTGTCAATAGACTTGGTAAAAACATTTGAACAGCTTTCTCTTAAATTTCTTTTTTAATAAATTGCATGATCTCAGTTTATTGATCTCAAACTATTACAGTAACAAATTAGGTATATTACAAGTAATATTTGGCATTTCACTCTCAATTAATACAGTATGCCATGGTGAAGAAACATTTTATTTTCAAGTGTAGAAATATATATATTTTAAGACGAAACTCATGCAGGGAGGAAAGAGTTAAGGAGCAATTGAAAATAATCGAGGAAAAAGCAGTTTATTATCTTGTTGAATTGAAAATAATCAATGTAAATACAGTTTAACAAAGTAAAAATGATCAGTGAGAAAAAATGAACCCCCTTCTCTGCTCCCCCTGCCCCCCTCAACGAGAGGTTTAATGGTATAAGGGTTACCTTCAGCAGAGTCTCTGCAGAGATCCCACCTGCACCGGTCCACCTGCACGGGAGCTCATACTTTCAAATATATACGCAAGCTATTTATGCACCACAAACACAATACTGTACTGTACTTTCTATGCATGTGGGTCAAAAAGGTCAAAATTCACCGTGTTTAGAAATGTAGGAAATAATTCACCAAATTGGCTTAAATTTTTTATGTGTGTTCTTGTTCTTTAGCCGACACAATGATGATGAAAAAATCAGGCAAAAATATAAAATTGATCGATGCGAAAAAATATCGGCCATTGTATATTAACTCTTTCCTGACCGGCCCAGTCAAAATGGGTCGTAGAAGACCAGCAAAGTCGTCAATCGAAAAACACTGCACACGGTAACGCAAGATTAAAAATTGAAATTCGACAAGGCCAAGAACATGAGATCCACTCACCGGCCAAGTTTGATTTGATTTCATAAACAAGTCTGCGATTGGTGGCATTTTGAGTTTTCAAGATGCTACGTGGGCGTGCAAGATGGCCTTTTCTAGAAAAATGTAAATTTTTCAACCTGATTTATGATAATTAATGCTAATTTATATTAACACAATGTGTTTTGTTCGGGAAATTTAAAAGCACAAGTAAAAGCCGGTTTATTGGGCTTTCAGAAAATGTGTAGCTTTCGCAACAGTTATGGTTATTTCAAGAGATATCAATAGAACAAAGAGGTGGTTCAATTCTGGATGTTTTTCAGCCTGTTGGAAAGAGTTAAGTTACGTTCAGTTCAAAAAACTTTTTAAAGTCTGGTTGAGTTGGGAAATTATTTGTTAATACCTATATATTATGTGCAGTGCAGTGCAGTGCAGTGCAGTGCAGTGCAGTGCAGTGCAGTGCAGTGCAGTGCAGTGCAGTGCAGTGCAGTGCAGTGCAGTGCAGTGCAGTGCAGTGCAGTGCAGTGCAGTGCAGTGCAGTGCAGTGCAGTGCAGTGCAGTGCAGTGCAGTGCAGTGCAGTGCAGTGCAGTGCAGTGCAGTGCAGTGCAGTGCAGTGCAGTGCAGTGCAGTGCAGTGCAGTGCAGTGCAGTGCAGTACAGTACAGTACAGAAATTCATGGAATGGATAGATGAAGTCTACCCAGTCTAACCTCAGAAGCGGAAATAACTGCTTTCGAAGGAAACCCCGATGATGATGATGATGACAGTACTGTACTCGTGAATCTCAGTAACAGAATCTCAATAACATCAAGTGTTCTCCGCACCGCCAATGGAAACGTAGGGCGTCGCGCTCGCTCTTCCGAATCCTGACTTGTAAAAATGCCTTCTGAATATCACCGGTTACCACTGCTGGATACGCACGTTGATGGACGAGTACATCCCACAGTTTATTTTGGAGCGGTGGACCTGGATATAGGCAGTCGTTCAGCGATGGAGCATCAGAAGTTTCTCTGGCTGACGCATCATATACGATTCGCATTTTTGTGGTCTCAGCTGTTTCCCGTATCACTGCTTTATGGGGTATGTAAAATTCGACTCCTTCTGGTAGATCGTTGGCTGGTTCTACCACTCCACTTTCTTGTTGCTCCCTGATGATGGCATCATACAGGTACTCTGCGGTGAGACCGTAACGTTGTAACTTGCTTGTGAGGCTGTTCAGGCGACGTTCGCTACCTCGCTTATTCGTAGGCAGATATGGAGTGTTCCATTTCCACGGTAAACCCGTCTCGTACCATGCCTCTGGATCTCTTGTTAGCTGCTCTTCAAATTCATCATGAACCACTCCCTGGTCGTGTTCCGGCTTGTCTTCTAGTCCTAGTACATCTAGACGACAAAGTTGCTCGTAATCTGCTTGGCTAACTTGAGTAAGTAACATCGTTTTCCTGTCGAATTGGGACATCAGGAACCACCCGAGTTTTGTTAGTTCTCCGATAGGTTCGCAGTCCTTTCCAATGCATGGTCGAGTTTCAGTCTTGATTCTGCGTAGTCTCCACTACCAAGCACCACGTGAACAGGAAGTTGGGGTTTCTTCTCACGATCGACAATTGTAACTCCCTTAAGGTGCTTGTACTTAGCGATAAGCTCTTCGTACCGCGGATTATCCAATGATAACAGTTCAGGTTTGTCAACCTTGGTCAGATTAGCTTTCATAACGAACTCGTTGTTTGTCGACTCTATCTTCACTTCATATGATTCCAAACGAACTTGCTTTGAACACATGAGCATGTCAATTTGCTTTGTTTGTGTTTCTACAGGCTTGATGTCGAGGGCACGAATCAACTTGGCCGACGCGTACGAACTTCCTGCTCCAGAATCAATTAAGGCCCTACACAGGACACCGTTGACCAAAACACTCACGACTGGAAACACACCTTCTCCACTCCCGTTGGCAGAATAAAGGCGTGCGCTACCGGCTTTGTTGTCGTTCCCAGGCTCCTGACCACGCTCGGCTTTCTCGGTCTGATCACAAATAGACGTGTGGTGACGTCGGTCGCAATTTTGGCATTTTCTTTTGCGCGGGCACTCTGCTGCTCTATGGTTTTCACCAGTGCAGTTGAAGCACAGCCGACGTTTGGCCAGTATCTGTTTTCGCTCGGAAGTTGCTGTCACTTTTGAGCACTCACCAGATTTGTGAGTTTGATCTTCGCAAAACACAACCACGTGGTTTCTCGTCTTGGCGCCGTACGTGGTACAATCGGTTGCGACGGGGGTCGCGAGGTTTGGATTCATGTTCACTCGATTGACTTTCGATCGGATTTCTTCGCGTCCAAAGATGTAATGCTTCCACCAATTTAGCGACATACAAGTGGATACAAGGTGGTAGGGTGGGTTACCTGTGACAGGCTGAAAAACATCCAAAATTGAAGCACCTCTTTGTTCTATTGATATCTCTTGAAATAACCATAACTGTTGCGAAAGCTACACATTTTCTGAAAGCCCAATAAACCGGCTTTTATAAACGTCAGTTTTGTACGCATTTGAAGGAACACCAAAAGGCTGTTTTCTTTTCAAAAAATGAAAATTCTGCTTTGTCGGAACACGCGTGTGTAACCTACCATGAGATTGCGTGGGAAAATTCCAAAATTATTACCATTAATCAGCGGTACCATCAGAAACGTTGTCTGGAGGCTTGGCATATCAATAGCGCCCACGCCCCATTGAATCGCGATGACGGTGGTTTATTACCAGAAGCTTATTTGCATCTTGTTAATAGATAACGTCATCATCGGTTCTATGGGTCGCCTACCTACATGTATGTGAACAAGTTTTGTGATTGGTTGATTAAAACCACAAAGAAACCAATGTCCTAACCCTAACCACCTTTGTTCCATGGCATCTGGCCAATCACAAAACCTGTTCATTTTAGGTACGTACTGTATTTACTGGTTCTATGAGGGTATAAATAGGGATCCTATCTTTACAACGATCACCCCTGATGAAGACACTATACTGGAGTGTCGAAACGTTGGGTCATGGACAGTAAGTTTTAAAGTTACGTTCAAAAAACTTTTTAAAGCCAGAGTAGCATCAAACTATGTCTGATATAGGAATAACTTATGTTATTAAATTATTTTGTTTTAGGTCGAGTAGGTAGTCAGGTAATTATTCCGTATCGTGGTAATGAATATGATTGTAATCATCTCAAAGTCATGGGTGATCTTGGGCAAATCTTATTCTTTGTAAGTACACATTATATATGTAAGTGTATATGTACAGTATGTTGAATAAATAATAATAATATTTATAAAGTGTTTTTGAAAATTTATCTGCTACCCCAACTGGCGAAGCGACGCCAGGGTCATAGACGTACAGGTGGGGGTGGTTGATGGTGGGGTTGTGCGACATGAAAATGACAGGAGTGAAAAAGTGGAAGGTGAAATGGAGTAGTAAGATCAAGGTTTGGAGACTAAGAAAGCAGGAGTGAAAGTTGTTGTTGAAAAGAAAAGGAAACAAGAGTACATTATGTTGTGTATGTTGAAGCAAGAAGAAAGGCAATGAAGGTTGTGTGATCTGCTCAATAGATGAAAAGGAAGGAATATATGTTGGTGCCTCTATAGTACAATACGAGACAGTACTTATCATTTATAGACCTGGAGTGAGGGGAATTCTCCAAAATATTACCCCAAGGGATGATTTCCCGAGCGGAGTGTCTATAAATTATATATTATACCGAAACAGTCTTGAATGCTGTTTTGAAACGTCTAGAATGCTGTTTTGAAACGTCTAGAAACGTCTTGTTGTTCCTCCATTGTTTACAGGCTCGTCTTGGTTTACACGTGTGTTACTTGGTTTTCATGCGTGGTATTTGGGTTTTTTTGTTTCGGGAAAAAAGGTCCTGTCTTAAATTATTGTAGTGTTTGAATGTCTCATTGAGGGAATTAATCTGGAATTTCATTGTTGTTCTTTGTTGAGCAATATGGTCAGTGGCTAGGCCTGGGCATTGTCTAAACGTTATCTCGTATATTCAACTTGAATATACCTAATATATTTGGTTTTGTGGTTAATTGCTTTTCCTTCCTTCTCTTCTGCCGTTGTGCAACGCATTCTCGATGCACGGAAGAGATATCCACGCTGTCTAAATTTGGAAAATCTATGTTACTTTAACGCTAATTTAAATACTTCGAATCCCGCACACTGCCGCGGCTGAAAAAACGTGAAAAGTGCCCTCAAATTGCAGGAAACACACTTTCTGAGAATCAAAAACTCAAAAGGGTAATTCCATGAAAACATGGACATGGGAAAAAAAAGAAAAAGTTGAGCATTTTGACAAATTAAGGCTAAAAACATAATAGTGGTTAACTCAAATTTTAAAGATATGAAATTTAAACTTGACCACATTATCACATACATGATTTTCATGCATATCATTGATATTGTTATTTATTTCACAAATTGTTTCAAAATATGGGTAAAATTCTTGGCTTTCCTATTTTCCCTACTTAAACTTAATAAAAGTGTGTTGAACTTGGTATACACTTTATCACTATTAGTTTATGATTTAAGAAATATTTTTCTATGTCAAATTTTCTATGTCAAATTATTTGCATCAACGAGACCAAGTTGTTTGATGAATTAAATATAATGGTAGTTTGATGGACAAATGTAACGTCAGTCACAGTAACGTCAGTCACAGAGTTTTTTGGTTACGTACACATGTGTGATTATTATTGTGAATTTGTGTTACTATCCATATTACAAACATATAATAAGGATATATCTTTGAGTTCATATTTTTGTGTTCATGCATTCCTTTGTGCTGAAAATGAATATAATTATAGTTACTTTTTTTTCATGTCCATTTTTGGTAACGTCAGTCACACTCATTGAATGTCGAATAAAATTGTTATGCTTCGTCTGTTCGCCAAATTTTTAATGCTGTTCATTAGATCTAACCAAATCAATGCTTATTGGCAAAGAATGGCCATTACACCAGCCTAATTGCACAGCTAGAAGGTAATTAGTACTCATTTAATCTGTCCAAATGTAACGTCAGTCACAATGGAATTACCCAAAACATTTCCCCGGGGCGTGCCCCCCGACCCTCGTATTCGTAAGGGACCGGTCATTATTAAAAATGGGGGGTGGCACCGAAGAGAAATGTTTTTCTTGGTAAATATTTTGCTGACCCAACCATTAAAAGGTCACTATTTTTCTTTACCCAACCTCAGATATCAATTAAAAAATAAATACCCACCCCAAAACTTTAACTTTGTCCACATCATAGAGATGAGGGAAGATGATGATGTTAGAGGAGGATGATGATGATGTTGATGATGATGATAATGATGATGATAATGTTGATGATGATGATGATGATGATGATGATGATGTTACCTGAAGAATCTGAAAAAGATCAAGATAATGACTCTGACTGATTGACATAATTATTGTATTGGCATATGATATTTCTTTCTTACATAGTAGTAGTATAGTAAGTAGGGCTGCGAGCCCAATCGACCTCAAACGTGAATATAAACACCAAAACATCACCAAATTTGCCAAATCACGATTCGACAAATTTGGTGATGTTTTGGTGTTTATATTCACGTTTGACGTCGAATAAGCTCTCAGCCCTACTTACTATACTACTACAGCGATCGTTAGTCAATCTAGACACCCCTCGCACGTTTTCTACTAAATTGATGTCAAACACACGCGAGACTAGCGAAACAATACCAAGTTTATACTAAATTTGACACCATTTCAGCCACATTTAAAAAATAGAAAGTGTCGTTTCAAAATTCTCACAAATTACATTTAGGAAAAAATAGAAAGTGTCATTTCAACATTTTCGCGTGTTAAAAAAATAAAATGTGGTGCGAGCCCACTCTCACATATTAAAAAAATAGAAAGTGTCATTTCAACATTTTCGCATTTTTGTTCAACAAACTACGACCGACGCGTTCTGCTGTTGTCTCAACTCACGCGCAAAAAAAAAAGCCACCAGATTTTGACTCTAGTGGCGATGTTTTATCCAAATGGTAGCGAAATAGCGCTCTTTTGATTGGCTAACAACATTGACTAACAAATAGCCAATCGTTTTGCGAATTAGTCCGTTTGCTCACTATTTTCAGTGGTGTCTCTCACTTCAATGTTTTTGTGACCATATGCGTAGGAGTCAATACCATTTTCTAAAAGGTATCGTTTATCGTCGAAGCAGGATAACGATACTTTATTAATTTCATAGCTACCAAGCTGATGTTTGACACTTCTAATGGTCTTCATTGTGTGTCGCAATTGTTTCTGCTCTAGTAGCACGCTTTTGTAATCTTCGTGTCTGATTACCTTTTTAATTATATTTTTTCTAATACCTTTAGCGGTTTTCCCACCACCTCCACCCTCTTTCAAATAGCTGTACATTTTACTGCGCAACCCGACGAACTCGACAATTGGCGTTCCAGCGCACTCGTCCTTCATCTTCCCAATAACTTTCTTATTCTCTCTAAAAAAGAATGGGCTGTCTGCAGGATAGTCGCTATTGTCAAACTTTTCGCACTCCATCATAAAGTCGGAGTAAACGTCGTCAGTTTTGACCGAGTACAACAGACTGTCAGTGTCAGTGAAGTGCAATCTACAGGTGCCGCTAGAGTACTTTTTCATAATATAATTGTAGTGAAAATTGTACATCAGCGTTTTGCTCAAGTCTAGTATGCACATACCCACATATGCAGGTCTATTTAGTGTCAACGTTTCTTTAACTTTGTGGACAGCAACTAAGTTCTCGCTAAATATCTTGCAAGACACAAACGTCGGCTTCGAGACAAGCTTTTCTAATTTCTTCGCAGTGGTCACTAATCTTACGTCCACACGCTTCCTCAAGTTTTCCATCGTTTTTCCGAACACACTGTTGTTCATCAACTTGAAGAAGTCCTTCTCAAAAGCGTTCTTAGCCGCAGTTCTTTTGACTGTGTTAAAGTCAATGTACTTGCCTAACCACTTGGACTGGTCAAACTGCAGGACCCTGTGAATCTTATTGATTTTTAACCCAAGATCCATATACAACTGCAGATTTCCGTAGTGACACACATACTTTTTTTTGTCCATCAAATTAGTCACCAACTTCTTCACACCACCAACACTCACATTAAATTTATTTTTGATTTTCGTGCAGTACTCCGACAACATGTCAACAGTTATCTCCATCTTCTCAGGGGCCAACGGGTAATCGTTGTGTAGGTCATGCAAATGGGCTGGGTACTCCAAGTCGACTTCAAGCAGTAAACCTTTTTTACTATTGTTGTGATAGTCACATAGATTAACCTTTTCTACTTCTTTCTCAGTTAACCACTTGAAGCCGCCCGTGGGTAGACTTCGACTCATCGCCCATCCATACAAGTTGTTGGCGTCAAGGTACATCAAATACTTCGACTCTTGCTCTTTGTCATACCCTTCCATGTACTTATTATTCGCCACGCCATGTCTGTTGCATATGTAGCTCACACCACCACGCATACCTAATTCTACGAACTGGAACATGTCAATGTCGGACAATAATTCGAGTTCTACTCCAGTCATCTTTAACATGGCATCCCAAGCCAATCCAGGCGATGTGAAATAATGGCAAGGGTCTAATTTATACTCGCGATGACATGTCTTTCTAAAGTTCTCAAAAACGTCGGCAAGCAAGAGCACGTCACTTTTCAAATACAGGTCGTGATACCCACCCATGTTTTCAACGTCGAAGTAGTCCCACACATCGATGGCGCGCTCGTGCATTTCTTCCGTGATGTGCTCATCGTTCAGAACGCTGTAGAAATCTTTTTTGGAGGGTAACTCGCTTTCGTCGAATTTTTCAAAGGAGTCCATGTAATCATAGGGATAGACTCCCTTTCTTGTCATGAGTGCCAACCCCTCATCGCGAAACACTTCTGACGTGTACTTGAAAGCGTCCCTTGGTAGGTTCTTCACCAAGTTGTCTAGACCACTACCCATGAACTGAAAGCTGTCCAAGAACACCAAGTTTTTCCCAAGCATGAACGCCATGTACTTCTCCATGTTGTTTGGTATCACATTTATGTCTTGACCAAACTTGCCAATCTCCTGCATAATGAAATGACTATCATAGCCACGTAAGTTATGAAAGATCACAGGAATTTTATCAGTCAATCTAAAGTTCACGTTACACTGACGATGTGCGGACCCTCTGTACTCACCTGACACGTGACAGTGGTCTCTCACTCTAACGTCAGCACCAGTGTACTCAACACTGCAAATATGGCAACTTTTAGCCTCGTCAAAGTTCTTCTTATCATCATCAGTCAGTATCATTTCTTTGTTAAAGTGACTCTCAGATGTCTTTTTACAATATTCGACAATTTCTAACATTTCCCCAATAAACTTGTTAACTGCATTTTCACCGCGATACACTTTTACTGGCTTACTGTACTCATTGTCATAGCAACAAACTAATTTATACCCATAACCGCAGTCAACATGCCTCTGGTAAGCATTTGTGTAGCTACACTCGCTTGATGGCGTCGCTGTGTGCACCTTCTGTGTGATAGCCTCGAAGTCTGCATACACCACAAATGGTACATTTAATTGTCTGCTAAAATTCTCATATTTTACTTTCGCGCCTTTTTGTGGCATTTTAATAGCTTGCTTCCCATTGATGACCAAACATACTTCCACATGACGTTCAAGCACGTCCGCTCGGGTAAAACACTGCAAACAATACCTGCAAAAGTGCTTTCTCGCCTTGTACTTTGTCTGACGGTACATGAATTTGTTAAAATCGCGAATGTACACATAATGCTTGTTACCCACGTCATTAGTTATCAACAATAGGTCCATATGGTCAGGATACACCTCCTTAGAAACGTACACAGGGAATGGCTGCTTATTTTCATACCCAAAAACATTGATGCTAATTTCGTTCGCCTTTTCGATCTTGTTGTAGTCTTTGAGTGTGACTGGGAAGTCAATTCCGTCATAATTCAGCTCACCGACATGCCTAGCGTACTTCGACGTTCTATCAGAGTGTTTTCCAACAGGAAACTTATGCGCAAGGTGGCACCATCTAAAGCACTCGTTGTCATCATCGTTATTTACGTTTACCAAGCCCTTCATACTGTTGCGCAGCTCCTTTGGCAGCGCAATGTAGCTACTCCCATGCAAAGGTCTGTAAATAGCGACGTTGACGTAGTGCGCATCTATTTTGTCGATAGTCCATCCAGACCCCTCAGATAACCACCCAGCTATCCGCGTCAAAATCTGTTCCGACCCACGATTGGCGACACCCTCGATGTCGTGGTCATTAATGACGACGAACGTTTCGCTGTTAAAGTAGGCAGTTTTGTATGTGGTCTTATCAAGTTCTAAAACTTTCTCAAAAGTGACCTTGACTGTCTCCACCACTTTCATTCCGTTGGTCTCACCTAGTTCACGTCTCAAAAGGTTAGTGACAGCACTTCTACTACCATTTACCTGATTGATGTCTCTGTCGTCAATCACTTCGACTCCATAGGACCTTGTGAACCCTCTCAGTGCTCGATCCAACAGATGTGTTGACGGTGCGAGGTCTTCGACTACAGGTTGTGTTTCTTGGTCTCCAAAAAAGCCGTGAACGTTGGTCGCTTCATCTGTTAGTGAATTGACAACGGCTGCACTCGTCTTATGCGCCCGTCTTTTTGTCACTGAATTTTTCACAGTCCGGCTCATTGGCTTATACTTACATTACACTTTTTTTCTTAGCCCACTCATTGTAATAAATATCACCACTTTCACACCATCCCAGCTTTGGGTACACCACCCCAAACAAATTGTCGTCGAACAAGTCTTTCACCTTCCCGTCTTTAAGGTCTGACACCTTCTTGAGTGTCTCGACTTGTCTTCTATGACACAACCTAATAATGTAGTATCCATATCTGCTAACATTTCTACCCTTTATCAAATTGCATGAGTGCAGCACATTGACAACTTTCAGGAAGTCCTCTTTTATCAACTCAAGGTACTCACCCTTCACAACGTTCCGTAGTCTCCTCCCCATCCACCAAGACCGTTTGTGAACGCTTTTTAGTCGCGTGAGTCTCATGTCGCTGTAACTCTGAGTGTAACCCCATTCAGTGTCGCCACACTTTGGACACGCGTACCCACCGCAGTCAGTCACATGTTTCACAACGTCACAATCCGAGCAGTAGTAAATTCTGAAGGTGTCTCCACACTCAGTTTGCGTCTCACTCACGATTTCGTCAATTGTGTAACCATAACTCATCTGCCTCATAAGTTTGTCCATCGCTTATACTACTCCAACATTTTTTTATCGAGTTAGCACCCACACCGCTATTCCACTACCCAAACCTAACGCGCCAACAAACAACAATTGGTACTCCTCCATTTCCGCACTCGGTTGGTAGTAATCCGCAATCTTCGGGGAGTTAGTGAACACTCGTCCGCTGTACTGTATGGTCATTACGCTTCTAAGTTCTTCCAACGCATGGTTTGTGTCATTGATGTCAGCACAGTCAGAGCTGTTGTCGCAAGCGCTGAATCTGATCTTTCTTAGCGACTTCATTCTCATACCACACTTCTTTCGCGTTGGCTAACTGCTCCAACGCATGGTTATGTCTTTTCATCTCGGTCTCATAGCCTGAGTGATTAAACTTTGAAAACATAAAGCCAGCGCCTGCAAAAGCCACTGCATTAAATATCCCTCCAGCCACAACGCTCGCCATTAACTTACATTGATTTGAATGGATCTGTCGGTATCCACTTTTTCGATTGCACCCATTTTACTAACAGCGTTCCTGCACCAACAGCTGCAGCAAGTTTCACTGTGCCTTTCACTGTCTCTGGTGTTCCCAATGGTTCCCCCAAAGCCTTTTTAGAAATCATACTCACTGCCACAGCGCCAGTCGTAACAAGTAGCGCGTCATACAATTCGTTCATAAGTTCTTTTCGATCGATCGCAGCCATATACATTGTCGTGTGTTTTGTTCAAGAATCAAATGTGTCTAACGCTGGACGACGAGTTTTGTGGTTCTCTGACACAGGTGCTGGTGTAGCGCTCACTTTTTCACTACTAATTGTGTACCATAACGAAGCACCAGCGATGATTACACCAAGTGTTCCGACAACATATCCATAGCTCCACTCACCACCCTGTTCTTCGTTGACTATCATTTCACGCATTTTTTTTTCTTTCGCAGCTTTCGATATCTCAGCCAACTTTTTACCAGCAGCGACGCGCTTTGGGTCCTTCACCTTAACACTTTTCACATCAGCCGTGATCTTCGCTTCAACAGCTGTCTGTGAGTCTTCAACCATCTAATACACTATCACGTGTTATCTTACTCACAGTTGACCTCACAGGTGTCTCACAGATGACCTCACAGGTATCTCACAGTTCCAGACCAAACGCACTAAAAAAATTAGGATTTTTTCTGGGAGTATAACATAATGACTCAAGTCCAAGACATCGCAGAAGAGATGACTCAAGACCAAGCCCGCCAAGAAGAGGAGATCGACGCAATGCGGAGAATGTCCTTTGTCGATGTGTCTACCCCACAAGGCGCCTCTGGACCCAACGTCTTAAAAGGGTACTCGCAAGTCTTCAAGTTGTGCGACCCCGATCGTAGAAACGAAGAGGTGTCGAGACAATTTGGTGCCCAGATTCTCTATACAAAGTTCGCTCACGAGGCTTGGGTCGAGCTTGATGAAGTTAGAGCCAACAGGATGGTTAACGAACTAGCCAAGACGATCCCTGTGTGGTGCTACTCACCATTCAAACGTCTTACGTTAGCAAGTAGCCACTACTTGAGCAACCCTTGCGAGTCCACCGCTACGCTACTCGGTAACTACCTCGAAGTGTTCTTGGCGACCCTTCTATGGAAACCATGCTCAACCAAAGCCAAAGCGTGGCTAGAGCTCGCCGCAAACTGTGACGCCAACGTTTGTAGGGTGGGGTGTAATGAAATAGTGGGTGCGGGCGATATTATGAGTCACATACTCTCAGACGCTCACCTGGATTTTGTGCACGGCGGCGCGTCGTACAATTGTTACCCATGTGGTGTGGTTACCAACAACCCAATGCATCGCTCAAGACACGAGAGCTCGAGGTCCCATCTTAAAAACTTAGAGCTTCAGCGGATATTTAACAACGAGCAACAGTTGCCGCAAGAGGGGAGAGCATTTCTCTGGAGGTATAGTAACCATGAAGAAAGTTGGTAAACTAGAAATCGTGATTGGTCCCATGTTTGCAGGAAAAACAACAGAGACTCTTCGCAGGTTAGTCACGCTAAGTAAGTCAGGGCTCAAAGTCCTTTACATGAACAACGCAGGCGACACCAGGCGAACTGACCACGCGTTCTCCACACATCGTCAGACCATTGTTGTTGGATCAGACAGTTTACCTGCGAAGTTAATCACCAACCTTCCGAGTTCTTCCGAGATAGCTGATTATGACGTCATAGGAATTGATGAGGGCCATTGGTACTCTGATCTGTCAGTTACCCGTGAATACATTAAAGCTGGCATTCATGTCATTATTTGTGGTCTCATAACAACGGAGCACTTAAAAAGACTTGGTGAGCTCGACACGCTGTTCCCAATGGCAGACGACATCACATTTCTAAAAGCGTATTGCGCCGTTTGTCGCGACACTTACGGAACGACTGTCGAAGCGCCATTCGGTTGGAGATACAACCCAGGACCATCATTCGTTGGTGGTGCTGAGCAATATCGCGCAGTGTGCAGACGTCATCATCCTTCCACATAAAATTACGGGTGTTCTCAATACATCCCACTTTTTTAAATTTAGACATTGGTCACATGAAGCGTCCAATGTCTCCCGTAGAAACATTTTTTCACACAGTGGTCATAAGGTTTGTGAAGTAAATAGAGAAAGTTTCGCAGACACCTTTATCAAGTTAAAAACGTCTTTAAAAAAATGCTAGAGCAGTTGTCGCTTCAAACGTCGTCTCAACAACGAGAACGAGTGCTAACTCGACTTATTACTCGCTGTCTAAAAAGTCTCTTTACAATAACGTCTCTCATGGTTACTCAACGCTGATTTATTTTTAAATTTACGAAGGCAGTGAGAGCACTGAAACCCAACGTCAAAGAGATATTTTATCACTGTGGTAATAGCGTCGTCGTACGAGTCGCACAACAACGTTAGATAACCAGCGGATTTGTATCTGAGTAGCAGAGACTCCTGCTCTTTGGATGTCTTGCCTGTGCCACCTGGATTCTTGAACTCAATCACGAGTCCGCTATGCTGTCGGTTTGCATTGGCAATAATCAAGTCAGGTGTTCCACGTTGGTAACCTTTTTTCCACGAATTTATTCTTTTACTCGAGGTGTCTTGATTTTCACCACAAGCAGCTATCAAAATAGCTTCTGGATAATATTTCCTAAGAAAACCAACAACTTTCGTGTGAAGGTCGAACTCAGTGATCATTACGAATTGATTGTGTTTGAGACCAACGTCAGCTAAACTTTTTCTAACGCTTGGTAAGACTTCTGAGTGCACCCACCTTCCGAAGTGTTTCGCGCGCTCCATTTTACTTGAGAACGTTAATGAGTAGACCCCAAGTTCGTTGATAAACGAGGCCTGCTCTATCTTCATTTTACAATCAGGTTCGACGTGGTCGTTGACTGCATCTTTTGGTCGAGCATAACCTAGAGCGCTCGCGACTTCTTTCGCTTTGAACCATATTTCACCGTTGTGATTAGCCATCGTGATTTGGTGACCATCGAATAATTGCACCAAGTTGGTTGCCATTACTATAGCCCTGCAAAAAAAAACTACTCGACATAGGTGTCAGGTTTTTTATAGATCTGGTTTGTTGTGTACCAATGCAGCAGGTGTGTTTTATTAGTCCTCAGTTTTCTACGTCGTCTGAAAAAGTTTCTAATGTTACGAACCAGTTTTCTAAGCCAACCCATTACATAACTTAGGTCACGTCTCCTACCACTCCTACTTTGTCTGACTCTGGTAGCGTAATAGGTTCGCCATAAGTCTTTTTAGACCTCATACCAATCTCAGCGTGGAGCTCGAGAGTCACGTCACCGCGACCAAACGATCCACCAGCTTTGAACATGTGATCAGTCGTTTTATTTATTTTATATATTTCACGAGGTCTCGAAATACATGCTCCCATTTACTTTACACCATATTCCTTCATCATTTCTCCACCCATGATTATGATGTCTCGGTTCGTCATGTAGCCACTCACAATTTTCACGCCGTAGAACTCTATCAACGATGGGTATGCATAAGGTGCGAGTGGTATTCTTGGTCGATGTATTCCAAAAATTGTTCCATAGGGTGTGCCTATCTTTCCCATATTTGCTACGAAGTCTGAATCGGCTGACTTAACGTTGTTGACCCTGACGTGTGAATTGTCCATTTGCCAGTGTATTGATATCATATGCATTTTACTTATGTCAACACCACTTGGAATAGTGCATATGCTCTCCATCGCTGGGACACTACCACCATACGCAAGTCCATTAGTCATACCAGTCTTGTACCCTATGAACTTATCCCACTGACCATCGTCGTTTGATATAATTGTCTCCCAATTTGATCCAGCGGTGCGAGTAGGTAACCTCACTACGACAAAAATGGAAAGATCACACCATTGCATACTGGGGCAGTTAAAATGGAGACCTGACTCAAGTGGGATTGGTGTTAACACAGGTGATAGAAAACTTTGACTCACACCGCTGATGCCGACAATAGGACCATAAGCCGGGTTGTTTTGCACTAATTTACTTGTTTCACCAATGGCTTTCACTTTGTTTGAACCATTGGTGTGAAATTCCACGTTTTTCAAGGCGTGTGTGCTAACGTTGAAGTCGAGCACAAGATTATACGACTGACTCTTGAGGAAACCTGATAGCAATTGCTCTAGAGTTCTTTTATTCGCAGCATCTGAGTCATCGACTGGGTCTGCTACGTTTTTTATCGCTGAGCCTTGCATGTCTATTATTCCAGACATCCTCCCACCGGTCGCACTTAATTTGGGATCTTCGTCCAGATGCCTTTTCGTTCTCTTTAGTATTTTATCGTGAGGGTCGTCAGGCTCATACCCATAGTTTAGACTCATTACTACCTGAAGGTGTATTTGGTTAGTAGATAGCCAGAGACTGCTGAGAATCCTAAGATTATCGCCAACGTTGTCGTGTCTGACTTACTTGTGGGAATTGCTTCTCTCATGGGAAGTGGTGCCGCACTTTTTTTGTAAACTTTTTTAGCCACAGTCGTTGGTACCACCACACTTTCTTGGTGAGCTTTTTTCTTCACAGTTGTTGGCACTACTAATGAGTGAGTCACCACATTTTCTTGGTGGACTTTTTTAGCCGTAATTGTTGGTGTTGTTGCATTCAAGCTAGTGTTCACCCCAAATCTCATGGACTCTGTAGCAACCTTTAATAAGTTGTTGTACCCAGCGATTTTATTCTTGAGAATCACTAGGTTACTTGGCATCAACCATGTACTTGGTGACACCGCGAGATTTTGGACAACGTTGGTGTCTCTAATTGATTTGTTCATGTTGAGAATCCATGTCGACACGTCATACTGAATAACACTGTCAGAAAACAACTTGCGGAATTCTTGTTGGGTCTCTAGACTTCCTGCAGAACCACCAACGACTGATACACGTGTTCTCGCTTGCGCACCAAGTGTGGAGTACACAAAGGCTTCTATGCTTTGATTTAGATATTGCAGTCCAATGTTGGTAAAGCCGTCTGAGAGTCGTGCGACGTATCGTTTGTAATCGTTCTGAACGTCGTTGAGTGTGAAGACTCTGGATTCACCTAAAGTGCCATCGCTCAGGACTTTATTCTGGTAGTAGTGCCTTCTAGGAATCTTGGAAATCTTGCCATACAATTCGGAAGCGTTAAATTCTCTACTTATTGATTTCATGGTCTCACCACCTTCCATTCTTCTGAGAAGTCTTCTAATGGTGAAGTACAAATGAAATCTCATCACACTTGTGACCACGGGGTGAACTTCTTGTGACACTGATAAATGTTGCAGTGACACCCCACAACAGAAACTCGCACAATACGTTGCAAACACAAGGCGATAGTAAGATTCGTTGTCGTCCCACTCTGATTTTGTCTTTGACGTGGTGACTCGCAAGACTGGCAGCTTTGACATGAAGTAGCTATTTTGGTTAACAAAAACTTTAAAGTTATTCACTGGATAATTTAACACGTTTTCTGTTGGATAGCCATCCCAAAGTCCCCAGTGGTTCTTATGACCTTTTGGCAATGGTTGGATAGTCCCACCGCCTTGCCATATTATTGGGAACTTACTATTGTGTAGCCACTTCCACATGCTTTTATCATTTTTGAAGGTTGCGTTGGTTATGTCTGTGCTGAGGATGTCATTATTTCTGAAATACACGTCGACACTCATGATTTTACCATCTTGCAAAATATTTGGATAGAACTCGAATTTGCTTAAAGTGGCGTGGGGGTACTTTTTGATGAGGTCTGCCTTTGCATCGTGTGCGGCCTTTGATGTGTTAGCCATCGCACGTTTGTAGTACTTTCCATAGTAATCACGAAGGGCTTTCTGCATATAATATACCATATGTTATACATAATGCGAAAGTTGACGGTGTTCATTGAAGGTGCAGAAAAAGTTGTGTCCTTTGACAACGCGATAATGGTCACGCACGACAACCCATGCATTATGGTCAAGACAGCCACTGTGTTTTGGGACTACAATAACATACGAGATGACGCCGAAATACTTGTCCCCATTCTGAGCCACCCTTCGAGCGATCTTAAAAGCACGATAACGAGTAGGGGGTACGCTAACTTCGACACACTGGTCAAATTAATAAAAGAAGTGAATAAAAAAAATGGTGGGGGGGGACGTTGAGATAGAGAGAGCGCCGCTCACAAGTAGATGTAGGATTAAGGCTAGCACTCCACTTAGACTTAAGCTCATTGGGCCTCTACTTGGTTTCGCGTTGGGTAGGGTGATTAAGGGTGACTCGAAGTGGTACGTCAGCCCAAACAAGGTCGACATGCTTAGAGGTCTGAAGTACATAGAAATCTTATGTGATATTGTTGAAACTGAGAGCAATGTGGGTATTGATGGGAAGCGAAGCAGTGTGATCACAACGTTGCCAATACCCACTAAACAGTCTCTGAATGGGTCAGTGCAACGTCATGTGGACATCGAGTCTAAGGTGAGTATTAAAAAAGGTGTTTACTCAAGTATGACATTTCGTGTCAAACCAAATAATGACGATCCCAAAATTGGCGCAGTGCTATTGGAACTGTATATTGTGTGAATTATATGGAACTCGGTGTGGAGACAGAACAAGGGTTGAGAGACATTTACTATAATCCTAAGACGGGGTTCAGTGGCGCAGAGAGGTTGTATCAAAGTGCGTTGGGAGACGGATTGAAAGTAACTAGAAAAACAGTGAAAGAATGGTTGACAGCGCAGGACACCTACACTAGGTACAAACCTATCGTGAGAAGACATAAATTCCGCGCGACTTTTGTTGGATTTCTTGGTGAAGAGCTCCAAATGGACTTAGTGGACATGAGTAAGTACTCAAAACAGAACGGGGGTTATTATTGGATATTGACAGGCATTGAAATATTGAGTAGATACGCTTTCGGCATCGCAGTTTATAGAAAAGACACTAAGAACATGACTAAGGCTGTTGGAAAATTGTTGGTTGACTTTAAAGATCGGTTTGGGGTCACACCTAAGTTAGCGCAATTTGATGACGGACTTGAGTTCTACAATGTTGGTGTTAAAAGTTTGCTGAAAGAACGTGGTGTTGAATATTTCAGCACTAAGAGCGATAAAAAGGCTGCTGTTGTTGAGCGTTTTAATAGAAGTCTAAAGAGCACTATGTGGAAGTACTTTTACGCGCGTGGAACGTACAAATGGATTGACGTTTTGGATCAGTTTGTGAGCAATTATAATAGCAATGTGAATCGCAGCATTATGATGAAGCCGAAGGATGTCAATAAGCCAAACGAAAGCGAAGTGTGGACCACTTTGTTCGGCCACCAATTTGCAGACAACCCATTGCCGAAGTTTAGAGTTGGTGAATCGGTGAGAATTAGTAAATACAAGAGTGTGTTCACAAAGGGCTATGAAGCCAACTTCACTGAGGAGCTGTTTAAAGTGGTAAAGGTTATTCGTGGTGACCCAAATGTGTACGAAATCGAGGATCACACCGGTGAACAGATTATTGGTAAATTTTACGAACAGGAATTATCGCTGGTTAATAAGAAACGTGGTGGTGACGATGTGTACAGAGTTGAAAAGGTGTTGAAAAGAAAGAAAGTCAGAGGGAAGAAGATGGCGCTGGTTAAATGGTTGGGTTATGAGAGCAAACATAATTCGTGGATACCAGAAAGCGATATTCAAAATGTGAGCTAATGTAACATGGCTAAGAGTGGCTTCGACGACCTCGAGACGGAGGGCTTTGATGAATACAAAGATATGAGTAATGATGAACTAGATCGCAGTCTCGAAAGAGCCACTCAAGATCTTGAGCTAGCTCGGGGCGATCTAGGCGTCACAGCCGATGAGGAAACTAGACTAACTAGAGTGGAGAGTGGACTGAAGCGCGAACACGACATAAGACTTCGTCAACACATGGGGGAGACTACTAGCGATCTCGTAACGCGGAGTGGTGGAGGAGTGTACCAACATGTGGAGAGGGTTTTTAGTGATCACGCAACGCAGACTATTGACAACGTGAGAGATCGTGAAGACGTCGCGAGGAGTGTGCCATTGTTAGACACCACACACGCAGAGTACGTCAACATACCTGAACTAACACCAGTCGAGAACCGTGAGTTGAGCGCGCTACTCAATCCAAGCGAGAATGTGTTGCGTGAGTCTAGAATAGGCGACACTGGCGCATTGCAAATACGAGCGGGCCGTTATCAAAACTTGATAAATGAAGTGAACAAAAGAATAGCGGAGCTCGCAGAAAAAGACCTCACGGCTGCAGAGAACGAAGAGTTCGTCGATCTAGCTGAAAGAGTGATTGGACTCACACAAGCTAGAGACATACTTATCGAACAGCGGGAAATAGAAGAGGTTAGAGAGCGACAAGAGATCGACATTGACAGGTTTCAGAAGTTCAAGAAATGGGCTAGAGAAAATATGGTTGGGATGAGTGCTTTAGCGATTTCAGTGGCAGCAATTGTGACGACTGTTATTATCGCTGGGAGGTCTAATGTTATGAGAGGCGCTATGGCTACGAGGTCATTCGCACAGGCTGTTAAGAACGCAATCACGAAGATGGGTCCATGGGCTGTCGGGTTGGCTAACTTAGTTTACGACGCGCTGGTGACAGGTGCAAAGGGTCTCGCTTGGCTAGCTCAAAATCTGTGGGTGTTTGCGGTGACATTCGCGTGGCTTGCGTACAATTATCTAAACTAGAGAGAAAATGTGATTCGTGGGAGTCAGAGAGCGATATTCAAAATGTGAGCTAATGTAATATGGCTGAAGGTGGGGAAGTTTTTGACGAGATCGAGATGGAAACCCTCAATAAGTACGAAGACATGAGTAATGAGCAATTAGAAAAGACGCTCGCCGATGTTGAAGACGTTATTGAGGGCATGTACGGTAAGCACACTGAAGACAACATGCCGGAAGACGTTCGTGTTAATTACAACGACTATCAAGACCAAGCGAAAAAGATAAGGAGTGAGCTAGACGCGAGACGAGATTGGCAAAAAGAGACGCCATTTATTGATACTGATGATGGTAAGACGGTGACGATAAGGGGAACCAACACAGAAGTCCCTGCAGTGGGGTTTGTTGAGCAGGAGTCATATGGTGATGTCAATGACGAGAGTTTTAGTATAGCTTTTGAAGAGGAGAAAGAAATTGAGAGAAGGCTGGGCGAGCTAAAAGCATCCAACAAAAAGCTAACAGAAGACAACGTAAAAAGAATCAAGCTAATAAACAAGAAAATACGTAAATTAAGCAAAAAGGCACTCGGTCTCGACGACGCGTCAAGGGGAATAGTCAACAGGTCGCAGGTTACGGACTCGGGGGCTATTCTTTTCAAACCGGTAAACAAAGACGGTAAATATGGAAAACCCAAACTAATTCTAAAACCTGGGAAAAAAGGTTTGATCTACAGTAAAGACGCGAGTAGTAAAAACGCGATCGAGCAGTTCAAAAAGTTAGTTAGTCAAATCCCTGAGAATGCAGAAACAACAGTTGTCACAACAGAAGTGGCCTCAGACAACCTCCCAGTGATTGAGACAAGAGTGGATCACGACGACATACCTGGGTTATCACCAGACGAGAACCGTGATCTGAGTGGTGTGGTTAATCCAAGCGATAGTGTGGTGCCTGAGTCAAGAACGGGTGATGATGGTGCGTTGCAAGCGCAGGTAGACCACTTTCAAGAGACGATAGATGAGACGAGTGGGAGATTGGCAAAGCTTGATAAAAAAGCTAACCAAACTGATCTCACGCCTGACGAAGGGCGAGAGCGCGCTGGTTTGTTTGAAAGAGAGTCAGGACTCAAGCAAGCCAGAGACAGAACTATTGAGCAGCGACAAATAGAAGAGGTTAGAGAGCAGCAGGAAATCGACATTGATAAGTTTCAGAGATTTAAGGAATGGGCTAAAGAAAATGTAGTCGGGTTGAGCGCTGTAGCAATTTCAGTGGCTGGGATTATAACAACTATTATTATAGCTGGGAGGTCTGCTGTTATGAGGGGTGCTATGGCTACGAGGTCATTCGCACAGGCTGTTAAGAACGCGATAATGAAGATGGGTCCATGGGCTGTTGGGTTGGCTAATTTAGTTTACAACGCGTTGACGTTGGGTGCAAAGGGTCTTGCATGGTTGGCTCAGAATCTGTGGGTCCTCGCGGTGGTACTTGCGTGGTTTGCTTATGACTACTATAAACTAAAACGGTAGTAACAAAACATATGCAAAGTATATGAACGTCACGTCAGCAGAGTTGAGCCCTGGTTTTAGACGAGCGACCATGGGTGGCATAAAAGGGGTGAGAACGCAACACGTAATCACGTTGAACCCTAATAAAGTCAGTCCTGGTGAGGAACTTTACATTGATATACCGAAGCTTAAGGTTAGCAGCTGTTTGGTGCCTGGATCGTTGGGTTTAGTGTTCGACTTTAAAAACGCAAACGCCAAAAGCTGGTTCTTGAACAATGTCAGCAAGTTGTTGGTTGAGAAACTTGTTGTGAGACTAGCTGGGGAAACTGTGTATGACAACAATGGGGAAAATTACACTGGTGTTTATCGTGACCTTTGGGAAAGTGTTACTGCGCGAGACCAAATGATTGACTATGGTATTGGTGGTGAGAACTTGAGAAAGCTAGTTTCTAAGGATGACAGTGGTGCGACGAGTGGGAACGTCGCTAAAGTTAGTGACGCGTTAATGTTTGGTGTGATTGGGACGAAGCAGCGGATTAAGCTCGGCAAGATCATGAATGACCATGGATTGTACGCTCCTTTTAGCATGAACAACAACTTGCAGTATGTCATCACACTTCCGAAGGCCACAGACATCATGGTGGCACAATCCGGTAGCGCTGTGGGCGGATACACTCTGGAGAACCTCGAGCTTGAGTATGAGACGATTGATAACCAGGAGCTCGCTGATGAGATAGCGTCGGGCTACGCAAGTGGTCGTAGTTTGTCGTATGAGCACGTTACGTTGATGAAAACCACCGAATGGGATAAAGGTACGACCATTGTGAATGAAAACATTAATCTACCAAGAAAAAGCATGAAGGCAATCGTGTTGCTATTCACAAATAAGGTGCGAACAGACAGTGAGGAGTTTCTTTACCCAAATATTGAGAATATTAGAGTCACAATTGAAGGTGTGCCAAATAGTGTGTACTCGCAAGGCATTCCGAAATCGAAGTTCTATGCAGAAGCGAAACGACTGTTTGGGTTGGGTGAAGAACACGCTCAGTTCATAACCATACAGAAGTTCTATAAAGATGGCTTTGCGTTGGTCATTGACTTGAGGAGTGTTCAAGATAATCGCAATGTCGCCACTGGCAAGAACATTGTAAACACACAATCCGGTGTGCTTCTTGAGATCACTAAGAAAGCGACGACTGCGAACGTTATGTGCAGGGTGTTTGTGATAAGTGATGGGTTGGTCAACTTCATGAACAATGGGTTGCAATCAATCCAGTATTAAATCAAACGTGAGTTAATGGAGACTCCGTTTAATATGTTAATTGTTGGTATGACAGCTTGTGGTAAGACGCATTATTTGCTGGAAACATTGGAATCTGAGTACTTTAGTAAATTTGACTACATTGTGTTGATTTGTCCTACTTTTGAGTGGAACAAAGCGTATCAAGATTGGAAATATGTGCGCGACCCCGACGTGTTAGCAATAGACTGCGCGCAAGACAGTGTCGACGCTGTTCTCAAGTGTGTAACAAATGTTTTTAAAGGCACTAACACTCTGATTGTGTTGGACGACTGCGCGAGTTCTCAAGATGTTAAGAATAGGACTAGTCAATTGGTCAACTTGGCTTTTAGTGCGCGACATTTTATGTTGAGCGTTATTGTCATCACACAACAACTGACGTCGATCGCAAAACCGTATAGAGAAAACATTAGTAAGCTCGTTTGCTTCTACTGCCCAAGTAGGAGTGATATGAAGGTCGTTATTGACGATTACCTTGGAAACATTAGCAGAGAAAAATCGTCGGCGATTGTGACCGCATTAAAAAATAATAAGTACGCTAGACTCGAAATCTCACTGCGCTATCCGTACAGTCACGAAGTTGTTATTCCGCAATAAAATATGGGTATAAGTAATAGCGTGATGGTGAAACGCAAAAGTGAAGAAAATCCCACGATTGAGGAGTTAGTTGAGGAGACTGACAACACCCCAACTGTGGAAGACAACGTTGATGTTAGGAGATCCGAACTTATTAGACTGTCCGGTGACGGTGTGGTAAGCCAATCTGAAGCGTACATTAAAAAAGCGTCCGCAAAGGTTATCGACAAGATATGGCACCAATACGAGTTGAAGAGAATGGAGATCGCAAACGCTTTTCTCACCGACTTGCTAATCAGCAAGTTCGCCAGCTTACTGGACGGGTTGAACGCTATTGAAAATCCTGACGAACTAAATGACGAGTTGCAGAAAGATCCGTTACTAAAGAAAGACGTTGAGAGCATTGTCGCGATTGTGACGCCGTACGTGCCTTTCTTGGGCTTGTTGTCGGGAGGAATCACAACGTCGAAATATGTGTACGATCACCATTTTAGAAAAGAGGCGACAAACGCTGAGAATAGCGAACAAACGGACTAATCTATTATTAACAGGTGGTAATAATCTAATTTGCATAACAGGTGGCAATTTTATCACGCGTGAGACACTTTTACGATACACAAATTTGTAAAAATGTGATTTGACAAATTTGTGAAAATGTTGAAACGACACTTTCTATTTTTTAAAATGTGATTTGACAAATTTGTGAAAATATTGAAACGACACTTTCTATTTTTTAAATGTGATTTGACAAATTTGTGAAAATGTTGAAACGGCACTCTCTATTTTTTAATATGTGAGAGTGGGCTCGCACCACATTTTATTTTTTAACACGCGAAAATGTTGAAATGACACTTTCTATTTTTTCCTAAATGTAATTTGTGAGAATTTTGAAACGACACTTTCTATTTTTTAAATGTGGCTGAAATGGTGTCAAATTTAGTATAAACTTGGTATTGTTTCGCTAGTCTCGCGTGTGTTTGACATCAATTTAGTAGAAAACGTGCGAGGGGTGTCTAGATTGACTAACGATCGCTGTAGTAGTATAGTAAGTAGGGCTGAGAGCTTATTCGACGTCAAACGTGAATATAAACACCAAAACATCACCAAATTTGTCGAATCGTGATTTGGCAAATTTGGTGATGTTTTGGTGTTTATATTCACGTTTGAGGTCGATTGGGCTCGCAGCCCTACTTACTATACTACTCATAGTCTTGAATATTTGAGTGAGTCATGCTTTGGAAATATACATTACAACCTTTGAGTTGCTTTGTTTTTTATTTACCCAACCTTTGACTTATTCAAAATTTTGTTTACCCAACCATTTTCTCTTCGGTGCCACCCCCCATTTTTAATAATGACCGGTCCCTAATGTCCATGTTTCTAATGTAACATGTCGATGTTTTAATGAAAAATGTTCATGTATAATAATGCTTAGATATAACGATGGCAATTCGTGTTCTTTGTGTTTTATGTGTCCCATGAACATTTTCACGTCTGACGACGTGAACTCACCGACAGCTGTTCGTTAATGTTGACTTCACCTCAAACACTACAATCGTTTTAGCAGAACTGGGGTGTTTTGGAGGTCATAAAACAAGCTTCAAACATCAAATACGGCACTTAATTTACAATTCATACTGCTTGTTAATGTTTCGAAGGCCGCGTCGTCGAGCTTGCCGCGTCGTAGATCTTAAAGTCCCTAATGTGTTATTAACAATAGGGACCACCTTGTCATCTTTAGAGGTGTGCAAACTCCGGTTTTTCAGCTCAGGCTCCGGCTTGCTGCAGGGGATAAAGTCCAACCGGATATTATTCGCCTCAAATTTGTCCCCAGGGTCTTCTCCCGGTGAAAGCCGTAAACTGTCAAGAGAATGCCAGAAATGAGGAAAACTTTATAGAACCGAATAAGTTATGATACTACAAAATTCCAATAACGAAATACAAGTGTAAATTGCCAATGGTTTTTGAAATTTATAATTAAATTTAATGAACGCTAAGCGACCAATGTTGCCTGGAAGGAGTACGCTTCTTTGACACGATGTTCCCCGTCAACGTCGACGAAAAGATCACTAAGAAGTGACAGAGGACGGTGGACAAGAAAGATACGAGAGAGCTAGACGTGCGTCAGAGCAGGCCATTCGTTTTTGTGGCGATACCAATAATTCCTGAGTATTAACTTTGCCGTCTTTGTTAATTTGGCTGTTTGCAGAAGCTGAAATGGTTTGACTCGACAGACAAAACTTCAGATCATATGCACATTCTGCAAATTCAGTGTTGCCATTATTTGTGAAGTAATATATGAACAACCAGAGCGAGTGTTTCACCGGGATATCCAAACACGAGAAAATAATGGTGAAAACACGAGCGCGCAGCGCGAGTGTTTTTGTCCATTGTTTTCGAGTGTTTGGATATCCCGGTGGGACACGAGCTCGAGTTGTTTATATAGCTTCTGAAATGAATGGAGACGTAAGAGAATGTTTTCGTTTGCTGATTTGAATAGAATTTCTAACGAAGGATATCGTAATTAGGAATTCTATTGAGATATTACACAATGCATAACTGAAGTGGGTTTTCCACGATGAATAGATAATGATAAATTAAATAGTGGAGTTGAGATGATTGTGATGCATGGTAGAGGGTTTTGTTTCTGCGAGTATTAAACTGGACAAGTGTGTGTTTACTGGCTGTAACATTAGATTTGTGGTAGACGACAAAGAGTGAATAAAGGAATTTTGTGTGTGAATTTGTTTGCTGACTTGATTTTGCATACGTAATTAAGATATTTGATCCAAACACTAACTAGTGTTTGGATCAAATATCTTAATTACGTATGCAGCTGAAATCTTTTGTCTGGCGGTGTTTGACCGGGGTATCCAAACAGCATCATGTGACCGAATGCTTACATGCTATTGGTTTAATTACTCATGAATTATTAATGAATTTTAGAATAAAGCTTCGTCGAAATTGTCATATTTTCATTCTGATTTTTCAGCCGGAGCAGGAAGAAAACAACCCAACTCCGGCTCCGGCCTGTCTGCGCAAAAAAACGCCGCTGCTCCGGCAACACTCCGGCGCACAGCACTAGTCATTTTGCCGACAGGGTTTTGGTAAATCTTTGATTTACCAACTTTTAGCAGGTGTGTTTGATTTCATGTCTTCCCTCGACAATTACATGACCAATATAAATAATCCATCCACGACCTGTTGCCAGTGGCGAAGCTGGCCATAGCAACTGGTCATGCTATGCTAATTTATAAACATCTGCAATCATATTTTGAAAACAATGTATTTCTGAAGATCTGAATATGTAAATCGTTTCAAAATTTGCATAGCATGACCAGTTGCTATGGCCAACTTCGCTACTGCCTGTTGCTGTAACTAACAATTTTTTGAATTTTGCGCGTTGAATTCCTTTGTCTTTTGAGCTCTTAACGAAATTAGTTCCGCACGAAATCTCACAGGATAGGGGGTTCGGCTCCGCGCGGACACCTTTATATCGGACATCTTTTTATCTTATAGAATATTAATTAATGCGACCTAATTTATTAATTCCTTTTTTACCCTTATGCTTCTACTTACTTCGTGACCGCAGTAATTGGTGATCACTGTTGTGGCCACCCTGCTACTTGTACTATACTTATAATATAACCTTAGTAAATAACTTTATTAATCTTAATTACTAAACATTTTAATATTTGTGACGAAACCAAATAAATAAATAAATGTCATTGATCCATTTAGATAATGTTTTGTTAATTATCACACTGTGATGAGATACTTTCTTAAAAATTCATTTGAAGAACAGACTTTCATAATTTTATACTGTCAAAATATAGTACTCAACATATTGGCATGATGTTCTAAAAGTGCTTTACTGTATAAAATAATTGTACTCTACGCACGCTGTGATTGGTCAGCTTGCCGGTCTCGACTGGAATGACGTCAGTAACATTAAATCAAAATCAAAAGCGTTTTTTGCGTTAAATCAAAACCAAAAGCTTTAAATACAGTATCGTAATTATTCAAAGTATAAGCAATTGTTCCTGAATTATTTTATAAAAGTAATAGAATACATTTGCCTTCTAATAGAATCCCTTTGGTCTCTATAATACTCCCTTCGGCGGCTCGTGCTTCTTCCTACACTTCTCTCGTATTTTCACTCGGGTTTCGATATTATTTAATTATAAATCTAATGTTTTTATTTTTTTGTTAGGATTACGACTTACGTGATGATGAATGTGTCAGTAACATGGTGAAACATTCTAATGTAGTAATTAACCTTGTGGGCAGAAACTTTAGTACAAGGTAAAAATATTGTAAATTTACTATTTTTACAGTAGTCATCCTATAATCTCTTATCCTCGCTTGATCAGAGCTTTCTAGTAGTTTAAGCTACCTTATACCAGCTGTTGTGGTCTAGTGGTTACCACACATGTTTATGAGCTGGGAGACCCGTGTTCAAACCCTGGGTCGGACCACCACTCAGGGTCTTAAAATAATTGAGGAGAAGGTGCTGCCTTTGCAATAACACCAGCAAATGGTAAGACTTTCGGGGTCTTCTCGGAAAACGACCTTAAATCGTAGGCCCTCGGAATCCCTATCAGTTGGGTTTTCCGTTCACCTAAGAGTAATAAACTGAATAGTCGAGCGCTTAAAACATGAGCCTCTGGCTTGGATAAATAGGGCAACCTTATCCTGCGTGATCGACTCAAAATAACTCATACTCATACTGTGGCAAGCGGAACTATTCTATTAGCTTAAGCTACATACCTGTATCTGTAGCAAGCGGAAACATTCTAGTAACTATAGATAATATGGAAGAAGAGATTATAGTAATGAGTATGGCTCAGATAGCAATGGCAGACACTACACATGTGACAGGTACACAGGTAGACGCAGAATTCTTCAACTCAGTATGATCGTGATCAGAATTATCCTGTCGAAATAAAGATTAAATATGTATATATGTACAGATGTATACAATATGTATGTACTATGTACCTGTATGTATATATGTAGAGAAACACAGACAGATACTATAGAGAGTCAGTGAGATACAACTCTGTATATAACTATCAAAGCTTTACCCGAGTCCATAGTGCTTTAGATAACGTTTTCACTTATTGATATTTTATTTACAGAAACTTTTCTTTTGATGATTGTCATGTTGAAGGAGCACGTTCTATTGCACGTGCTGCAAAGCATGCTGGTGTAACGAGATTCATTCATGTCTCTGCCTTGAATGCTGATGAAAACTCACCATCACAATTCCTGCAGTCCAAGGTAATCTCTTGTTTTGAAATAATACATAAGAACAGTGACAGTGTTAGATAGTGTAAGTGTAGCTTCAATCAGGTGTATTGGTCTATAAATTACAGTACTTGAACGTATTGGAATTTATGAATGGTGTCTTGAAAATGTTTGAATTTGTGAATGGTGTCTTGAAAATGTTTTCACCAATTTGTGAAACTTTGAAACCACAAGTGAAATTAAACCTGAATTTTGCGAGGAACCATGTGGTTACCTGTTAATCATATAGAGGGCAAAATTTATTCATAAATATGTTTAGCTACAATACGCACGTCAACAACATGAGGAAGCCAGCTAAATGTCAAAACCAAGCGTTAAAAATAACTATACAATCTACTGAAAGGTACATTACAATGAACTTTATTGAGTCAAACATCGACTAAGAGAACAGGAGAGCTTGAATTTACAAGTAAAACAACATAATAACATAAGTGTTTCCCACTGACGTCTCTACCGATCAGGTACAAGTAATTTTGCACTGAATTTAGGAAAAATTCCCTCCTCATCAGCCAATCATATTCGAGTAATTTTACCCTCTATATGATTATATGTACAAAACTTAAAGGTATATATGAGGTGAAAGATAACTTTGCTATCACTCCTGAGATATTCAGATTTTTGTAAAGTTGTAAAAGGTTTTGCTGTGCAAGCTGTGTTAAGTTGTCAATACTCAGAAAAACTCTGAGCTCCAGACAGGACTCGAACCCGCAACCTTCTGAATGCTAGACAGACGCTCTAACCATTGAGCCACTAAAACTCAGATGGCAGAGCAAGGTTAAATACGGTATTTAAACCTGGGACGAGTCTTGCCATTATCACAATTCACAAATACTTGTTGGACTACAACTCGTGTTGTGACAGTCAATTTCCAGTCAAATGTTGTTAGTTAAGTTAGGTAGTTGCAGCTTGATGCTTGTAAAATTGTAAAGGTTTTGCTGTGCAAGCTGTGTTAAGTTGTAAATACTCAGAAAAACTCTGAGCTCCAAGTATTTGTGATAACGGCGAGACTCGTCCCAGGTTTTAATACCGTATTTAACCTTGCTCTGTCATCTGAGTTTTAGTGGCTCAATGGTTAGAGCGTCTGTCTAGTATTCAGAAGGTTACGGGTTCGAGTCCTGTCTGGAGCTCAGAGTTTTTCTGAGTATTGACAACTTAACACAGCTTGCACAGCAAAACCTTTACAACTTTACAAGCATCAAGCTGCAACTACCTGACTTAACTAATATTCAGATTTGTTTACTAAGTAAATAATGCCCCTGCATACGTCACACTGTATAATGACTTATGGGAAATGTTGTTTATCTGAAACAACATTTCAGATAAACTTTGCCTGTTTAATGTCATGGATTACATACACGTACATACATAGTTTCAATTGATTTCGTTTGATTACCTCAATTATATTCCTGGTTTTACTGAAGTCATTATGCAGCAAACAAACCACCATATTGTGATATTCTACAATACTATAGTTACTCACCAGCAGTACAAGACTGACGCGGTATACTATCTTATCACAGAGACGCATGTACGCCCTGCGTACCTGTTTTCTCTTTTAATCTTGTTATTTTGAAGTCATTTTTTTCTTTTCTTTAGGGTCGTGGAGAGAAAGCTGTGAGAGAGGAATTCCCTGAAGCAATAATTATTCGACCTTCTGACATTTATGGCCATGAAGACAAGTTCTTCAACTACTATTCCTGTGAGTTCCCTAGATGCTCACCCTAAGTAGTAATTTGTATGACAATATTTATGTATGAGTTTATTATGTATAGGTTGTTGAACCGACTGAGGTCAATTAGTTGTTTATAAACCGAGAGTGCAGCCCAAGGTTTATAAACAACTAATTGGTCAACGTCGGTTCAATAGCGCTCCGTCGAGATGACGTCAGTACCGATGTTTGTCCGCTTTTACCCATAATTCTTGCGGCCATAACAAAAGAAATAGCTCATTTGCAATAATTTGTGAGTCAAATTTGGTTTGTTTGTCCGCTTTTTGAGCTATTAATAGCAGCCAGACTCTACGCTATTGCTGTACTTTCTTATTTCATGATTTAGGAGGTTTTCTAACAAAGTTTTGTCTATTTTTTCACCTTGGACAAAGATTTTCCTAGTTTTTCTTCATTTCTTATCTAATTAGTATTTATAAGGCTGTATGCTATACACAGCCCGCGGTATACATCAAAGAAAACTGACTCGATCATGATATAAGTATAATATTTACAAACCGCGCAGGTCTATTTCAGATTTAAAACCCGAGCTGATAGCCAAGTGTTTTACAGTTGATATAGATCGTACTGCAAGGTTTGTAAATGTCTTATAAACAGAATCATTTCATCTGTTCATTGGCGTAGTAATTTTGAAAATTAACGTTATCTCTGCCGTTAAAAACGAGGGAGAAATTTAGAGCTACGGGTAGTGATTTTCCTTTGTGTTTTGTTTATGAATTAATGATTAGGTTTAGAAGTATCGTTTAAAACACGAGCAGCAGTGTTTTATCGCGTGTATAAAGTGAAGTCATTGCACACTAATTCAACAGTGAAATACAAAGAAAGTTGGGCTCTGAACTTTAAAGTGCCCCTAACCTCAAATTTTTTTATTGTCTTATTTGAAAGAACTTTTAAAAAGATTTTCATTTCTTCGCTTTCTTTTTGAGATATATCAGTTTGTTTGATATGCAAATGTACGGAACTACGTCTCACATGCATAATGAGTTATCAGAGAATGTTATATATCTTCGCGTTCATCAAATAAAAACACTAAAGTGTGAGTAACATGTGTGCGTGTTTCTCCCACAACACCAAACTTCTCGATTTTAAAGGATTTCGTTCGAGAATGAAAGAGATACACATATTTCTCCAATAAGTCATTATGCATGTGAGACGTAAATTCCGTACATTTGCATATCAGACAAACTGATATATCTCAAAAAGAAAGCGAAGAAACGAAAATCTTCAAAAGAAGTTACTTTATCATTTTAGAAGTTCTTCCAAATAAGACAATAAAAAATATTGAGGTTAGGGGCACTTTAAACACCTGTTTAGACAAAATTCGCTCAATTCCCAAACTTTCATTGTATTTCACTGCTGAATCAATGTGCACTGTTTATTGCATATCCCTGCTTTGACGTCATATCCTGTGAATAGTAAATCACTTTAGCAGGCGAAAAGGTATGAAGATGAAATTTGCACACGACAACATATTTTAAATATTTTAAATATGTAAAATCCCCAAACCCCGGATAGGCACTTTAACCTTGTCTCATTTTAATCTATAAGATTGTTCTATATTGCCGAATTATTTTCATTGAATTGATATTGTCCAGTAAGGATTTCCAAGATTGAGCAGTTGGGTATTTGGTGAAGATCATAAGAATTAGTTGACGTTTAGGTAAATTTAAGATATTGTTTATTTTGTTTAACAACTTTATTGGGTAAAATATAAACTGTGACAAATAAATAGTACAATATAAACTATAACAAAAGTACACACAAAAGTACAAGTAGTAGACCCAACCGTGAAAAGCGCGAACAGGACAGTATGACCATGCGAGGCGCTCCACGTGACATTGATATACAGATATCAAGAATTGTGATAATTATACGTACAAGGGACCATGTACACGGGATTTCCACGTCAAGTTCTGAGTTACATAAATTATGATATGTTTCTTTGAGGAAATGTTTGAAAGAGGTGGGAATGGAAGAACTAGTAGGGGGTGCCTATTTACATACAGAATTCCAGACTTTAACTATATGATTAAAATAAGTAGATTGAAAAGTGGGGGATTTACATAGAGGAACTTTAAGAATGAGGCTTGGGTTTTGAGTAAGTCGTGTGTGGCCCATTACTAGCAAAGGAGACAAAATTACGGACGTTCAGGTCTGTATGTAAGAGATAAAGCCCGACGTTCGAGGGCTTTATCTGACTTATTTCACGAGTGAGGAGGTTTTCCAACAAAATTTTGTCCATTTTATCCACCTTGGACAAAGATTTCCCCTAGTTTTTTCCTTCATTTCTTATCTAATTAGTATTCATGGTCTTTATGCTAGATAAAGCCCACGGTACATCAAAGAAAACCGACTCAATCGTGTAATAAGTCCATATAGAGCCTTGTAAAAATACTAAGTCCTTAATTTCTCTTTCATAACATAAATGGAGCAGGTTGAGGGTCAATAGCCTCTGTTTGTAGGGCATTTCGCCTGGCTTGAATTTCAGAATCCACCTGGTGCATCGTCTCTGGACTCTTTCTACCTTCGATTTGAGCTTGGTCAACGATTATTCGATTTTTCGGGGCGTGGTGTGGGCTGGGAGACCAAACCTCTCATGTGACGTAACTTAATTAGGACTTGACGAGCGATATATACAATGTTCGCCTTACTTTAGTGTCCGTCAACAGAGCACAAGTTCTTCTTAGTAGCCCCAACAGCTTCTTGGTGTCCCTCAAGTAATAAGTTACAGAACATCAGGGTCCACATCCCATAATAGGTTGTTTACTGCCGTTGTCATTGTAGAACTCTTTGTTTTTAATAAACATTTCCGAACTCGTCCACTCCTTTCAGAGGCATGTTACAGTTCGTGTTGATGGGAAGCTCTGAACTCACATTCTTTAGTAGATTGATCACTCTTTTATGTGAACGGAATACCCCAACAGGATAGAAGCACAATTGATACGGGTTCCGAGGCCCTACGATTTAAGGTCGTTATCCGAGAAGACCAGAAAGTCTTACCCAAGTCTTACCCGCTCCACTGAACCGAGTTGTTCCGGCCGGGTAGGGATCTTTGATTTGGATGAATAAGTGCATTCCTTAGAACGTCCATGTTATGTTTGAGCAAACTTTCTAATAACATATACCAATAAGACTTTAGAGTGATTTACAGGATGGCAACGCCATGGCGATGGTAACATGATGTGAAAATGACGTCATCTGCTGCCATTTATATTGTCGAAAGGCGAGTGGTTCTGAGAAGATCACATAATTATTTTCCCATCCTGTTATTTTATCTTCTTTTACCTCCATCATAATGCCTTTGTTGTACACAGTCAGAACCAGGACTAGAGATATACTGCGCTTGAAAAACTCAACATGAAATGTATTTCATCTAGTGCTCTTGTTCTTCTTAGATTTCCGTAATATTCCATTGGGAATCCCATTAATTGAAGGTGGAATGAATACAAGAAAACGACCAGTGTATGTGAGTATCGTGAAATCCTACAGTACTTCTTGGAAAGCGTTAAAAGTTGTAGTATTTTTGCTTTTTTTTGAAATATTTTGACCACGATCACGGAATTATATTATCATAAATATGTTAATTATCATATTTTTGTTGAAAACCCGCATGAATTGTTTATAGCAATAAATTCATGGGGTGTTTCAACAAAAAACCTAATTAATATGATTATTATGATAATTAGCATGATAATTATGATAATTATGTGTGTAATTATGATAATTAATGTGTAATTATGGTGTTTTAACAGAATTCTATACGATATTTAATCACCATGTATTTTTTAAATACTTAACTAATTTCGGCTTCAAGTCTTTCACCCTCCTGACGGCTCTGGTTATACTTTTTTGCAAAATGTTCCTCTATCACTAAGTGTATTTTTTTAAGGTGGTTGATGTAGCTAAAGCAATTGTTAATGCTATGTATGAGGAAGGGAAACCTGGTGCAACATACGAATTATTTGGGTACGGTATTTTATAAATATATTTTTATTAATGACTTTTTGAAATATGCTACAGTGTATTGATGTGCTTAAATGAAAGTTCTTTGTCGCCTTACATGATAATGCGTATTAGCATATACCAAAACAGTGAATAGTGCTTTTCGCGCAATCTGATTGGTTCCTCTAGCTCGGGATATCCTGCACTATTCACTGTTTCGCAAAACAACATGGTGTCATTCTCTTGAACGATTTTCTTTTTACATAATGCAAGAAATTGGTAAAAACAGGCAGGTAGAAAACAATTACTGTATGTAGGAAAATTATTTTAGGTAATATTTATGAAAAACAAGTTTCAAAGAGAGAATAGAAAGTGCTCAAAAATCCGCAGAACAACGAATGATATGCTCCGAAAACAAACTTGATTGAACGAACCGACTGTTGCATGTCAGTTTTCGTTCAAATATTTTGAAAGAAAAGTGTTCTCCGTAGTTCATATATCGATATTCGCCTTTATATAGTTTGAGACAATTTGAATTGCCTTTCATATAGAATTTAATAACATTTACAACATTAAAAATCATTTCGGTTGCAACAAAACCAAGCAAAACATAAATAATTAGTACGGTTTCAGCCATAAAGATTACCGCGATACACTGCCCAAGAAACTGGCGAGTAATGAACTGAATACTAAACAAATGACCTGGAAAACATACTACCGATTTTATAACAGTAAACACCCACAGAAATCTTTATAAATTAAAGGAAATTCAACGACTAAAACACATGAAACATTGTCGTTGCACTGACCGAAATAAAAACGCTTTGAAAAGAACAATTACTGTCGTTTACTCACCCAGAATTCATTAGTTATCGTTTGTCCTCAGGTTTTCCCACGAGTACAGTATTAAAATATTTCCTTTGAGTTAAAATCCAGTAGTCTTTTGCCTTACTTTGATCCAACTTCGAAAGGTTTTCAAAACGGCCGGCTGCTGTCAGCTTGTCAAAACTGATAAACAACTCCAAATATGGAAAGGCAAACTCCAAATATGGAAAGCCATATGGAAAGGGCATTTTTTGCCTTGCGTTTCGCAACAATTACTGGCTAAATTATAATGAAACTAACCGAAATTTACTTATTTTTTATCAATTTGTTTTGGTATATGCTAAAACAATTATTCACCTCAGTGTCAGTGAATAGTGGTTGGATATTTACCTCGACGCTTCGCGTCTCGGTAAATATCCACCACTATTCACTTCCACTTCGGTGAATAATTGTTAATTATTTTTCTTCTAATTGTTTTAGTTTAACACTACACAAAGAAAATCTTCACAATAGCATGATAATAACGTGGTCTTAATCTATTGGGCAGGATTTCTACTCACGCTATTATTGAAGGATTTATTTTCAAAGTGTTTCTATCACTCAATGACGTCAAAAATTAATGGGAGCGACCGCATTCACCCGCAATCAGAAAAAAATGGCGGTCTTCAATTTACAAAAATACGATAAACAAAGCCAAATTTCTCTAAAACTAAAACGATTAGAAGAAAACTAATACTCATTCTCATGTAAGGTGACAAAGAACTTTCAGTTAAGAAACACTTGTTTTTGGTGTGGAGTATCCCTTTAAAGTGCATATAACGTCTGTGGGGATTTATCATATTTGTAATCTATGGATTCTCCTCAGATAAATTGTAATATATCTTGTCAGCTGAAAATTTCATCTTCATAGCCTTTTTTGCTGTTAAAGTTGACGGAAGTGATGTCATAGCGGGCATCTGTAAAAAGGTTTTCATGTAGACAGATGCCCGCTATGACATCACTTCCGTCAACTTTAACAAAAAAAAATCTATGAAGATGAAATTTTCATCTGACAAGATATATTACAATTTGTCTCAGGAGAATCCATAGATTACAAACATGTTAAATCCCCCATAGACGTTATAGGCACTTTAAGACTTTTACCTGAACTATATACTTGGTATACACGTAGCTAGTGAATCAGCAATATAAAGGAATGAAACACCAATATTTTGAGCAGCCTTCTCCCCAGCCTTCTCCCCAACCTTCTCCCCAGCCTTCTCCCCAGCCTTCTCCCCAGCCTTCTCTGCAGCCTTCTCCCCTCGCCCAGACGTCATCTTCATCCAATGATTGCATATTAACCTTTTTTAAATTTATTTCTTCCTAGTCCCAAGGAATATTTTCTTTATGATTTATTGGACTACATTTACCGCATGAACCGTCGAAAATTCCGACATTACAATATACCTCGTTTCCTCTATAAGTAAGTCCTGGTAATATTTTTTTTAAAATGATGAATACTTTCCCTAACCTGAGTATCAGGCTCTCTTAGGGAGGGCGCGGGCTGGGCGGGCTTGATACTCAGGTTATAGTTTCCCTGGATATTGACACGGGCGTCGGTAAGGGGGGAGACACAAAATATTTAAAAACCACATAACTTCGCAACCTCGTACCCAGGGCATTTTGCCTCCAGGGCGGAAGGTCGGCGAAAATGGCCCTGGGATCGGCTGGTCCATTCTATAATGTGATTGGCTTGTCATAGAACCAATTAATTCAGCCGAGTATAATTTATTCATCTAAATCTGAATGCTGTCTTCAAATTCTACAGTAAATTAGAAGTGAAAGCTTTCGCTAAATTGGATATATGCTTCTTCATACCTTTTGTAAGAGATAACCATGGATGTATGGTGGATTATTAAGCTTGTTAACTGCTTTTATACCGACGAATGCCGATATTTCGCAATTATTCAGGTCTGCAACAAAGTAGACAAAGGCAATGGAACATAGACCACAAAAATTATCATATCTAAACACCCAGAAATTCTGGGTGTCATGTGACCAGCCGATCCCAGGGCCATTTTCGCCGACCTTCCACCGTGGAGGCAAAATGCCCTTGGTACGAGGTTGATAACTTCGGTGAAAGCTAAATGGGATGACTCAAAAGGACCTTCTCATTTTCAAGAACTAGTCTAACCCTAATACCAATAATAATCCTAACCTCAATTTTTCACGCGTAATTTATGGGAGAATTTTAAGCAATCGTATTTATGTCATTTGAGATTGTGAAGTATTCTTCATATTAATTAGATTCCATTAAATTTTTTAATCGATATAATTGAGTTCCAGATTCTGAGAATGTCATTATTACATTATTAGTATTTAATAGTATTTACCCAGAAAGCTTACTTGTGCGAATCGAGAAGAATATCGTGAGATCCAACATTGAGCCAAAGTCATAACACTGGTCAGTTAAAGCATCCATGTTTGTAGTCTAATAGATATAAGTAACATAAATATAGTCAAATATACTTTGTTGCACGCGTAATGCACGGTCAAGTTTTCCATTGTTTTACGCACTTTTGAGGAGCATTTGAAAAAGGAAAATTCAGGATCCGAGGAACATTGAACACTTTTCCAGTTCTGCCCGAACCTAACTAAAAATAAAGATCAAACAAAAACAGAAAGGTCCTTTTGAGTCATCCCTTTTAGCCTAAACCAATAATTCGGGCAAACATCGACAGTGCAAGTATAATTAAATTCTGGCAAAATCTCGCCTGCGAAAGTAAGACTGAAATAAAATTAGGATAGGTAATCATGTGATAGAGAATGCAATTAAAGGAGAATTGTACCTTTAAGTATAATGTTTAGAAATGTTAATAGTTTTACAATATTTGCTCTTGTACTCGAGAAATAACGTTTTCATTCTCGTATTTTATGCTTCTGGACGCCGCCATTTTAGAGTTTGCTCGACGGCTCAGACTCGGTGTACAGCTATAATTTCTTTTCAATTTTGACATCATGGAGTGCAAGGAACAAAAGACAAGCACTTAATGACGTCAAAAACACCCACTGAACATTGAGTTTGAGCCGTCGAGCAAACTCTAAAATGGCGGCGTCCAGAAGCGTAAAATATGAGAATGAAAACGTTATTTCTCGAGTACAAGAGCAGATATCGTAAACCTATTAACATTTATAAACATTACACTAAAAGGCTTTTTATTTAAAAGTGATCACTACATGATTGACAGTACACGAGCCGTTAGGTGAGTGCAATCTGGCAAAATTTTGAAATATCACAAGTAGTGTAAATCATGAATTACATGAGCAAAATCATGATTACTTTAAATTTCTGTTTCGATTCAGATTCAGAATTACTGGATCGAAACAGAAATTTAAAGCGGGGTTTTTAAAGAACGAAGCATGATGACTAGGACCTGGTGACTAGGTGCCCTACCGTATCTGAAATAGCCTCTACCTATAATAATATAGTCGCCATTTTGGGAAAAAAAATTCGTCATGTTTTAGAAACCATACATCAAAATGATGATTCCGAGAGGGGACTGGAACGAATAAATTCAGTCTGGTTACAAAAACACTTTTTCAAATATGATTTCTAGTGATGTGATAGTCACCGCGTAGCGCGGAGACTATCGTCTCAGAGTTACTGGCCAGTCAGCCAATCAGAACTCGTTTAAGCTCAGATATTATACTATATATATATATATATATACAGTATATATATATATATATATATATATATATATATATATATATATATATATATATATATATATATATATATATATATATATATATATATATATATATATATATATATATATATATATATATATATATATATATATATATATATATATATATATATATATATATATATATATATATATATATATATATATATATATATATATATATATATATACAGTATATATATACAGTATATATACACTTTATCAAAACCAAAACGAATAAAGGAACCTTACCAAACACAAAAAATTGATCTTTTGACGTCCTTTCTCGCAGGCGAACCGGCGTGAATGAATGTCTTGATCGCCCTTCTCCCCTGCCCTTGGCTATTTACACTTAATGTGTAACTATATAGACTAAGGAACGGAGAAGATAGAAGACATAAAATTCCTATTCGCATGCAAATATTTACTATATACAGTGTATTTAAATTTCTATATGATGTGCTTGTATTTAATTGTTTAGTTTCCTTTTAAATAAATGTGTATTATCTTTTAATTTAGTTTCGTGGCTTTGATATCTGAACAAAGTATTTTTGACCCTCGATTAACGAGAGACACTTTATTCAGGGTAAGAAGTAAAAAGTTCTATTTTGACTCTTTGACAATTATCGAAAAGTTAAACTCTGACAACAGCCGCTCTTGTAGTAAATGTTTGTAAACCTGGCGTTGTTTTGCACGGTTTTAAAATGGATTATTTTTATAGCACTTTAATCAAGTTTTTTAAAAAATCAGTAAAATTTCGGAGCCTCTGGGGAGAGGTTAATGGAAAGACGATTATCGCTAACATTAAGCCTGGTTCACACGAGAACATAAGCACAAGCATAAGGACAAAACAAAAGGCAAAACAAAGGAATAAAGTTAAGCCTGCGACATAAGGATCGTCATAAGGACAAAACAAAAGACAAAACAAAGGAATGAAGTTAAGCCTGCGACATAAGGATCGTCATAAGGACAAAACAAAAGGCAAAACAAAGGAATAAAGTTAAGCCTGCGACATAAGGATCGTCATAAGGACAAAACAAAAGACAAAACAAAGGAATGAAGTCAAGTCTGCGACATAAGGATTGTCATAAGGACAAAACAAAAGGCAAAACAAAGGAATGAAGTCAAGCCTTCGACATAAGGATCGTCATAAGGACAAAACAAAAGGAAAAACAAAGGAATGAAGTCAAGCTTGAGACATAAGGGTCGTTATAAGGACAAAACAAAAGGCAAAACAAAGGAACGAAGTCAAGCCTGCGACATAAGGATCGTCATCAGGACAAAACAAAAGACAAAACAAAGGAATGAAGTCAAGCCTGCGACATAAGGATCGTCATAAGGACAAAACAAAAGGAAAAACAAAGGAATAAAGTCAAGCCTGCGACATAAGGATCGTCATAAGGGCAAAACAAAAGACAAAACAAAGGAATGAAGTTAAGCTTGAGACATAAGGGTCGTTATAAGGACAAAACAAAAGGAAAAACAAAGGAATAAAGTCAAGCCTGCGACATAAGGGTCGTTATAAGGACAAAACAAAAGACAAAACAAAGGAATGAAGTCAAGCATGCGACATAAGCATTGTCATAAGGGCAAAACAAAAGGAAAAACAAAGGAATAAAGTCAAGCCTGCGACATAAGGATCGTCATAAGGACAAAACAAAAGACAAAACAAAGGAATGAAGTTAAGCTTGAGACATAAGGGTCGTTATAAGGACAAAACAAAAGACAAAACAAAGGAATGAAGTTAAGCTTGAGACACAAAGATGGTCATAAGGACAAAACAAAAGGAAATACAAAGGAATGAAGTCAAGCCTGCGACATAAGGATTGTCATAAGGACAAAACAAAAGGCAAAACAAAGGAATGAAGTCAAGCCTGCGACATAAGGATCGTCATAAGGACAAAACAAAAGGAAAAACAAAGGAATGAAGTCAAGCTTGAGACATAAGGGTCGTTATAAGGACAAAACAAAAGACAAAACAAAGGAATGAAGTTAAGCTTGAGACACAAAGATGGTCATAAGGACAAAACAAAAGGAAATACAAAGGAATGAAGTCAAGCCTACGACATAAGGATCGTCATAAGGACAAAACAAAAGAAAGGAATAAAGTTAAGCCTTGAGACATAAGGATCGTCATAAGGACAAAACAAAAGGAAAAACAAAGGAATGAAGTCAAACTTGAGACATAAGGATCGTTATAAGGACAAAACAAAAGACAAAACAAAGGAATGAAGTCAAGCCTGAGACATAAGGATCGTCATAAGGACAATACAAAAGACAAAACAAAGGAATGAAGTCAAGCCTGCGACACAAGGATCGTCATAAGGACAAAACAAAACAAAACAAAGGAATGAAGTTAAGCTTGAGACACAAAGATGGTCATAAGGACAAAACAAAAGGAAATACAAAGGAATGAAGTCAAGCCTGCGACATAAGGATCGTCATAAGGACAAAACAAAAGGAAGGAATAAAGTTAAGCCTGAGACATAAGGATCGTCATAAGGACAATACAAAAGACAAAACAAAGGAATGAAGTCAAGCCTGAGACATAAGGATCGTCATAAGGACAATACAAAAGACAAAACAAAGGAATGAAGTTAAGCCTGCGACACAAGGATCGTCATAAAGGTAAAACAAAAGGAAAAACAAAGGAATGAAGTCAAGCCTGCGACATAAGGATCGTCATAAGGACAAAACAAAAGGCAAAACAAAGGAATGAAGTCAAGCCTGCGACATAAGGATCATCATAAGGACAAAACAAAAGGCAAAACAAAGGAACGAAGTCAAGCCTGCGACATAAGGATCGTCATAAGGACAAAACAAAAGACAAAACAAAGGAACGAAGTCAAGCCTGCGACATAAGGATCGTAATAAGGACAAAACAAAAGGAAAAACAAAGGAATGAAGTCAAGCTTGAGACATAAGGATCGTCATAAGGACAAAACAAAAGACAAAACAAAGGAATGAAGTCAAGCCTGCGACACAAGGATCGTCATAAGGACAAAACAAAAGGCAAAACAAAGGAATGAAGTCAAGCCTGCGATATAAGGATCGTAATAAGGACAAAACAAAAGGAAAAACAAAGGAATGAAGTCAAGCTTGAGACATAAGGATCGTCATAAGGACAAAACAAAAGACAAAAGGAAGGAATAAAGTTAAGCCTTGAGACATAAGGATCGTCATAAGGACAAAACAAAAGACAAAACAAAGGAATGAAGTTAAGCTTGAGACACAAGGATCGTTATAAGGACAAAACAAAAGGAAAAACAAAGGAATGAAGTCAAGCTTGAGACATAAGGATCGTCATAAGGACAATACAAAAGGCGAAACAAAGAAAAATTCTTGTTGTTTTGTCTTCGCAAGTCCCAGAGGAGAAGTCATGCTTTGTTTTCGTATTGATCTTGTGCTTACATGTATGTCGCTCATGTGAACCAGGCCTCAGTTTGCGTTGCACAAACTTTGATTAGCACTAACACGAATGTAACAGGGTTCAAAATAGCTGTCGGCTGTAGCCGGCATTTTCACGACGCTAGCCGGCGACTTTTAAATCGAAAAACGTTTCTTTCCGAATTGACATAAAATGTCGCACTAAATTAATTTTGAATTTGTTGAAAAAGACCGTTGAATTTTCTATTATCGCTGCCAATCTTCTATCTTGTAAACAGTATTAAATGTGGAGAATCGAGATTCGCGATTTCAGCGGAGCCTGCAGTCAGATATTTGGCGCATGTTCTGTTCTTGTTGATGTTTATGTTGGACTGATGGCCATGTAAATGAGGAAATACGCACAGTTTGTACTCAATTTATATTTAAGCTATATTTCTGCTAGAAATGGCATTATATGTCTAAAACGTTTCTTGGGTGGGCTCATGGCATTTGTGTGGACTCCCGTAGCAGGCATTCGCAAGCAGCACGTACCAAGACAGCCGGCACAAAAAATGTACATATATAAAACAGCCTACAAAAATATCTGAATCCAAAATATTTATTTTGAACCCTGTGTAATGTTTGGATATTTAGCTTGCTTTTAATTCGGTTATTCATCCCCAAGTTTCGCTCGAGCCTGCGGTCATTTACACTGACCGGAACATCACACAGAAAAGCGAGCAATAAAGCACAACTTCTTTGAACTCACATCCGTGATACAAGGTACGAGAATGATTCCATCGAGGCTATCATTTGTGCGTCACTCTACATCTAATGCGACTCGTAACCTTTTAATCGCCGTCAATGGTAGAGAAATTTTCTTATAGTTTTTGTAAATCTGAAGTCCAATTAAAATCACAAAACTATACTGTAATCACTCTAACTACATAAACATTGCGACCTACCCACGCGCTATGGTTCCCTTGTCCTTCTGGTGTATCCAATTGTTTGTACGCAGTACAATTCTTGTTTATGATTCGCTGGTAAATGTTACAAAACATGGTTTTCACTCTCGTCAGTCAATCTCATGCATCAAAATGACAATGTGAAGGAAACCTCGTAGCGTGATGGGCGTTAAGGACCCGATGCATAATTCTTGTTTTTTGTTCTTAAGATTACAAAGAGATTTTCTGGTGCTGTGTAATTTCTTCCATTGTTTTTACTATATTGTCATTTACACAAGCGTGATTTATTTTTTTTTGAGCATGATTTATTTATATATCTTTATATATCTTATATCTATTTATTTATATTATTTATTCGAGCAAGAGGCTCATGTTTTAAGCGCTCGACTATTCAGTTTATCACTCTTAGGTGAACGGAAAACCCAACTGATAGGGATTCAGAAGGCCTACGATTTAAGGTCGTTTTCCGAGAAGACCCGAAAGTCTGATATTATTGCAAAGGCAGCACTTTCTCCTCAATTATTTTTAAAGGGTGATTTGAACCTGTGTCTCTCAGCTCATAGGCATGTGTGGTAACCACTAGACCACAATATATTACATAATATTCATAATATTCCACTGAAGTTTCATTTTAACTCTGTTTTTCCCCTCGCTTCTTTAGCAATTCAATAGTGACCAACTGACTGCAGGTCTACCACAGTTAGAAGATCTTGGTGTTGAGCCCACTACTGTTGATACAGCGGCAATCACAGTACTACGACGTCATCGAGACCTATGTACGTTTGAAGAAGCTTTAGATGAAGAAGAAATTTGCAAACCAAGTACTTAAGAAGAGAATTTGTAAAAACTATATTTGAAAAGTTGCAGCTCTTCAGGATTACTTGTAGATTGTTAAATCCCTTGAGAATTAAAATGTATTTTTCTGTTTCTGGAACTTTGTTAATTTAAGAGATTTAAAACAAAATAAAATCATGTACAGCTCAGTGTTGTTTTATAACATTTTGATACCCCGCGCAGATAGTTTATTATGGCGGTAGAATTGTCTTCTACCACGCATTTCAACCCTAACCCCCTTGCTGGATATCCCCGTTCTCGAACATCAACGAAACCCTATATGTAGTGCGCTAAACTTATAGATCGACGCAAGACTTTACGCTTGTGAAGTTGTGATTCAATAATTGCCTACTGGGAATAAGGTACAAAGTGGCGCTTGTAATTGTTGAGATATTAAAACTTTTTAGAACTCATATCCAAACTTTTATTCAAGTCACTAATTGCAACGTGTACTCAAGGGTTGCTTCGAATTCAAACGTATCAAGGATTTACAACCAATCAGATACGCCGGTTTTTGCGCTGCGTGATTCTTGTACTGCGTGTCTTCGCAGAGGTTCGTCTGTACGGTCAAAAAGTCAACTTTCACCTCGATTTTCTCTTAAAATACTGATTTGTTTCAGATGTAATACGAAACACTCGGCAGAGTGTTTCATCAGGATATCCAAACCGCTCTGATGAAACACTTCCTCGTGTTTCATAATATTACATGAAAGATTCCATTACCAAATATTTGGAATAAGCGACGCTTGCAGAAATATCTTTTCAGAGAGATATAGAAAGACGACAGCCGCACTTAATTCTCAGTTCTTTCTCAGCCTTGGTTTTCAAAGTCACTGGTTGAACCGTTGAACCCACAAAAAAACAATGTTTTCAGTAGTCGTTACCGTAAGCAGATATACATAAACGTGAACAATAACATAGAACAAAGACTTTCGTTGATTTTCCACAACATCCATCCATTGATTGATATATAATGTCCATAAAGGAGAGTTTGGTTACGGCAAGCTGATTTCGACAGAAAACATTGTTAATCATTCCTTTGATCAGTGATTGATAATTCGGGACAGTCCAGTGCAGGGATTATTTTAACGTGCAGTGATAACCAATTTGTGCAGTGATAAACGAGATTTGTGCAGTGATAAACGCAATTTTGTGCAGTGATACATTTTTCTTTAATATTTAAGAATGGGTGTTATTCGTGAAAGGATTGCATCTGAAATTATGTTCAAAGGCACAGTACATACTACATTCCAACATATACTATTTAATATCAAAATTTAAATAAGCAAATACACAAATAAGACGATAATTTAAAGGACCCTGGTCCACTATCTTCTGATAACGTTAAGCGTACCGTTAACTAACAGCCTTATGCCCTTATAGACCAGAAGCTAACTAAAACCATTTCTGGCATTTCTACTTTCAAGATACATGAGTTATGAGTATAGCTACTATAGCAGGCCCTACTGCCCTAATAAACCAAACGCTAGTGTTCTCACTATTTAGCCAGGCTACCCAACGGTGCCAACCATGAGCCAACCCCACATATAACATGCTTGAGGCTTCTCTCAGGTCGATGCGTCTGTGTATGCTACTGTTTGACCATTGTTATTTTGAAAATGCGAATGTATGCTGTGCGAAAGGGATTAATTCGTTAAAAATTGGGAACAGAAGGGCCGCTTATGTATACTATGACTATATGACTAGTTGATTACTGACGAGCTACCGAGCTACTCAGTGCTCCATCGCTGCTTAGCGTGCTATACTGAAGTTAGATTTTATGCCTTTTTCAGTTCTTTGTGCAGTGATAAAAATTCCTTAAAATAATCCCTGGTCCAGTGACCTGCAAATTTCTCCCAGTGTAGTATGATAGAAATAGTTGCAGATGGGTCAACCAAGTGAGCGCTGACTTTCTCTAAAGGATCTCCAAAATGAGTTGTTATTGTCTTCTTTATAGACAAATTACAGACTGTTGCTTTCACTCAATCCAACAGAGTTTTCTTATCCACAATGACATTTAGTATTCCCTTGAAAATTTTTTTATCTTGACAGGTCTGTTTGATTTTTTAACATTGGCAAAGTTTAACTTATTTTCTGGAGAAAAGTGAACACCGCTCATAAAACAGTGCAGTGAAATCTTTATTAAGCTGTCACCATTCTAGCTCGACCACTTATAGTGACCCTATATATGACCCTTTATATGACCCTATATATATATAGGATAAACACCGAGAACGAGGGATGTATGCTACTGTATATACAACCCCAAGGACGCGCAGCGTCCGAGGGCTGTATATTGCATACATCCCGACGTTCGAGGTGTTTATCTGACTTATTACATGATTAAGGAGGTTTTCTAACGAAGTTTTGTCCATTTTTCCACCTTGGACAAAGATTTTCCTATTTTTTTCTTCGTTTCTTATCTAATTAGTATTCATAGGGATGTATGCTATATACATCCCGCGGTACATCAAAGAAAACCGACATGACCCTATATATGACCCTATATATGACCCTATATATGACCAATACAAAGTTCTTAAAGTATTAATGAGGACTTTGCATTATCTCCATACATTAACAAATGGTCATCATTTAATACAGGTTGGACTATAGTTACTAATATTGTAGTTCATACAAACATAACTTATCTTGAATCCAATATGAATCTTTTCGCATTTCCTCATAAACCTTCTGACTGAAAAAATGTCATCTTCAAACCAAAAGGCACTCTGAAAAAGTCTGACCAGCAAATGAAGTTTGTCATGTGTTCCTGATGGGCTGCTTGTTCAAATCATGGATAACTTATGCAGTGAATATTATAATATATAGTGTATATACATAAATGTTCTATGCGCTTTACAATGCCATAAACAATCAAGCCAGTTCAAACAGATAAAGTTTTAATTTAGATTTAAATAAAGTTATATTTGGGCCATTTGACGTATCGTAGGCAGATTGTTCTATAGTTAAGGTGCCGATATTAAGAATACTCTTGACCATAGGTTTTAAAGTGCCCATATCACTTGTGGGATCTTTACATATTTATAGTAATTGGAACATTCTAAGAAGATTTGTAATATATCTTCTCAGGCGAAAATTTCATCTTCATGGACTTTTTTGCAGTTAAAGTTACCGGATATGACATCAAAGGAGGAATTTTTGAAGCAAGAAACAAAAGAAAACTGATTTGCATTTCCTCCTTTGATGTCATATCCGGTAACTTTAACTGCAAAAAAGTCCATGAAGATGAAATTTTCGCCTGAGAAGATATAGTACAAATCTTCTTAGAATGTTCCAATTACTATAAATATGTAAAGATCCCACAAGTGATATAGGCACTTTAAGCTGTGGTAGTATAGGTGTGTAAGCCTTCATTATCGAATCCAATGTGCAGGTCAAAGGTCGATTTGTTATCGAGTAACCGCATGAATAATCAAACTCCATACCTGTACATGAATACCCTGAGTTATTTACAGCTTATATTAACAGCTTATTATAAATCGAAGACTTCGCTTAAAATACATTAACCCAATGGCCACAAAAAGCTAATAGACAATTGTGACTCTGTTATTGAATCGAATAACAAAATCATACCGCGCTACAATAGGTCAGCGTCACAGGATTGAAAGGTAAATAAAATGTGACCAATAATACTAGAAATACGTTCCGCAATAACCCCTCGGCCCTCGCTCTCCTTTTCTACCACTAACAGGTCCCCGTGCACTGCCCAGATCGCGTATTTTGAACGTTATCTCGGCCAATATTTACTCCGTCGATTTCAATTCTGAAAACAGATTTGGAATCACCGAGTCTAAATACAATACGAGAATGTGCATACCCTTCGTAAAAACCTGTTTATGTACTTGTTTATGTGTCAGGACAACGTATATGCTCGTTAAGGCAATGTATATGCTCTTCATATGGAACATCCAACCTTCCATATATGGAATGCGTACTGTAATTGTCCCTATACAAATATTGTTCGATTCAAACGTATCACTCAACACGACTTTTTACTTCCTTATAAGGAGTTTGGAAATCGATCCATCCGAGCGCCTTTGGCGACCACCACCCCCCCCCCCCCATAAATTAGGGAACCACCCACCCCCCCCCCCACCCCCCACCCCCCCCATAAATTATTAATCACATTGTTCACGTGATCAAATTGTCAATCATAAGATTTCGACCAATAGAAATACGCAGCCGTCAGAGGCAGAGAGTGATGGAAATTACCTGCCAAGTTCTCCTATGACTCATTTCGCCCAACTTCTACGGTTTTAATTCGCTGGGGTCCAAGATCCTGATTTCATGCTACTCTCAGAAGAGTCATGCGACTATTTATTGAGCCGAAATGCGCCATATCTCAAAAAGTACTGATTTACATAATAGACTACATCTCTAGGGACCTATGGTTTGATGTTGCGGTCATCTGGAGAGACCTGCACCTATATCAATCTCAAATGGTTCGAATGATTTGCATAAGAGACTACATATATAGGGACCCATTGTTTGATGCTGCAAACCTGCGGCCAACTGGAGAGACCACCTGCGCTATCTTGTTTCTGTCACGCAACCTTGGTTTGTGTGCTAAAGTACGAGAAGACCTTCGACAACTGATTCATTTTAACATCGTAAAAAATCACAGTTTGAACGCTGCGAAAAATAATACAAAACATTTTACGGCTGCCATCTTGGAGAGACCATCTACGATAGTATAGTTTTTGTAATTATATCAGTCGTGAATAATTAATTTCGCGTCCTATAATATGTTACCAAGGTATCAAATTACTATTTATAGGTAACGTAGGCTGAACTGAAATTTATTTTTGCGATCGCGTCTCTGTTATCTGTAAGAAAGCTTTCAGTAAAATTAAAGATAAAATGTCTCCCTTGGGCTACACATATATTTTTTTGTTTTACTTTATTATTCAATGGCCAACAACTTTCGCAACAACATGCAGTTCATGCAGAAGAATAAGTTTTAACGTGAAAAATGGACTAAAAGACAGAGCTTTAGAAGACGGAAGAAAGCTTAAGAACACGATTGTGGAAAATGATGCTCTGTGTTTTTTTGGATGTGATTTTTTTTTGGAAACAGATTATTGGCGCGCAATTCCGCCCTTCGCGTGAAAGTTGGATGTCGCTACTATAACCTTCCACCAGCCGAGGTAAGAATATATTAAATAATATCTAAAGTATAAAGAGCTACAATGTATAAAAGGAAATACGAAACTTCTCAAACATTAAATGAAAAACTCACTCTTATGTTTGGGAATATTTGGCGTGCAATTTATCCTTACTTAGGAATATTATTGTGTAACAAATAGCTTTAAAAAAGGCATAACACAACATTTCCTTACTAAACTCGTAACGTTATCAAATAAATGAATGAGGCATTACTATAGTCAAAAGTAATATTTGGCATTTCACTCGATTACATTACAGGTTCTAAGGATTTTTGGTGAAGGAAAATTTCGAATGTTGGAATATATACATTTTAAGACCAAACCGGGACCAGTTGCGAAAAATGCAACATATAGTTAACCTGTTACATAAATAGAAAGTGACAAAATGTTACTTTGGCCACCAGTTTATGATAAAAACAACGAAAGCGATGGTTTGGAGCTGGAAGGATATTAACCGCGGAGGACTAAAAATTTTGTCTAAAAAAGTTCGGAAACAATCGTCGAGAAATGTCGGAGGATATATTTTGTTTAAGTAAAATTTACAGGTTTAAATTGACCGGGACAACTTTTTTCGATTTAAAGACAGTTTGCTGCTTGAATTTCGATCCCTTGTTGTATATACATTTACTTGCCTATATGCTGCCAGGCATCGTATATTGGAGAAACATGCCGTCTTTTAGTGACACACTAGGATATCGCATGCATGGGTATTATCCAATATATATATATATATATATAAGCCTAGTATAGATAAACGTAAGAAAACGTTAAAGCTGTGCTGTAACGTTGAGTTGTTGGCATGAGGTCTTTCCACAGTTTTCACCACTTATCGGAGTACTTCTCCCCGAACCTTCTCCCACAAAACATTTTGTGTGTCATAGTGGTTTTTGTTCGTTCTCACAATAATTGAGCATAAAGCAATGACCCATGCGTCATTAATCAGCTTACACCAGAAAAGAGCTTTCTCACACCGCTTTATATCGAGAATTCTTGCGCACAAAAGAATAGCCGGTCATGATGTTTCTTTGAATGATTTTTCAACTCGCTTCAGGTTCATTTATTAATATATAATTTGTCACTCCGATGATGTTACGAGAGTTTAGTACTAACGAAACGTTAGTATTAAACGTTTTCTTTTCAAAATTGTGTTGTTTTAATGCTTCAGGGCAACAATATTCAGAACTAGACTACGATTCCTGCCTGCATGGTTCCTCCATTGCGACCATTTATCCTTATTTCTTTTTATTTATCCTTATTTATCTTTATTTCTTCACGCCCAGCGTGTTTAAATAAAGTTTTCTATCTATCTATCTATCTACTGCTGATTCCTACGGGCAAAAATAATTAATTTGCCACATCAGATATTCAGCTGCCGTAAAAATCTAAATAAAAAGGTCCTACATTGTGCACTGTCATTTTCGAGCAGTAGTTTTATGCCTTCGAGAGGGTCAGAATATAACTCCCTTCGCGAGAGTTATTTTAAGGACCCTTAAAAGAGTTATTTTAACATCATTTGTTGAGTTAATGTAACACCTGCAGCAAAGGGTACTGAATAATAAACAACCCCACATTTGGGTAAGAGTACTTCCAATACTATTCCCGTTCACTTTAGTCAAATAATTAAACACGAAAGATTTTATATAAAGAGAACTGATGGCACATATATATTTGAATTGTGCGTAAATAATCTTTATATATGCATGACTCCTCGAAATCTAGTTATTTGATGGGATGAATTTTTGAAAAGCGTTCCTGCCGTTTAACTACAATTATATGTTCAAAATAATCTGCTTCCAATCTGTCAGTCAGTTGTTCGAAGGCTTTGAACACAAAGCATTTAAATTCTCATTTAAATTAAACGCTTTGAATTAGGCGTTCGAACGGTTCTAGTTTAATTGACGTTCGAACATTTTGTTATAAATTTTTAAACCGTTTAGCAAACCGTTCTAACAGCTTCTAAAAGCGTTCGATCGCTTACTGAAGGGCATACGACGGTATTTTTACGCCGTTCGCTAAGGTTTTCCCGTGGAGGATCACAATTCTACAAACGCTAAATGTATGTACCAGCATGCTGAACCAATGTAGCAAGTGCAAATGCAACAAGTTTGATTGGATGAAGCAGATCGTAATTTATACGCATGTAAATGCGATTTAATAGTAGGCGTCAGATGAAAGGGGTTTGCTCTCTTTCCCCAGTCCTCCTCGCGTTTCAGGGCGTTTCCTTCCCAACCCCAAGAGCATAGGTTCATAGCGCCTGCATGACTGTGCAGGACGGCAGATCGTGGCCCTGAGAGAAAAACATTTAAGAAGGCAGTCTTTGAACCATATGTCATGTACATGTACGTTAAGATGAATGAGGATCACCATATGTCAGCACACGGTTGCATGATCGCGCAGTTAGCCATGACGCAGTTAGCCACCTTCCTGCTGCTGATGCTCCTTATCATAGCGATTGCATACCAAGATTTATGGCATCACTAGACGCTGTCAAAACAAAGTATGATTCGCAGTTCTATGGCGTCGATTCAGCTTTTGAAGTGGTCGCGATCGAATGCAATGAGCGAGGGTCCAACTCACGTCTGTCGAAGATTCAACTCATACGTGTCAAATAATAGTGCTGAATTACAAGAAAAATACTTGACATAAACAATGCCTATGACCACGTACAAGATATGTTTAATGAAATAAGATCGAATTGCTCCACCTTTCACATGCTCCTAGTATAAAAAAGCAGTAAACCTGCTAAATAAATTATGTAGATCCATCGAAACCTCGCACAGTTGGTCGACTATATATGTATGTGCGCGCAACACTGATTGAGTCGAAGATATATTTTAATTAAACAAACTTTTAAAACTGATAAAATGTGGCAAGTCTTTTTATGAAGTTTTAGCGCTATACTTCATTGAAAATTAATTTTTCTGCAAATTCCTTGAAAACGCGATTGAAAGTTTTCTGCCTCGGCGGGCACGCAAACCCATCTTGGAAAAATGTACCGGAGAAGGATCGCAGACAATGTATCTCATACCGTGTCACCCCCACCCACACCCTTATATCTAAAATCATATATCTGCCACTTACATTAAACCATTTTTTATACAACCAGGCCCAAAAGTTTAAGTTCAATTTATCCTTCTTTTTAGGCTCACTGCACAAGATTCCCAACATGTTGTTCGATATCTAACCCTTGCCTTCATGGTGGTTCTTGCACAAATGCTCTCCCAAATTCGAGAAAACGTTTCAGATGTATTTGTAGAACAGGATTTTATGGCAGCCTTTGTCAAGTAAACAATCCTAGATCTTGTGCAGATTATTTGACCAAGCAAGTAAAACCTTTATCAGGATTATATGAAATATTGGACGCCACTGAAGAATCATTCTCAGTATACTGCGACTTCGACTCTGAACCTGGATTTTCCTGGACATTGTTGCTTTCATTTAGTAGAAATGATGACAACGGTATAAGTCGCAAAGGATTATTAGAGGACCTGTCAATTAACGAAGATACACATAACTGGGATAATTACCGTCTATCTGCAGCACGAATGAAGAGAATACGAGAACAGTCGACTCACTGGCGGGCTACTTGTGGTTATCCGGTGTTCGGTGTGGATTACAAGGACTATATAAGGGTAAATTTATCTGACGTAGATTTCTCCGCATATTATTTTAACAGTAATAATGGTTCAACTAGCTGCAAGACCATAGAATATATGAATATTTTGGGCTCAGAATGCCAACAATGTAATTTTGGATTATATCACTCCAGGTTCACTTTACCTTTACTATCTTTATCAGGTTCTAGACACTGGAGCAGGTGTACCTTTGATTTGTCAAACAAAAACCATTTCTGTTCAACTAACAACCCTGCACGTTTGTTTATTTCACATTCATGCTTTGATCCTCGATTTAGGTGTCATAAGTCAGCGAGTTCTACAACACAACATTGGTTTGGAAGCTAATTTCTAGCAGAATGTTGCTTGTAAAAGTATGAAGAACACTGTGTACATGTATTTCCATCAAAAATATGCGAAAACGACAAATTTTATAAGCGAAAGAGAAACCATTTCTACCGGTGTTTAAAATCATCCTGTTTTTCAAAAATGCGAAATCAATTAATGATGAATTATATTCAATTGATTTTGTAAATTCAAGGAATAATGGCAGTCTAAATCCTCCAGGTCTATATAAGTTGTTTACTGTAATTATGCACACAGCCTTTATCATGACCATACACTCTATATTATAGTTCATCTTACATCCAGGGTGAGATGTGTAAGTTTTTTAAAATTAATGTTGTCCCTGCCAATCAAATATTTTAAGCCATTAACAGGCAGTACATCATTCTGCCAGATAAATTTACTTTATTTGTTATGTTATTAGCCAGACTAATGTGCTAAAGTGTACCATAGTGCATGGGTTATTTGGAATAATATAGAAAATAAAAAAATAATCTTTACATGGTACATTTTTCAAACAGTTAAAATAATGCAATGTTTACCAGACAGATGGCAAGTTGTTTCAATTCTGCATTTAAGAAATAGAAAACATTTTCCGTGTTTACATACAGTTATATAAACACGAGTGGAAGTTTGGGAGAAGAAGAAATTAGTGTGAACTTTCGGGCTCGTGTTTGCACGCTATCTATAACTGTATGTAAACACGGAAAGATGTTTTCTATTTCTTTTATAAAATAACACTGAGGAAATAAGTAATAAGACACTTTTGTTAAAATGATGAAAATATACATTCTCCTTATACTCACGCTACACAACGTCGTCGGCTGCTCAAATGAACATAAACCCTCTTAACTGTGAAGAAAAGCATCCAATCTTCTCGTTTTTCTTCTTGTTGGCTGTCACAGAAGATATTTATCGACATTTTAGCAGTTTGTGAGCAAAGGGAAAAAACCATGTTTACATGCAGTTATATAAACATGTTATTTTATAAATTATTATATTACAACAGCAAGGTATTCTTTTTAAGGATTCACAAGAATTCAACTTAAAGGGGTTGCTTACACGAGGCAGGCTATAGCCTGACTAATCGGGCTGACTTGTAATTTTATTAGGATATTACTGTGCCTTTGAAACAAAATAAATTTGCAAAAAAGAATTTATTTAGTTTAGATGCATGTATCCTTAAGTTTTGTGGCAGACGAAAGATATTTGTGAAAAGAGTCAGCCCGGTTATCATCCAAGCTAGTCCAGCTCATGCAAATAACCCCTAACGTTGTTATGTACAGTACATGTACTGTTTTGTTAGTTTAAATTTATTAAAATTTAATATATTACAGCAAGAGTTCCGGGTTGAATGATACAATGTAATTAGTAAAATACTATAGATGTAGTATGTGTTGTTTTATCTGGGAAGTAATATATTTGTTTCTGATGCCATATTTAATGCATCTTGTAAATATTAACTAGTTATTGGTATATTATAATATTATACACTTTTATTTATTCAGAGTAATCCTATCCAACAAGTGCCATAAAATGTCACTGTTATCAATAGGAGCCCTGATATAAATTTACAATTGGAATATTATATTTTATGAAATATAAAATGTACAACAGCAATATAGAAAAGCTGGATTACTGCATATAAGTATAATATAAATATTATATCCTTACAATACATAGTATCATTTGTTGTTACAGTAAAAGTTAAGACTATATTGGAAGTTTACCAAAACAAAACTACAGCACAGTAGATTTAGACAAATGCATTCCTCGCTTCCTTGCCTTAGGACAATCTACTGAAAACAGATATTTTATCATGGCAATATATGCCTGCAGTACTTTGATCTTAATATGATTTCTTATTGCATAATATTGCATGCTTGATTTGGTGGTTTGCCATGAATTTACCTAGTGCTTGTTTTGGTATACTGGTTGATATAAATTTTGTCTTTTAATAACACTTTCTACTAGCTATATGTATTAAAATGTAAGCATACAAGTTAGGTGGTCAAACTGAATATTAACAACTAAGAAGTGATTGTGCATTCCACTATTTTTTTTTCCAAGACATTTTTTTGTAAATTGATCTTGTTGAAAGTAGAATGATACAGTATATAAATATTACATTACTAAGTATAGTGTAATAATTAGTATCTTGATAAGAACAGTAGATTGTTATTGCTTTTATCAGTATGACATTTTCTTATACCACTGTAAACATTATTTAATATTAATTGCTGATTTTGTGATGCAATAAAATGCTAAATTTCAATGTTTCTAAGTATTATTCTTAGGTGGAGGGTAACATAGAACATTATCGTAGTCATCTTTTGTCAATTGCAAATTTATTTTTTTTAAATATATCTCTCTCTTATCTCTATATACCATTGACATGGCATCGATTATTTTACTAGTTTTCATTAGTTAATAAGAAGTGTTATTTTATTTTTATTTTGAAGATTTTATAGGATTTTATATTTTTAAATTTAGAGGCTAGTTTGTTCCAAACATTAACCCCTTCTTTAGAAAGAGTGTGTTTTGCATAATTTGTTCTTTTATAGGCTTTATGAAGTTGTGATGCGTTTCTTGCGTTGTGCTGATGAATTTGATTATTTTTGACAAAATAATTTGTGAACGTTTCTAGTAGATTATTTAAGTAGCGGTATCGATACATGAATAAGCTAGTTAGATAGTTGTTGATTGTAGAAATATTTAGTATTTATCTAAATATTGGTTCAATGTGTTCTAAATAAGAATTCAATGTCATTATAAGCGTACAATTTTTTTTGGATATTCACTATTTTTAGGATTCGCTTTTTATACGTATTACCCCATATTAGATTGCCATAAATTATATATAGATAGACTAACGCATAATAAAGTAGTTTAGAGCATTCAAATTTGTAAAATGTTGCATTTTGGTTGTCATTCCTGCTATTTTTATAACTTGATATTAAGTCTATATGGTTATTCCACGCTAAGCACTCATCAATATCAATGCCCAGAAATGTTGTGTTCCTAACTTGTTTAATATCTTCATTGTTTATGGAAATTGATATATTATTTTGCCTTTTATTGGAATAATTAAATAAAATAAATGTAGTTGTTGTGGTATTTAAGGATAGTTTATTAATATTTAACCAAACAGCTATTTTATTGACTTCTACTTGGATGATTTTATTTAGTGTTTTAAGGCTAGTGTCACTGTAAAATATGTTTGTATCCTCTGCAAATAATATAATTGAAATTATTTTACTGCAATTTTGAATATCGTTTATATATAATAGAAACAGAAGTGATCCGAGTATTGATCCTTGAGGATCACCACTTGTGATTGTCATTTCTTTGCTTTTTACATTGTTGTATTTTACAATTAATTTGTTTTTTGTTTTCTAAATAATTTTCAAACCATTTTTGGGATATTCCTCTTATACCATAAAGTTCTAGCTTTTTAGTCAGACTCTTGTGATTGGTTGTATCAAATGCTTTCAGAAAAGTCAAGGAATATACCATTGTGTATTTCCCTTTATCTATTGCTTTGGTAATTTTATCAACAAATTCAATGATTACAAGTTTTGTTGTCTAAACTACAGGCGGAATTGTACAACCATCCAGACCAAGATAAAGTTACTTATGTACTGAGAGGCCTTAAAGAAGGTTTCCATCTTTGAAGGTTTCAAACCCTCAACGACCAAATTAAAATCAGCATCTAAAAATTTACAATCTGCCTCCCTTCACCCAAAAGTCATGGCCGGGTTGCTGGACCATTTCCCAGTCCCCCAATGTCAAACCTGCACATAAGCAGCTTCGGAGTGATTCCCATGCATAACCAGGCATGAAAATGGCGCCTGATTTTGGACTTGTCCAGTCCAACTGGTAAGAGTGTAGTGATGGAATACCTCAAGATGAATTTTCCGTGCAATACATGAAAGTTGATGACATTATAAACACCGTCATGCGTCTTGGGAGAGGAACACTGGTGGCCAAATTTGATGTCCAAAATGCCTACCGCATTGTTCCAATCCACCCAGACGATCGAAATTTCTTAGGCATGAAATGGCGTAATCAGTTTTATGTGGATATGGCCCTGCCCTTTGGCCTTAGGTCAACCCCATACATCTTTACATCGATTGCTGACTTGGTTGAGTGGATACTGAAACAAAATCATGGGGTGGGCTTTTTGTTATTATTATCTGGACGACTTCCATACAGTGGGTCTACCAAATTCAGGGATTTGTCAGCATAATCTAGACACTTGTATCCACTTTTTCAATGAATGGGGTATTCCCCTTCACCCAGACAAGTTGGAAGGCCCAACAACATGTATTGTTGTCCTGGGCATTGAGCTAGACACAATCAAGCTCCAAGCGCCTTTACCAAAGGACAAGCTTGATAGACTTGCCTCGCTACTGGTGATCTGGTCAGACAAGCGCCATTGCACAACAAAGGACCTGGAGTCTCTCAATGGTCATCTTCAGCATGCTTGTAAAGTTATTCCACAGGGACGTACCTTCCTTCGTCGGATGATAAATCTACTCACTGTATTTCGACGGGAGGACCACCCAATCCGCCTTAATCGGGAATTCCACTTGGACCTTGCCTGGTGGTTAGAATTCTTAAAATCCTGGAATGGCTTAAGCTTCTTATTGTCTCCACAATGGTCCCCCTTACCGGATTTTCAAATTTCTTCCGATGCATCAGGTACTCTGGGTTATGGGGCTATCTTTATGTCTCATTTGTTCACAGGTTCGTGGTCCGTATCCCAACTCGACCTTTCCATTGCGTATAAAGAGCTATTCCCGATTGTTATAGCTGCAAACCTGTGGGGTCATCACTGGGTGACTAGAAGAGTGGAATTTCTATCGGACATCACAATACATCTGTAGTGGAATCAGGCACAGCAAAAGACCCCAACTTGATGATCTTGCTTCGATATCTCCTTCTTATGGCAGCACAACATTCATTCACATTCACAGCAACACATGTAAAAGGTAAACTGAATCCAGTAGCTGACTCCCTCTCACGTTTTCAATTTCAGCGCTTCCGGCAACTGGCCCCCCATGCAGACCAGTTAGCAACAGTAGTTACTCAGTCACTGCTCAAGGATCTAGTCGGGATTTAACAGATAAATGTCGTTTCTATAATGTCCCAGGGTCTGGCATCCTCCACTCGTCGTGTTTACTCCTCTGCACAACGCCGTTTTATGGATTTCTGTATTCAGGACAACCAGATCAAACCCAATGGTTCTATTTTACCAGCCAGTCAGGAAACACTTATGCGCTTCTGCTCACATCAGCCGACAATTTACACCATACGTCAATAAAGGTATACCTGTCGGGGGTTCGCTCTCCATGTTGAAGAAGGACATCCAGACCCACTAGTGGACTGTCTTCAACTACAGCGACTCCTTCGGGGCATAAAGCGTTGCCAGGGCTCTAAGCAAGTAAAACGATGTCCCATAACAGGCGAACTCATGCACATTATTCACCACTCCCTGGATGTCTCTGTTTTTAACCATGTGATGCTATGGGCAGCATGTTGCCTGGGCTTCTTTCGCTTCTTACGGGCAAGGGAGTTCACCGTCAACTCTCCATTTGATCCAAACTATCACCTCACCGTGCAGGACATACAGGTGGACTCTATGGTGGCCCCTAACAGTATTAAAGTACATGTGAAGAGTTCCATTTCGGCAGGGTTGCTATATTTACATTGGTAAGGGAAGGTCAACTCTCTGCCCAATTGTAGCCATTATAAAGTATCTTAATCTTAGGGGCCCTCATCAGGCCCGCTGTTTATCAACCAGGACGGCAGTCCACTAACTCGTCAAGCCTTATATCCACTACGATACAATCGATACTCCGAGCAGCCGGCGTTCCGGGACAATTCTCAGGTCATAGTTTTCGGATTGGGGCAGCAACCACTGCAGCAGGACAAGGGGTTCAGTTTTAGGAAGATGGTCCAGTGATGCGTATCAAAGATACATCAGAACTCCAGTTCACACTATCCTTAGTGTCTCTGAGAAGCTTGTATGACTATGAAAGGTAGGCATTGGTTAATATTGTATTGGCGTGTGTGGTAATGTTGCGGTTATTTCGTGAGTGCCTCGGGATATGGCGTTAGCGGGGGGCTCTGGCTTTCCCCAGGCCATGAGCCCCAGGGCTCCGACTTGATCACAGATCATGTCGGAGGTCCCTTCGGCGTGGTATGAGTACTCATGGCTGGGTTGCGGGGATTTGCCGGCCATGAGAGCGGTATTCTATCTGGGGGCTGGCTGTGGAAGTGGAAGCACCTGGAACCCGCGACCCTGCGATGCTATAGTGCAGCCGAGAGCCTAGTCACGAGTTCTGTATATATAGTGGTGGTAAGATTCTGGGTATATTACAAGTAATATTTGGCATTTCACTCGATTAAATTACAGGTTCTAAGGATTTTTGGTGAAGGAAAATTTCGAGTGTTGGAATATATACATTTTAAGACCAAACCGGGACCAGTTCCATACGAAATGCTTTTGTGGGTCATCCAACCAATCTACTTTTGTTATGGACCGCTTTTGTGAGTCATCGCTTATTGAAATACTAACGGTGAGGAAAACGTACTCTTTAGAAAATCTTCTTTCTTCTTTTTCAGGATTAAAATGTGGGTTTTTGTCTGAATTCCGTAATTTGGTGTTTTTGTCGCCGGTCATTTTGCCTGTGGCGTTTTTGTCTGTGGCGTTTTTCTCGGCAGGGTTTTTGTCGACGGGTTTTTTATCATGGATTCACTAATAATGAACTACTACTTTCTATAAACTTATAACAACCCCCGTGCCCTCAATTCGCGCACCAATTCGCACATGTACCTACGACCTTCTTCTCCAATGTAAAGCAACAACATGACGCTATAAAAAAGACTTCTATATCAATCTACATCGCCTATAAAAAATAACCATATCACTTCGTAATGCCGTTATCAATGATTTCATGGCATTCAAGTCGAATGTTTTGAGAATCAGAAATAAAGATATTACAAAACCGATCCGTATGAACGTAAACTACAACCGAGTGAACAGTTTCGCACGAGATTAGACTTTCTCTTTAAACTCAAAGCAAACCAGTATCCGCCGCTAGCTTGTTAAATTTCAAAATATACATTATAATGTATCCACTGAGAATAAAATGATAATGGCAATCCAAGCCAAAGACGGAACGGGTCCTGACCTTCTTCCTGCCGACAAATATATTCCACCGAAAATTTTGTAAACAGAAATACAATTGTCGTTAAATCTCACCCTATCGAAAGTAGTCGCAAACGAATGACTTAGGCTCAACGAATAACCTAATATCGAAATGAAAAGTGGAACATTTGCCTGACCATTCCTTGACGTTTTAATTATCATGTCTGAAATAATGGCTTAATTTCGCCATCGCGGCTATTATCTTGGTTACCATATGGCCGCATTACAAAAATATGAAAGAGTATTTTCTTAGCTGCAGTTTGGCATGTTACAATAGTAACAATTCAATACACCATTTTCCAGGAAACAGGACCAATTTTGGCCAGAAAAAGTGGATCATGGATATCATAAAGTTTTGTTTTGCGTTTCTGGGGGATTAAATGCGCAAGAAAACAATGCGTTGCGATGGAAATTAAGTCACTAGATACTAGTTAAAAATGCTTATAAACAGATAAAAACAATAATTTGACTGTGAATCAGCCAGAAAAGGTTCTTCCAGTGTTTAAAGCTTCAAATAAGTTGAAAAAAAATTTGCCTCCGAGGTAAAAATTCAGGTTTACCACGCCTTAAAATAACGATCAAGCAACGTGTATATCAGCCCATGTTTAAAAGATAAAGGAATAAAACTATCAATATTAGTGAAAAGTTATGTAAATGTAGCTTACGATATACGAAAGTGGAAAAGCCAGGGGTACGATCTAGAGAGACATCTAAAAAGGGAAGAGTTTTGTTCATCTCTACCACCCACCCTCGTGCAAATAACGGATCTAAATGAGAGCCCATAGCAACGCCATCGACCTGTTCATAAAGAACACCGTCACGCATTTCGGAACACATGGGAATCTCGTCTTTAACGGCCAAGAAACTGCTGTCTAAGCCTTCACTTTCAAACATTCGATGTCATTCTAACGAAACTTGCCACCCATTACTATAATCAGAGAAAGATTGCTTATTTCTAAATTTAAACCTTGCCTTTCTTTGTTTTGACTTTGTTTTGATTAGCTTATATTAATATCTCTATATATATAAATATTAGTTTTTACTTTGAGAATGTTGCTCGTTGGCAATGAAACGTCAGTAAAACTTCTTTAAAATTTGTTTCTTGTTTGTTCCATAATTGTTACGAGATGGCTCTCCATATTCGTATTTGGGCTGGGCTCTAATATTCATTTTACGTTTATAAAGTTCTCTTCCCCTCATTTCACCAATAGAAATACGAGGACATGAGCGGCAGAGAGTGATGGCAATTACCAGAGCTTTCTTGAAGGTTCTCCTCTCCCTCATTTCACCAATAGAAATACGAGGACATGAGCGGCAGAGAGTGATGGAAATTACCAGAGCTTTCTGGAAGGTTCTCCTCTCCCTCATTTCACCAATAGAAATACGAGGACATGAGCGGTAGAGAGTGATGAAAATTACCAGAGCTTTCTTGAAGGTTCTCCTCCCCTCATTTCACCAATAGAAATACGAGGACATGAGCGGCAGAGAGTGATGAAAATTACCAGAGCTTTCTGGAAGGTTCTCCTCCCCTCATTTCACCAATAGAAATACGAGGACATGAGCGCCAGAGAGTGATGAAAATTACTAGAGCTTTCTTGAAGGTTCTCCTCTCCCTCATTTCACCAATAGAAATACGAGGACATGAGCGGTAGAGAGTGATGAAAATTACCAGAGCTTTCTTGAAGGTTCTCCTCCCCTCATTTCACCAATAGAAATACGAGGACATGAGCGGTAGAGAGTGATGAAAATTACCAGAGCTTTCTTGAAGGTTCTCCTCCCCTCATTTCACCAATAGAAATACGAGGACATGAGCGGCAGAGAGTGATGAAAATTACCAGAGCTTTCTGGAAGGTTCTCCTCCCCCTCATTTCACCAATAGAAATACGCGGACATGCAGCGGCGGAGAGTGATGGAAATTACCAGAGCTTTCTGGAAGGTTCTCCTCCCCCTCATTTCGCCAATAGAAATACGTGGACATGAGCGGCAGAGAGTGATGAAAATTACCAGAGCTTTCTCGAAGGTTCTCCTCCCCCTCGTTTCACCAATAGAAATACGCGGACATGCAGCGGCAGAGAGTGATGGCAATTACCAGAGCTTTCTGGAAGGTTCTCCTCCCCCTCATTTCGCCAATAGAAATACGTGGACATGAGCGGCAGAGAGTGATGAAAATTACCAGAGCTTTCTCGAAGGTTCTCCTCCCTCTCATTTCGCCAATAGAAATACGCGGACATGAGCGGCAGAGAGTGATGGCAATTACCAGAGCTTTCTTGAAGGTTCTTTACTTCCTCATTTCCCACCAATTCCTCGGTTTTAATGCACTCGGGCCTTCCCTTCTCCAAGAGCCTGATTTCAGGCTATTCTCAAAAGAATCATACGACTATTTACGCCATATATCGCCATATCTCAAAAGGCACGAATGACTGATTTGCATAATAGACTACATCTAGGAACCCATTGTTTGATGCTGAGAAAAGCGGCGCCAAAGCATTTCGCGGTGGCCACCTGGAGAGACCACCTGCGCTATCTTGTTTCTGTCACGACTGATTCACTTTAATATAGTAAAATATCACAGTTTGAATGATGCGAAAAATAATACAAAACATTTTACGGCTACCATCTTGGAGAGACTATTTCTGTATTTATATATCAGTCGTGAGTAATTTATTTCGAGTCGTATGACATGTTACCAAAGTAGCAAATTACTATTTATAGGTAACGTACCTGTTAACAACTAACAATGAGCTAGTACTGTCTATACTGCACTAATAGCAACCCTCGTTCCAACAATTCGCTCGCCGATTCGCATGTCCCTTCGACCAACAATATGACGAGTATAAAAAAGACTTCTATAAAAATATAAGAAGTCATGAAAAAGCAACCCTTTCACTTCGTGATGTCGATCCGTGATTTGGTATTCAAGTCGAAAGTTTTGAGGATGAAATAAAGATATTACGAAACCGATCCGTTGTGAACGTAAACTGCAACCGCGTGTAAACAGTTTCGCACGAGATTAGACTTTCTCTTTAAACTCAAAGCAAACCAGTCTACGACGCTATAGCTTGCTAAATTTCAAAATATACATTATGTATCTACTGAGAATAAAATGATAATGGCAAGCCAAAGACGAAACGGGTCCTTGACCTTGATCCCGCCGACAAATATATATTCCACCGAAAATTATGTAAACAGAGATACAATTGTCGTTAAATCTCACCCTATCGAAAGTAGTCGCAAACGAATGACTTCAACTCCTTGATGTTTTATCAAGTCTGAAAGTAATGGCTTATTTTCGCCATCGCAGCTATTATCTTGGTTATCATGACATTATAAAAATAAAAAACAGTATTTTCTAGCTTGGCTGCACTTTTGCATTATACAATAGTAACAACTAAGTCAATACACCATTTTCCAGGAAAAAGGGCCAGATTTGGCCAGAAAACAACAGAAAAAGTGGATCATAGAGATCATAATTATAAAGTTTTGTTTTTCGTTTCTGGGGGATGAAATACGCAAGAAAAGAAAAAGTGTTAAATGCGTTGCGATGGAAACTAAGTCACTAGGTAGTTAAAAATACTTATAAACAGATAAAAAACCAATAATTTGACTGTGAATCAGCCAGAAAAGGTTCTTCCAGTGTTTAAAGCTACAAATAAGTTTAAAAAATGTTTGCCTGCGAGGTAAAAATTCAAGTTTACCACGCCTGAAAGTAACGATCAAGCAACGTTAGATCAGCCCAAGTTTAAAAGATAAAGCAATAAAAATATCAATATTAGTGAAAAGTCCCGTAAATGTAGGCTTACGATATACTGAAACTAGTGGAAAAGCCATCGATACGATCTATAGAGACATCTAAAAAGGAAAGAGTTTTGTTCATCTCTATAGCTCACTAGTAAACTGTTGACAGTTTTCTAACCACCCACCCTCGTAAAAAGATAAAAAATATTAGCAAATAACGTACCTAAAGGAGAGTCCATAGCAACGCCATCGACTTGTTCATAAAGAACACCGTCACGCATTTCGGAACACATGGGAATCTCGTCTTTAACGGCCAAGAAACTGTTGTCTAAGCCTTCACTTTCAAATATTCGATGTCATTCTAACGAAACTTGCCCCCCCATTACTAAAATCAGAGAAAGATTGCTTATTTCTAAATTTAAACCTTGCCTTTCTTTGTTTTGACTCTGTTTTGATTGGCTTATATTAACATCTCTAAATATATTTAAAAATTAGTTTTCACATCTTTTATTTTACTTTGAGAATGTTGCTCGTTGGCAATGAAACGTCAGTAAAACTTCTTTAAAATATCATTTCTTGTTTGTTCCATGATTGTTACGAGATGACTCTTCATATTCGTATTTTGAGCTGGGCTCTAATATTCATTTTACGTTAAAGTAATTTCCTCCCCCGCATTTCGCCAATAGAAATACGCGGACATGAGCGGCGGAGAGTGATGAAAATTACCAGATCTTTCTGAAAGGTTCTCCTCACTTCACCCAAGTTCCTCCGGGTTTTAATGCCCTCATGGCCTTCCTTCTACAAGAGTCTGATTTCAGGCTACTCTCAAAAGAGTCATGCGACTATTTATGGAGTCGAAATGCGCCATATCTAAAAAGGTACGAATGACTGATTTGCATAATAGACTACATCTAGGAACCAATTGTTCGATGCTGAGAAAAACGGCGCCAAAACATTTCGCGGTGGACATCTGGAGAAACCACCTACCGTACGGTATCTTGTTTCTATTACGGAGCCTTGGTTTGTCTGCTGAAGTACGCGAAAATCTTCGACAACTGATTCACATTAACATCGTAAAAGATCGCAGTTTCAATACTGTGAAGAATAATCGAAAACATTTTACGGCTACCATCTTCGAGAGACTACCCGCGATATGTAGCTAGTTTCTGTAATTATATCAGTCGTGAATAATTAACTTCGCGTCCTATAATATGTTACCAAGGTAGCAAATTACTATTTATAGGTAACGTAGGATGAACTGAAATTTATTTTTGCGATCGCGTCTGTGTTATCAATGTAAGGAAGCTTTCAGTAAAATCAAAGATAAAATGTCTCCCTTAGGCTGCACATATTTATTTTTGTTTTACTTTATTCTTCAATGGCCAACAACTTTTGCAACCATGTGCAATTCATGCAGCAGAAGAAGTTTTAACGTGAAAAATGGACTAAAAGATAGAGCTTTAGAAGACGGAAGAAGGCTGAAGAACACGATTGTGGAAAATGATGCTGTGTTTTTTTGAATGTGCTGAAGACTGCAAATGTTTATCATTTAATGTTTGTGGTAAAACTTGTCAATTGAATGGAGCAAACAGATTGTTGGCGCGCAATTCCGCCCTTCGCGTGAAAGTTGGATGTCGTTACTATGACCTTCCAGCAGCCGAGGTAAGAATAAATTAAATAATATCTAAAGTATAAAGAGAACATTAACTGAAAAACTCACTCTTATGTTTGGGAATATTTTACTAGCGTGCAATTTATCCATACTTAAGAATATTATTTCTCAGCAAATATCTTTTAAACCCATAACACAACATAATTTAAAAAAAGCCGTTTCGTTATCAAATTTTTGACATCATCAGGGTGGCAAATTACAATAAATAAAGGAGGCATATATAGCCTAACATGTTACATAAATATAGAAAGTGACTAAAGTCTTACAAAGGAATTTAAGCGAGACGACGGAAGAACAAAGGACGTGTCATGATGAAGGTATAAGTTAGAAAAGTTTTAAAGGAAAAAAGCATTAGTTGGCGTTAAGACTTAAGAGATGGTTTAACCTTATCCCCTCGCCCGGCGCGAAGCGCCGGCCGAAGGCCGAAGGCCTGAGGGCGAGGGTGATAATATCGGCCGGCGTTTAGTCCCTCATCACGGGATTCCAGGCGTAATGTAGAGTCACTTTCAGTTTATTTATATATCGTCAGGATCATGCGCGGCATCGGAAAATTTGGCCCTGGTAACTAGATATTGTAAATATCTGCATTTGAATCAGAATATTTACTATTGAACCGTAAAAGAAAAGTACGTGTTTTGTCGGGCTACACGGTGAATGAAGATTTGTGTTCAAAAAGATCGTGAAAAGGCAGTGAAAATGCAATATATCGTCGTCGGAAGATGTCAAGTTCGTAAATCAAGTTTTATACGTGGCGTCAAAACTAAAGGTAAACCCGTTTTCGGTTTTTTAAACCTGTTAATCAGTTACAAAGATCGTTTTGCAAACATGTCCGAGTATGTTATTCAGGCTTTTATTTGATGTGTAGCATGATTTTCTAGAGTTAATAGTTCAAAAGATATGGTCGTCTGAATATCTAAAATATTTACTCGGATTTTGTCAAATCCAATCCAAGCGTCGTCGCTTTTTTCAAGCTGTTAGCTATCAGTTACAAAAATATTTTTATAGATATGTCAGAGGCTGTTAATCAAGCTTTCATTAGATATGTAGAATGAGTTCTTAGAGTTAGTACTTCAAAAGATATTGTGGTCGGAACATTTTACTTTTGGCATGTCGTCATGGCAACCGAAATTTAACATTAACATCAACCCAAGTCAGTTTTAGGGTTATTTGAATTTCGGTTTGTTCATATATCGAGAAAGCGCCAATCAGACATCACGAAATCACTCTTTGAAGGGCTTTCGCTCGAAATTGAATTGTCCTTACACACGATATACCAATAAATTGTGTGCTTTAATATTATAATATTGCAGATACAAATTTTGAATGGCAGATTTTATACCTTTATTTAAATTATTCATCCACAATGGAATAATTGCAATACTTGATAATTAGCCTATATAGTGAGTACCAGTACTGGTGGTAAGGATGTAAAAAAGTACAGATTATAGTTGTGTTTATACTGCAAGTCTATAGGACTAACCAGGACCAAACTGCCTGGACGCCACCTTGGGCCTAGACTATTAAAGTCAGTAAAATGTAAGCCAAACATGCACCACACTGGTTATAACAATCAACTGTGTTTATGCGCTCATCTGATGGCATGCTGGTCTGGCCAATGGCTTAGTGTGTTTGTGTAAACACCTTTGTCCTGTATTAAGCCTAGACAATGCCAGTCCTAGGCTTGCAATGTATATATTTACACAGCTTTTGTAGGATATATACTATATATAGATACTGTATAATTGGGTAGGTTAACACTCACTGTGTCAGGGGAACACATTAGGGATTAAACAACTGGTATCATCTCACTGACAACAAGCAGCTGAAGGGAATTTCATCTTGAATTAATGATAAATTGGTGAAATAATTAGATTAAGCATTGTTCTTTGTTGCATATTATGGACTTTTGTCATTTCATCTTTTTGGAATGTGTTACCAGTACTTGAATACCATTGAAATACTGGTACATGTATGCATAATTATATAATATAATAAGATTATATATTAATAAAAGCAACAGAAGTCTTCTAACAGAATAAAAGGTTTATCGAGCTTATATCAATATATAGTCAGACAACACTCATTGTAAAACTCAAAAATTAGCTGATATAGAGTATACTGGTGTCTTGTAGTAAGGATGTAAAAAATTACAGACTTTAGCTGTGTTTACATATATTGCAAGTCTATAGGAGCAACATGGCCAGCCACCACCTGGGCCTGGCTTACATTTTATTGAAACATACACCATACTGGCTATAACAATCAGCATTTACGCTCATCTGATATTATGGCTTCTGGCCAATGGCTTAATGTGTCTGTTTAAATTCACCTTTGTCCTGGATAGTAGGCCTGGACAGTGCCAGTCCTAGGCTTTCAATGTATATTTTTACACAGCTTTTGAAGGAAAAATACTGTATAATGTATAATTGGGTAGGTTAACACTCACTGTGTCAGGGGAACATGTTAGGGATTAAACAAGTGGTACTGTCACCTCACTTACAAGAAGCAGCTGAAAGGAATTTCATCCAGAATTAATATATATATATATATATATTGGTGAAATAATTAAATTAAGCAATATCGTTCTTTGTTGTATATTATGGGCTTTTGTCATTCATTTTTTGAAATTGTGTTACCGGCAGTTGAATACCATTGAAATACTGGTACATGAATGTGTATAATTATATAATATTAATAAAAGTTGAGAAACAGAAGTCTTCTAAAAGAATAAAAGGTTTATCAGGCTTATCAATTTGGTCTAGGATAAATTTAGGTATGGAATATTTTGGTATCTGCTACTAACAATTAGACAATAAGGAACATGTAGATTACATTATTACAGTAGGGTACATGTATCTGCTTATACTGACAATTAGGCAATAAGGAACATGCAGATTACATTATTACAGTATACATGTATGTACAAGGTTACGCAGTCTCGTGAATACAATTGTACTTTGAGTAAAATTATGAGTATGCCACTGTTACTGTAAACATGCATGTTGAAATTTATTATTAAAAGCATAACTGACATAATTAACTTTAATTATGCAATATATAATTAATACAATTATTATTTAAATTAATAATTATTAAAATTAATTATTAATTTCAATAATCAATAGTTACACAATTGGTTTCCAACCCTGCCTGCGAGACAATTGTGTTGGCAGACTTTCCCACTTGGGTTCTGTTCAGTACACTACCCACAAATTGCACCCAAAAAATAAACAGTTTGAAAATCTGTTCAGTTTGGCAAACAGTAAGCGGGCGAGGGGTTGTTGCGTACACGTATTTCTAGTAAATTAATAAACTCTCTCGAAGTAGGACTTCAAATTGCATGGAGCCTGAAGACAAGATAAAAAAATCATCCAAAGAAACATCATGACCGGCTATTCTTATGTGCTCAAGAATGCTCGATTAAGCGGTGTGAGAAAGCTCTTTTCCGGTGTATAAGCCCAATTACCCATATGTTCAGATACCCTGGTGCATTTTTCGCCAATATACTGTACGACGCCTGGCAGCATCAGCAAGTAAATTTATATACATGTCGAAAAACAACTGATAGCTAACGGTATATCGCCAGTGTTGGGCCTAAGCTGGCTGACAAAATACCTTGCAATGAAAACAGCCGTTCACATTTGGATTATCTTACATGTCACGAAACTAGAGCTAGTTTTCAACTGAAGGCAACAAGTTCGTCCACAGTATTTTCTCTTTTATCTAAGCTAAGTAAATCTAAAGCGACTGGCTTAGATAAGATATCTGCCAGGCTTCTTCGTGAATGTCCTGACTTGATTGCAGAATCCCTTTGTTTAATTTGTAACCGCTCCATTAACACGGGTATTTTTCCCGATGAATGGAAGTGTTCAAAAGTTATACCATTATTTAAACAAGGGGAACGTAAGGATCTCGATAATTATCGGCCCATCTCAATTATTCCGGTCGTGGCGAAAATTTTTGAGAGGATAGTTTACGACCAAGTCCATGTTTTTCTTATCGATAATAAACTACTTTCCAATAGTCAATCAGGGTTCCGAAGTCTTCACTCCACAGTCACTGCTCTTCTTGAGGCCACTAATGACTGGGCATATAATATTGATCGTGGCAATGTTAACGCTGTAGTTTTCTTAGACCTCAAGAAAGCGTTTGACACCATGGATCATGGAATTCTGTTATCAAAATTAAATGTATATGGTATTGGAGGTGTTGTGAGCAATTGGTTTAAGTCTTACTTAAGTGACCGGAAACAAAAATGCTATGTGAATGGTTTTCTCTCACAGAAGCGTTCATTGTCCTGTGGTATCCCACAGGGAACTATTTTAGGGCCACTATTATTTTTAATTTATATAAATGACTTACCCAATTGTCTCGCACACTCGCAGCCACGTACATGTATGTATGCAGACGACACTCATTTAACATTCGCAACAAATAATGTTCATGATATTAATCTGAACCTCAATCAAGACCTGGCAAACGTTAATGAATGGCTTATCGCAAACAAGCTTACTCTAAACCAATCAAAGACATAATTCATGTTCATCGGGTCTAGACAAAGAATATGTACGTTTCACTCATCACTATCTCTAGAAATTAGTGATGGGATCCCAATTAATCAGGTTTCCCATACAAAGTCTCTTGGTGTACATATTGATGAGAATCTATCTTGGAACGTACATATTAATAAGCTATCTAAAAAGATTGCTTCAGGCATTGGATCTCTAAAACGTATAAGATCTTTTGTCCCTGATACGACGCTACAGCTTATTTTCAATTCGTTAGTTCAACCGCATTTTGATTACTGTTGCGTTGTTTGGGATAATTGCAACAAAACCCTCGCTGATAAACTTCAAAAATTACAAAATCGTGCAGCCAGGGTGTTAACATTTTCTAGTTATGACACTAATGGTGATTTTCTCCTTGAGAAACTTGGCTGGAGGAAACTTGACTCCCAGCGCAAGTTTCAAAAAGCTGTTATGGTCTACAAATCACTTAATGGGCTCGCTCCTAATTATTTGCGTCCCATGTTCACAGACCGTAGCAGTGTAACGAATTATTCATTGAGAGACACCGAGGGCAAACTAGCTATTCCTAAGCCTCGTACTAACTACCTAAAAAATAGCTTTAGTTATAGTGGTACGGTGCTATGGAATAGCCTTCCTATCGAGTTGCGGAAGGCAGACACTCTGGGTGAATTTAAATCCGGCTGCAGTAGCTTCTTAACCTCTTAACCTTTTTATCGCACGGCACTCATGGAAAGCAGGTATTTTTAGCTTTGTAATTTGAAATTTGTGAATGTATGTATTAGAACAATAATTTTGTAATTTAGGTAGTGCATGCAAAATCCTGATGAGTTTTTTACCGTGGTTAAATAAATTAGTAATATTCGAATTGCGACTCCTCGAAATCTAGAGATTTGATGGGATGAGTTTTAAGCAATGGGTTCAAACCGTTTAACTACAAGATGTTCAAACGGTCTCAGCTTCCAGTCTGTCAGTCAGTTGTTCGAATGCCTTGAAAACAAAGCGTTTAAACTCTTTGGACCAGGCATTTAAACACTTTGAATCAGGCTTTCGAACCGTTCCAGATTAATAGCTGTTTGAACGGTTTGTTATAAATTTTCAAACGGTTTATCAAACCGTTCGAACAGTTTCTAAAAGCGTTCGAACGCTTACTGAACGGCATCCGAACGGTATTTTCACGCCATTTGCTAAAGCGTTAAGGTACGTTTTTCCATGGATATTGCGGATGTTTTTAATGAAATGAGATTCTTTCTCCACCTTTCATTGCTCATAGTATATTAAAAAGTAGTAAAACCTGCTGAGAAAATTCATTTAGATGCATCGAAACCTCTAAAGGTAGTCGACAATATACATGTGCGCGCGCAATACTGATTGCATGAGTCGAACCTTAGTTAATTAATATTTTTTAAAACTGAGATAAAATGTGGCAAGTCTTTTTATGAGTTTTTAGCTGCATTACTATCTCAAAAGGTACGAATGACTTATTTGAATAATATATAGACTACATCTAGGAACCCATTGTTTGATGCTGTGAAAAGCGGCGCCAAAACATTTCGCGGTGGCCATCTGGAGAGACCACCTACGGTATCTTGTTTCTATTACGGAACCTTTGTTTGTGTGCTAAAGTACGCGAAAACCTTCGACAACTGATTCACTAGTTTAACATCGTGAAAGATCACAGTTTCAATACTGTGAAGAATAATCCAAAACAATTTACGGCTACCATCTTGGAGAGACTATTTCTGTAATTATATCAGTCGTGAATAATTTATTTCGAGTCGTATAATATGTTACCAAAGTAGAAAATTACTATTTATAGGTATCGTAGGCTGAACTGAAATTTATTATTTTCGATCACCTGTGTTATACTAACAATGAGCTAGTATACTGTCTATACTGCAATAATAGCAACCCTCGTTCCATCAATTCGCTCGCCGATTCGCATGTCCCTTCGACCAACAACATGACGAGTATAAAAAAGACTTCTATAAAAATATAAGAAGTCATGAAAAATCGTGATGTCGATCAGTGATTTGGTATTCAAGTCGAAAGTTTTGAGGATGAAATAAAGATATTACGAAACCGATCCGTTGTGAACGTAAACTGCAACCGCGTGTAAACAGTTTCGCACGAGATTAGACTTTCTCTTTAAACTCAAAGCAAACCAGTCTACGACGCTAGCTTGCTAAATTTCAAAATATACATTATGTATCTACTGAGAATAAAATGATAATGGCAATCCAAGCCAAAAACGAAACGGGTCCTTGACCTTGTTCCCTCCGAGAAATATATAGTCCACCGAAAATTATGTAAACAGAGATACAATTGTCGTTAAATCGTCCCCTATCGAAAGTAGTCGCAAACGAATGACTTCAACTCAAAGAATATGCCTAACCATTCCTTGATGTTTTATCATGTCTGAAAGTAATGGCTTATTTTCGCCATCGCGGCTATTATCTTGGTTATCATGACATTACAAAAATTAAAAAGAGAATTTTCTAGCTTGGCTGCACTTTTGCATGATACAATAGTAACAACTAAGTCAATACACCATGACCAGTTTTGGCCTGAAAACAACAGAAAAAGTGGATCATAGAGATCATAAAGTTTTGTTTTTCGTTTCTGGAGGATGAAATACGCAAGAAAAGAAAAAGTGATAAATGCGTTACGATGGAAACTAAGTCACTAGGTAGTACATAAAAATGCTTATAAACAGATTAAAAAATAATTTGACTGTGAATCAGCCAGAAAAGATTCTTCCAGTGTTTAAAGCTACAAATAAGTTTAAAAAATGTTTGCCTGCGAGGTAAAAATTCAAGTTTACCACGCCTGAAAGTAACGATCAAGCAACGTTAGATCAGCCCAAGTTTAAAAGATAAAGCAATAAAAATATCAATATTAGTGAAAAGTCCCGTAAATGTAGGCTTGCGATATACCGAAGCTAGTGGAAAAGCCATCGATACGATCTATAGAGACATCTATTTAAAAAGGGAAGAGTTTTGTTCACTTCTAGCTCACTAGTAAACTGTGGACAGTTTTCTAACCACCCATGCACCCTCGTAAAAAGATAAAAAATATTAGCAAATAACGGACCTAAAGGAGAGCCCATAGCAACGACATCGACTTGTTCATAAAGAACACCGTCGCGCATTTCGGAACACATGGGAATCTCGTCTTAGGGCATGGTCTTCCCTTCTACAAGAGCCTGATTTCAGGCTACTCTGAAAAGAGTCATGCAACTATTTATGGAGCCGAAATCCGCCATATCTCAAAAGGTACGAATGACTTATTTGCATAATAGACTATACATCTAGGAACCCATTGTTTGATGTTGAGAAAAGCGGCGCCAAAACATTTCGCGGTATCCATCTGGAGAGACCACCTACGGTATCTTGTTTCTATTACGGAGCCTTGGTTTGTGTGCTGAAGTACGGGAAAACCTTCGACAACTGATTCACTTTAACATCGTAAAAGATCGCAGTTTCAATACTGTGAAGAATAATCCAAAACATTTTACGGCTACTATCTTGGAGAGACTACCTGAATAATTAACTTCGCGTCCTATAATATGTTACCAAGGTAGCAAATTACTATTTATAGGTAACGTAGGATGAACTGAAATTTATTTTTCCGATCGCGTCTGTGTTATCAATGTAAGGAAGCTTTCCGTAAAATTAAAGATAAAATGTCTGTCTTTGGCTGCACATATTTATTTTTGTTTTACTTTATTCTTCAATGGCCAACGACTTTCGCAACAACATGTAGTTCATGCAGCAGAATAAGTTTTAACGTGAAAAATGGACTAAAAGATAGAACTTTAGAAGACGGAAGAAGGCTGAAGAACACGATTGTGGAAAATGATGCTCTGTGTTTTTTTGAATGTGCACAAGACTGCAAATGTTTATCATTTAATGTTTGTGGTAAAACTTGCCAATTGAATGGAGCAAACAGATTGTTGGCGCGCAATTCCGCCCTTCGCGTGAAAGTTGGATGTCGTTACTATGACCTTCCAGCAGCCGAGGTAAGAATAGATTAAATAATATCTAAAGTATAAAGAGCTACAATGTGTAAAAGGAAATACGAAACTTAATTCTTCTCAAACATTAACTGAAAAACTCACTCTTATGTTTGGGAACATTCTACCAGCGTGCAATTTATCCACGCTTAAGAATATTATTTCTCAGCAAATATCTTTAAAAAGAGCCATAACACAACATAATTAAAAAAAACCGTATCGTTATCAAATTTTATACATCATCAAATTACAATAAATTAATGTGGCAAATTACAATAAATAAAAGAGGCATATATAGCCTAACATGTTACATAAATATAGAAAGTGACTAAAGTCTTACAAAGGAATTTAAGCGAGACGACGGAAGAACAAAGGACGTGCATGATGAAGGAATAAGTTAGAAAAGTTTTAAAGGAAAAAATCATTAGTTGGCGTTAAAACTTAAGAGACGGTTTAATCTTAGAAATTAATAAACTGTCTCGAAGTAGGACTATGACCGGCTATTCTTATGTGCTCAAGAATGCTCGAAAGCGGTGTGAGAAAGCTCTTTTCCGGTGTAAGACCAATTACCCATATGTTCAGATACCACGCAGCATCAGCAAGTAGCCTACATTTATATACAGGTCGAAGAACAAGTGATAGCTGACGGTATACTATTCGAATTGCGACTCCTCGAAATCTAGAGATTTGATGGGATGAGTTTTAAGCAATGGGTTCAAACCGTTTAACTACAAGATGTTCAAACGGTCTCGGCTTCCAGTCTGTCAGTCAGTTGTTCGAATGCTTTGAAAACAAAGCGTTTAAACTCTTTGGACCAGGCATTTAAACGCTTTGAATCAGGCTTTCGAACCGTTCCAGCTTAATAGCTGTTTGAACGGTTTGTTATACATTTTCAAACGGTTTATCAAACCGTTCGAACAGTTTCTAAAAGCGTTCGAACGCTTACTGAACGGCATACGAACGGTATTTTCACGCCATTTGCTAAAGCGTTAAGGTACGTTTTTCCATGGATATTCCGGATGTTTTTAATGAAATGAGATTCTTTCTCCACCTTTCATTGCTCATAGTATATTAAAAAGCAGTAAAACCTGCGGAGAAAATTCATGTAGATGCATCGAAACCTCTAAAGGTAGTCGACAATATACATGTGCGCGCGCAATACTGATTCAGTCGAACCTATAGTTAATTAATATTTTTTTTAAACTGAGATAAAATGTGGCAAGTCTTTTTATGAGTTTTTAGCTGCATTACTTATTCAACATATTGAGCCGAAATGCGCAATATCTCAAAAGGTACGAATGACTTATTTGAATAATATATAGACTATACATCTAGGAACCCATTGTTTGATGCTGAGAAAAGCGGCGCCAAAACATTTCGCGGTGGCCACCTGGAGAGACCACCTGCGCTATCTTGTTTCTATTACGGAGCCTTGGTTGGTGTGCTAAAGTACGGGAAAACCTTCGACAACTGATTCACTTTAACATCGTAAAAGATCACAGTTTGAATGATGCGAACAATAATACAAAACATTTCACGACTACCATCTATGAGAGACTATTTCTGTAATTATATCAGTCGTGAATTGTTATACTAACAATGAGCTAGTACTGTCTATACTTCACTAATAGCAACCTCGTTCCATCAATTCGCTCGCCGATTCGCATGTCCCTTCGACCAACAACATGACGAGTATAAAAAAGACTTCTATAAAAATATAAGAAGTCATGAAAAAGCAACCCTATCACTTTGTGATGTCGATCAGTGATTTGGTATTCAAGTCGAAAGTTTTGAGGATGAAATAAAGATATTACGAAGCCGATCCCTTATGAACGTAAACTGCAACCGTGTGAACACTTTCTCACCAGATTAGACTTTCTCTTAAACTCAATGCAAACCAGTCTACGACGCTAGCTTGCTAAATTTCAAAATATACGTTATGTATCTACTGAGAATAAAATGATAATGGCAATCCAAGCCAAAGACGAAACGGGTCGTTGACCTTGTTCCCGCCGACAAATATATATTCCACCGAAAATTACTGAATGTGCAGAAGACTGCAAATGTTTATCATTTAATGTTTGTGGTAAAAGCAGCAAACAGATTGTTGGCGCGCAATTCCGCCCTTCGCGTGAAAGTTGGATGTCGTTACTATGACCTTCCAGCAGCCGAGGTAAGAATAGATTAAATAACATCTAAAGTATATAAAGAGCTACAATGTGTAAAAGGAAATACGAAACTTAATTATTCTCAAACATTAACTGAAAAACTCACTCTTATGTTTGGGAACATTCTACCAGCGTGCAATTTATCCATACTTAATAATATTATTTCTCAGCAAATATCTTTAAAAAGAGCCATAACACAACATAATTAAAAAAACCGTTTCGCTATCAAATTTTTAACATTATCAGGATGACAAATTACAATAAATAAAGGAGGCATATATAATAAATAATTAGATTTTAATGAAATGTTAATCTGAGTAGCAGCTAAAAGCTGAAATATACAGAATTAATTACATGCAATATTTTAGAACACGGTAAAGGACTATTAATAACATATACTACATGAAAAAAGTTTTAAAGGAAAAAATCATTAGTTGGCGTTAAGACTTAAACGACGGTTTAATCTTAGAAATTAATAAACTCTCTCGAAGTAGGACTTCAACTGCATGGAGCCTGAAGACAAGATAGAAAAATTATCCAAAGAAACATCATGACCGGCTATTCTTATGTGCTCAAGAATGCTCGATAAAGCGGTGTGAGAAAGCTCTTTTCCGGTGTAAGCCCAATTACACTGTAAATTCAAAAGAGTCATTTTGACTCCTTTGAAGGAGTCATTTTTTTGACCCCAGGACGACACCTCGAATGAGTCATTTTGACTCCTTTTTGGCCTACTCCTTTAAAGAGTCATTTCTACCCTTTACAAGAGTCATTTTGACACCTTCGAAGGAGTCATTTTGACACCTTTGAAGGAGTCATTTTGACACCGTTGAAGGAGTCATTTTGACACCTTTGAAGGAGTCATTTCTACTCTTATGTAGGGTCAGACGACACCTTTAAAGGAGTCATTTTAACTCTTCTTTTGGGTCATTTTTACTCTTATGTAGGGTCAGACGACACCTTTGAAGGAGTCATTTTGACACCTTTGAAGGAGTCATTTCTACTCTTATGTAGGGCAGACGACACCTTTGAAGGAGTCATTTTAACTCTTCTTTTGGGTCATTTTTACTCTTATGTAGGGTCAGACGACACCTTTTAAGGAGTCAATTTTACCCTTTTTTGGTAATTTCTACTCCTTTGAAGAGTCATTGGTACCCTTTATGAAGTTCATTCTACTCTATAACAAGTTGTGCAAATTAACAATGTTATTTGAATGATTCCTGTAATTTGAATGATACATGCACATTGCATACTGTATGCACAGAAACAAAAATAGAGATTGTGTAAAATAGTTTATTAACTAAATATGTCAATATTTTCAATAATTTATTAACTAAATATGTCAACAACATACTGTACTGGTAGGTTTTAAAATCTACTTAAACATATTTCTCAATAGTACATTATCGGTCCTTCCTAATCAAGGTAAACATGATATTATCATGCCCAATTAATGGACATTCAAACAACTGGCCCAGATTAACATCTTGTTTTAGGAACTCACACATATTTCACTAAAAGCCCATTTAAAACTAAGTAACGATATTCGGTTGAAACACTACGTTTATTTATTTCCTGCTAAGCTGTGGACCTAGTTACTCTGTCCTAATTCATCAGAGGAATTATAGATCTAATGAAGGCATGAGTCAATGTGTCAAAGACTTTGGAAGAGTTTTGCAAGAAATAACTAAACGTAGTGTCAATTTTCACTAAAAATGCAATTAACATTATAAAAACATGAAATTTTCAGTTATATTATCAATGTTTTGTTTCAATAAAATGTTCTAACTGTTTTCATCCTTTATCTTCCTACCAATTGCATGCCTTTCATTTCTCCATGTTTGTGCCATAATGCCATTGTTGCCTCATGCTTCTGTGCTTCAGGACATGAGCTGAAAATAAATAAATATATAAATTTTAAAATATTGATAAGAGGGACATAGTCCTACAGGTATAAAAGAGATATTTCTAGAGGTATTTTTAAAAAATTCAAGTGAAGAGGTACAGTACTGTAGCTTTAAATACTTGCTTTTGTTAATTACTTTTTTATTTGAAAGGAAATAATGAAAGAGAAGTAATAGAGATGAGAATGCAGAATCAACCCCTCACTTGACCTATAACATTGACCTACTGTATAATCCAGAACCATAGTGATAAATTAGGCAGATATACATACGGTACCAGTCAATTTAACAATTAGACAACAAGGCACAAGTGTTCTATGCAAGCCAAGTTGTGAGTTGTCTAACGCTCATCACAAGTTAATTGTTTTTGTATCAACAAACTAGTCAGTCAAACTTAAAATATGAAAATAAAGACAAACGGAAAAGTTTCTGGATTGTTTTGATTTTCAAAACTGGTGCTTAATCACTATAAGTGGTCTATCACAAATAGACCTATAGTAGCATAGCCAATTAGCATTGGCGACAGACCACTAGTTTAAGTTTGTTGTCTTGATGCCATTGAATGATAATTATCCAATGGCTTTGGTGTTACTAAATTTAGATTACAACAAAAACGTGGTATACTTGAGGGGACTTTTTGAGAGAGGCATAATAGGTCTCTTATTGTTAAAATTTAAACACATGTATAACAAACACATATTTTTTCCAAGGAAAATCCTAAAGTAAGTTATCGGCACTCTGAGCATTAATTGAGAATCCCTTTCGTACATTTTTTCATACATTACTGTATATCCTGGCTTTTATCCATGTTTTGGGTGGGCACTAATATTTATTATAATCTGATTGCATTTTCTGCTTAGTGAATCAATCTTTTGCTGTAATGTAATTATAACCAATTTTTTAATTATCGTATAGCCAATTTCTGACCAATTATTAGTTTGACCTTCACACAGTCCAGAGCAGGATGGCCTTCCTTGCTTTTCCCTGTGACTGATAACTGGGACAGAATATATTTCCAAATAAGGCTGACAATAAATTGGAAGTCTTCATGAATTACAGTAATAGATTTCTATGTGCAAATAGCACATTGTGTCGGTCACAAGAAACTACATATCACTTCAATATGCCATGCAAAAACTTGACAGATATAATGTAAAATCTCACTCTCTACAGGGGGAAATACATATTATTTCAATATTTCCTCAACTAATTCAAACTAGATAATACTGGGAATTGAACCCTGCGACCTTGGCAGTATACAGTACACCAGCACACTAACCGACTGAACTATGGGAGCTTGGCTACAAGTTCAGTATATACCTGTACGACCATGGTGGAAATGCCACGAATGAAGTGAATGGGTTTATTACTGAGAATATTTGGCATTTACACTCAATTAAGGTGGCTCCTGATGGTTTTAAACATGAATGCAAAACTATATTAGAGTAAAGTACTTAAAGGACCATCTGTACACGGTACGATTTGTCGTATACGATTGTCATCTTGGTGTATGTGATCAAACTGTACACGCATGTCAACATTCACCATCGAATCAGAAACAAGAATTATGTTGTGTGCAAACAATTGCATACGCCAGTACGACAATCGTATACAACAATGTATGCCAGAATGACAATCGTATACGATGAATTGTATCGTGTAGAAGGGCTATAAGGAAGTCTAGTTTGTAAGTACTCGTACTTACTCGTACCAAGACGAGTCAGGGGTGTGACACAGGCTAGTCTTGTAGTTGCATTTTTCTTAACTGGTTCCAGTAGGTTTATCACACTTACAATTTTCCTTCACTATAACTTTAATATGTCATCCAATTAATGTAGTGTAAATGCCAAATATTCTCAGTAAAATATCCATTCACTTCATAATGGCATAATACCACCATCATATAATACTGAACTTGTTGCCAAGCTCCTGTCATAGGACTCCATAATCCCAAGAGCTGTGGCTTAAATTCCAGCTACTAAACTGTTAGGCCTTGAAGTTATATTTTTCACAACCCATCTCAGTTGCATCTTCACACTCAAAGTTTTCCTTCACTATAACTTCAACATTGTCATAACTAAGTGCCAACCAGCAACCAGTTTCTCTTAGAATTAAATCAGTTTAATTGCTTTGATGCAAGATTTAATATAATAAACAGTTCAAAAGTGCAGTAATATTGGTGCATTTTCCTTCAGCTTCAGGGGCTTAACTGGCTAATAAGACCTTTTTCAGCAAACTTTCAAAGGTCTTTTATGAGCAATTGACGAAAGCTGATCAATATAAATGTTTCAACAGCAACTCACTCGACGAATAATGTCAATGGCGTCCAAAATTAATGGTGATTCGCAATTATGAAACACAGATTTAAGTATTATTAAACATTAAGACTTAAGAGAGCAGTAGATTATCACCAAAGTCATTAACAATTATATACAACTCACCAGTCGCAGCAATCACGCGCGCCAGATACGCTTTCCAGCCACCTTTAGGCGGTTTGACCGTTTGACAACTGCTTTGTGAAAACAACAGTGATCAACTGCAGTGTATGCCTTCTTTCTTCGGATTAACGAGCATAATCGCGAACAAAATCTTTAGCAAGGATAGTCGTCTAGTTGGTAGAAGTCCAGTGGATCAATACGTATTTCATCTCGCTTCTAGATACGTCAAATAAAGTTATAAAGATACGAGCTTCTCTTCGCACGCAGAACATGTAAAATCGCGAAGCGACGAATACGAAATATTGCGCCATAACATCACGTGTCACTCTGATCACGTGCTATGTTAGGGAATAAAGTACGGTCGGCATTTTGATACCATGTTCAGAGAGATTTTAACAATGTTGTCAGCTTGGCAGAGTCTGAGGATTTCAGTATTATTTTAGACCAGATTGGTGTAATGTTAGACAGATTTGGTGTGTAGACAACCATATATAAAGACAATGATGCATTCAATTTCATTTATGATATTAGTGAATCAGCTATTCAGTTGTTTTTCATGCATTACTAAAACAGAATACAGAATAGTTCATAATTATTCAAATATTTTTGAATAGAATAATTTTATATATTTAATTACCAATTTTTAACTCAACTTATCCACAAATAAAGAAAAACTATACAATGACTCCAAGAAAGAGCATAATAACTCCAACAAAGAGTGCTATGACTCTAACAAAGAGTCCTCGGACTCCAACAAAGAGTGCTGTGACTCCAACAAAGAGTGCTATGACTCTAACAAAGAGTCCATCGACTCCTCCAAGAGTCCTATAACTCCTAGAAAGAGTTCATGGAGTCCACTAAAGTGTCATTTTGACCCCATGTTGGGGTCAAAACAACCCTTAGAGTCAAAACCACTCCTTGAAGGGTCAAATTGACCCTTCGAGTAAAGGTGCTGAAATGACTCCTTGGGGTCAAAACGACTCTTTTGAATTTACAGTGTACCCATATGTTCAGATACCCTGGTGCATATTTCGCCAATATACGACGCCTGGCAGCATTAGCAAATAAATTTATGTACAGGTCGAAAAACAACTGATAGCTGACGGTATACTATTCGAATTGCAACTCCTCGAAATCTGGAGATTTGATGGGATGAGCAATGGGTTCAAACCGTTTAACTACAAGATGTTCAAACGGTCTCGGCTTCCAGTCTCAGTCAGTTGTTCGAATGCTTTGAAAACAAAGCGTTTAAACTCTTTGCACCAGGCATTTAAACACTTTGAATCAGGCATTCGAACCGTTCCAGTTTAATAGCTGTTTGAACGGTTTGTTATAAATTTTCAAACGGTTTATCAAACCGTTCGAACAGTTTCTAAAAGCGTTCGAACGCTTACTGAACGGCATACGAACAGTATTTTCACGCCATTTGCTAAAGCGTTTTGGTACGTTTTTCCATGGATATTGCGGATGTTTTTAATGAAATGAGATTCTTTCTCCACGGCCTTTCATTGCTCATAGTATATTAAAAAGCAGTAAAACCTGCTGAGAAAATGCATGTAGATGCATCGAAACCTCTAAAGGTAGTCGACAATATACATGTGCGCGCGCAATACTGATTGAGTCGAACCTAGTTAATTAATATTTTTTTTAAACTGAGATAAAATGTGGCAAGTCTTTTTAGGAGTTTCTAGCTTCATTACTAATTCACCAGTTCCTGTTCAAAAATATCTAAATATCACTCATTGAAAATTAATTTTTCTGCAAATTTCTCGCAGAAATCTCTGAAAACGCGATTTTACTGAAGTTTCAAAAAATCAATATTTTCCGCCACGGGGGGGCATACACCCCCATCTTGGTAAAATATGTATCATTGTATCTCATCCCGTGCATCCCCCCTTATATCTAAAATACTATATCTGTCACTTACATTTAACTAATTTTTATACAACCAGACCCAGAAGTTTAAGTTCAATTCTTCCTTGTTTTTAGACTGACTGCACAAGATTCCCAACATGTTGTTCGATATCTAACCCTTGCCTTAATGGTGGTTCTTGTACAAGTCCTCTCCCAAATTCGAGAAAACGTTTCAGATGTATTTGTAAAACAGGATTTTATGGCAGCCTTTGTCAGGCAAACAATCCTAGATCTTGTGCAGATTATTTGACCAAGCAAGTAAAACCTTTATCAGGATTATATGAAATATTGGATGCCACTAAAAAATCATTCTCAGTATACTGCGACTTCGACTCTGAACCTGGATTTTCCTGGACATTGTTGCTTTCATTTAGTAGAAATGATGACAACGGTATCAGTGTCAAAGGATTATTAGAGGACATGTCAATTAACGAAGACACACATAACTGGGAAAATTACCGTCTATCTGCAGCACGAATTAAGAGAATACGGCAACAGTCGACTCACTGGCGGGCTACTTGTGGTTATCCGGTGTTCGGTGTAGATTACAAGGACTATATAAGGGTAAATTTATCTGACGTAGATTTCTCCGCATATTATTTTAACGGTTATAATGGTCCAGCTGCCTGCAAGTCCATAGAATATATGAATATTTTGGGATTAGAATGCCAACAATGTAATTTTGCATTATATCACGCCACGTTCGTTTTACCCGAAGTAGTTTTATCACGTTCTAAACAATATAGCTTTTGTACCTTTGATTTATCAAACAAAAACCATGACTGTTCCGCTAACAATCCTGCACGTTTGTTTGTTTCACGCATTTGCTTTGATCCTCGATTTAGGTGTCATAAGACAGCAAGTTCTACAACACAAAATTGGTTTGGAAGCTAATTTCTAGCAGATTTTGCTTGTAAAAGTATGGAGTACAATGTGTACATGTATTTCCATCAAATATATGAGAACACGACCGGTGATTAAAATCATCCTGTTTTTAAAAAATGTGAAGTCATTATGTGAAGTCATTAATGATAAATTATATTCAATTAATTTTATAAATTCAAGTAATAATGGTAAAGCATAAAATCCTCCAGGCCTTTAATTATGTTTAATTATGCACACAGCCTTTCTCATGACCATACACTCTATACAGGGGCGTACCATGCGGGGGTGTGTGGGGTGGTCGGTAAAACGCGGTAAAACGTGGAGTCGGTCGGTAAAGCCTGGTGTCGTCGGTAAAAACGATTGGTCACGGAAGTTGGGAAAACCATGTAATATTATAGTTAAGGCTGTCGGTAAACTGTTCGTCATATTAGATCGTTGGTAAAATTGACTTCATCGACTGTTTAAACTTTGTCGGTTGTATAAAATTCGATTTATATGAAATGTAATATTGTTGCCATTGCATGGGTTAATGTTAAATTAATATTCCTCCCTTTTCCTGATTTCCGAGCCAACTTAGTACCCAGTACCTATACAATGTAACTGTTATCGGTACGTACAAGGCAATGGAAGAAAATCTGCGCCCATTTGTAATTCGTCGGTAAAACTAAGACGATACACCCCCCCCCCCCCCCCCCCCCTCCAAAATGGTCACGGTACGCCACTGACTCTATATATTATATTTCAGCTTACATCCAGGCCGAGATGTGTAAGTTTTATAAAATTAATGTTGTCCATGCCAATCTGATACTTTAATCCATTAACAGGCATGTAATTTATTCTGACAGATAAAACTGTCTGTCGTTAGCCAGAATAAAATGCTAAAGTGTACCATAGCCCTTTAACTCTTTCCATACGGCTGAAAAACATCAAAAATTGAACGACCACGTTGTTCTATTGATATCTCTTGAAATAACCATAACTGTTGCGAAAGCTATACATTTTCGGGAAGCCCAATAAACCGGCTTTTACTTGTTCTTTAAAATTTCCCGAACAAAACACATTATGTTAATATAAATTAGCATTAATTATCATAAAACAGGTTGAAAAATTTACATTTTTCCAGAAAAGGCCATCTTGCACGCCCGCGTAGCATCTTTAAAACTCAAAATGCCACCAATCGCAGAGTTGTTTATGAAATCAAATCAAACTTGGCGTGTGCGTGGATTTCATGTTCCTGGCGCTTGTCGAATTTCAATTTTTAATCTTGCGTTACCGTGTGCCGTGTTTTTCGATTAACGACTTTGCGGGTCTTCAATGACCCATTTTAACTGCGCCCGTAGGGAAAGAGTTAATGGGTTAATTTAACAAATATAGGAATATACTTGCTGAAAGTATTGTTTTTATGCAAATATCTGAAAACAAGATAACAGATAAGCACAAACATATTTGGAATACTTTAGAAATAAAAAATAATCTTTACATGGTACATTTTTGAAACAGTTAAAAATAATACAAAGTTTACCAGACAGATGGCAAGTTGTTCTAATTCTGCATATTATTATATTACAACAGCAAGGTATTCTTTTTAAGGATTCACAATAATTTAACTTAAAGGGGCTGTTTATAAAATGTACAGCAGCTATATAGAGAAGCTGGATTACTGCATATAAGTATAATATAAATATGATATCCTTACAATATATAGTATCATTTGTTGTTACAGTAAAAGTTAAGACTATATTGGAAGTTTACCAAAACAAGACTACGCACAGCAGATTTAGACAAATGCATTCCTGTCTTGCTTGCCTTAGAACAAACTACTGAAAACAGATATTTTATCATGACAATATATGCCTGCAGCACTTTGATCTTAATATGATTTCTTATTGCATAATATAGCATGCTTGATTTGTTGGTTTGCCATGGATTTATCTAGTGCTTGCTTTGGTAGACTGGTTGATATAAATACCGAAGTTTGTCATTTAAGATAGTCAAAGTCTATATAGTTGTTAAAATAAAGAAGTGGTTGTACATTCCAGTATTTTATTTAACAAGACAATTTTATGTAATTAATTGATCTTGTTGAAAGTATATGATGACACAGTATATAAATATTGTATTACTCAAAATAGTGTAATAATTAGTATCTTGACAAGAACAGTAGATTGTTATTGCTTTGATCAGTATGACATTTTCTTATACCACTGTAAAAATTATTTAATATTAATTGCTGATTTCGTGATGCAATAAAATGCTAAATTTCAATGTTTCTAAGTATTATTCTTAGGTGGAGGGTAACATAGAACATTATCGTAGTCATCTTTTGTCAATTGCAAATTGTTATTTTTTATAAATATATCTCTCTCTTATCTCTATATACCATTGTGGTTGGTAATAACCTTAAAACATACTGAAAACTAGACTACTTATTTTTTTTATTATTATTTTATTTCGCCCTTACAGTATTATTTATTTACATTGGTAGTTGATGTCGAAATTTGTTAGGGCTAGAGGTCTAATAGAATCCTTTACAGGCTTTTTAATTAAGACACTTTGGTTCTTCATCAGGATATATTGAAAGGTACCTTTCTCTTATATCTGCCATACGATATGATATATGAACTTATTAGACTTATTGTTAGACTTCTAATAAATATACATTACAGTATATTTATTAATTGATCTGTGTATGATCAGTTCAATGCTTTAAAATAGAAAGAAGAATAAGCTGTAAAAATGATAACAAATTACAATATAAAGATATTTTGTAGATAGTATAATATAAGAAAGCCTATATAGTTTGTCTATTCCAAACCATATATATTTTACATTACATGATACGTTTTACAAATATAATTTACATGTATGCCATAAAAATACATGCGCACACATATATGTTTATGTAGACGATATGATACATATGTATCATATCGTATACATATATATCCGTATGGATATACATATGTAATAATCGATCTAACTGTTTATTTCGACATAGAGATAAATCCTGGACCAGAAATGGATGTGTTGGCTTGTCCATCTATGCCTCCCAAGAATGTTAATCTATGCGCCGCTATACATGAAGGATCAACAAACTATTTCATTTCAAATCAGTTACTGGGGTTTCAACCTTTTTACCAGCTACAAAGGTGTTTTGGTGATGTGGGGCATTCTCAAGAGAATTTCGAAGCTTATCGGGTGAATAGAAGGGTTTCGTCTGTTTACGAAATACAGAATATTCCATCAGTTAACATTACTAGAAGAAGGCCACGCATATTTCAACATAGAAATAATGTTGGTGCTAATTTAAATAATCTGGTAAACATTACGCCAACGAAGAATAGTCCTAAAACTAAAACTTCAAATTTGCTGCACCTCGCCATGCTGAATGCCCGTTCCTTAAACAATAAGGGCATGTTTATAAAGGATTATGTTGTAGAACACCGTGTAGATTGTTTGGCAGTTACCGAAACTTGGTTAAACTCGAACAATGAATCTGTGTATACAATAAATGAACTCTGTCCCCGAGGGTATGCATTTATGCATATTCCACGAAGTGAAGGCCATGGGGGCGGTGTTGGCTTATTGTATAAAAAGTATTATAAGACAGAGAAACAAAATGTGGCCCAATATTCATCATTCGAGTATATGGAAACTTTAATTAGATCGCCTAGTACAGTTCTGAGGATTGGTGTAGTTTATCGACCCCCTCCTTCTGCAGAGAATGGACTAACAGTTAACATGTTTTTCGATGAATTTGCTGACTTATTTGAACGATTGGCAGTATCTAGTGGAAAACTTGTATTGTTGGGAGATTTTAACTTTCATGTTGATGATTTTACAAACCCTCAGGCTGCAAGATTCCTTGATTTATTGGACTGTTACAATTTAAAGCAGCACATAACTGGCCCAACTCATAAAGCAAATCACACCTTGGATCTAGTGATTACTAGGTCATGTGAGGATATGATCTACAGCTGGTCATCCATGGACCCTCAATTATCTGATCACAAAGTTATCCACATAAAGTTACATCTTATTAAACCACGTCTACCAAGGCAAGAGAGACAATACCGCAAACTTCGCAGTGTAGACCCGGCTATGTTTCGAAACGATGTAATTAAATGTGCACTATTTACCTCTCAAACGAGTAATGTGATAGATTTATGTGATCAATATGACAGTGAATTGCTCAAGGTTGTCGATTCCCATGCACCTTTAAAAACATGCATAGTAAGTTCACGACCGTCTGCACCATGGTATACCGAGGACATTGCTAATGAGAAATGCAAGCGCCGTCAACTTGAAAGACGTTGGCGTAAGTCCGGATTAGATATAGATAGACAGCAGTATTATGATCAGTGCAAACGGGTAAGGGATATCATCAAATCGTCAAAAATGAATTATTACTCTGCTTTTATTCTTGAAAACAAATCGGATCACAAAGTTTTGTTTAATACGATAGATCGTTTGTTACACCGCAAATCTGAAAAACATTATCCGACATGTGATTCTACTGCTGAACTGTGCAATAAATTTGCTGACTTCTTCTCTGAAAAAATTGTGGCAATAAGACAAGAAATTGATGCTTTACCTAATGCTGATTCTCCTAACTTTGAGCAGATTGAAGAGACGAGTATTGATTGCGAGTTGAATGAACTCTTACCAACCAGCGTCGAAGAACTATCGGTTCTTATTAGCAAAATTTCAACCAAATCGTGTAGTTTGGATCCAGTGCCTGCGTCATTACTCAAGAATTGCATCATCGATTTATTACCCATCATTTGTCAGGTTGTAAATCTTTCGTTTGAATCCACTACAATGCCAACTTCCATGAAGCAAGCGTTACTATCTCCCTTATTAAAGAAACAATCCTTGGATTTTGAAAGTTTCCCAAATTTTAGACCGATATCCAACTTAAAATTTGTATCTAAGGTTATTGAGAAAGTAGCAGCTACGCGTTTTATGGGATCACCTCTACACGAATGATCTAAATGAGACATTCCAGTCGGCCTACAAGAGGTATCACAGCTGCGAAACGGCACTTATTCGAGTTCAGAATGACATCTTGAAAGCCATTGACAACAATAAATGTGTGATTCTTCTATTGTTGGATTTATCAGCTGCATTCGACACTGTGGATCATGAGATTTTGTTATACAGACTGCAGTCAAAATTTGGTATCAAGGGAAAAGCACAAGCATGGTTTCGTTTCGTATCTTACAGACCGCACACATTTTGTTGATATAGATGGGAGCAGTTCATCAGTTTATTCAGTCAGTTATGGAGTGCCACAAGGGTCGGTGTTGGGACTATTATTATATTTACTATACACGTCTCCATTGGGAAATCTAATGCGAAAACACGACATATCGTTTCATTTATATGCAGACGATAATCAAATATATACTACCTTTAGTTTCAATAATGATGTTGAACTATCGTCGGCGACTTGTCGGGTTGAAAGTTGTCTTTCTGATATTACCAACTGGATGTCTGCAAATAAGTTAAAACTCAATACTAGCAAGACAGAACTCCTTGTTCTTCACTCTAAATTCCGACAGATGTCATTGCAACCTTCCATAACAGTTAAATCTGACACCATTAGACCTAGTAAGAAAGCACGAAATATCGGAGTAACATTTGACAGTACATTGACAATGTCACCTCAAATAAATGAAGTAGTCAAGGGAGCTTTTTATCACTTAAGGAACATAGCCAAAATCAGAAAGTATATTGGTGCTGGCACAACCGAAGTACTGATTCATTCGTTTGTCAGTTCAAGATTGGATTTTTGCAACTCACTTTTGTACGGTTTACCTAAGTACGAAGTTAACAAATTGCAAAATGTACAAAATGCAGCAGCACGGGTTATAGCTTGCTTGCGAAAGTATGATCACATCAGTCCAACTTTAAGAAATCTACACTGGTTGCCAGTTCAAGAAAGAATCGTTTTTAAGATGAATTTAATGTGTTTCAAAATAGTAAATAACATTGCTCCTAAATATTTACAAGAACTTGTATGCCTTTATAAACCAACAAGAAAACTTCGATCGTCAGCAGATAAATGGCGTCTTACAGAACAACCATACAAACTTAAAACCTATGGATATCGGGCATTTTCGGTAGCTGGGCCAAAACTATGGAACACACTGCCAGTGGATATCAGATCTATAACAGACATTAATACTTTTAAATCCAAATTAAAGACTCACCTTTTTAAATTAGCTTACGACATATGACTTATAATTATAAGACGAATTTTATTATTAATATTTTTACTAGTTTTAAATAATACATAGATATAGGACTTGTAACGGACGAATTTTAACATCATATACATAAAAGATGTGTAAAATACTGTATACTTATTTTCACAATGTAAAGCGCATAGAACAGCAATGGATATGCGCTATAGAAATGTTATTATTATTATTATTATTAACGCAATGCAATTATAAATACATTTTAAAAACTCATTAATAATTCATGAGGAAAACGCAAAGAAAATCACGACCGTGTCGTAGTTTTATATGTGATAAAATTTCATCCTAATTTACATAAACTTTATCTTTGATTTTCTAGGCTTAGACAACATTGATTTTCAAAATTACTACGCGAATGAACTTATCAAATGGGTCGTTTTTCAAGCCGTTTAATAAGCTCATAGCAGTGTTTTATCAGATCTAAAACACTCGGGCAACGCCCTGGTGTTTTAAATCTGATAAAACACTGCTTCTCGTTTATTAAACAGTACATAACCATATATACTACAATTATCAAAAAAATAATTGCAACATACATAATTACAATGCACATATCACAGAGAAAAGACTTTGAAATGGCATCGATTATTTTACTAGTTTTCATTGGTTAATAAGAAGTGTTATTTTATTTTTATTTTGAAAGAAAGAGTATGTTTTGCATAATTAATTTGTTCTTTTATAGGATTTATGAAGTTGTGATGCGTTTCTTGCGTTGTGCTGACGAATTTGATTATTTTTGACAAAATAATTTGTGAATGTTTCTAGTAGATTATTAAAGTAGTGGTATCGATACATGAATAAGCTAGTTAGATAGTTGTTGATTGTAGAAATATTTAGTATTTCTATGTCTCTAAATATTGGCTCAATGTGTTCTAAATAAGAATTAAATGTCATTAAGCGTATAATTTGTTTTTGGATATTCACTATTTTTAGGATTCGCTTTTTATACGTATTACCCCATATTAGATTGCCATAAATTAGATATAGATAGACTAACGTATAATAAAGTAGTTTTAGAGCATTCAAATTTGTAAAATGTCGTATTTTGGCTATCATTCCTGCTGTTTTTATATTAAGTCTAGTTTTGATATTAAGTCTATATGGTTATACCACTTTAATCACTCATCAATAACAATGCCCAGAAATGTTGTGTTCCTAACATGTTTAATATCTTCATTGTTTATGGAAATTGATATATTATTATTTTGCCTTGTAGTGTTATTTAAGGATAGTTTATTAATATTTAACCAAACAGCTATTTTATTGACTTCTACTTGGATGATTTTATTTAGTGTTTTAAGGCTAGTGTGACTGTAAAAATTTTTTGTATCATCTGCAAATAATATAATTGAAATTATTTTACTGCAATTTTGAATATCGTTTATATAATAGAAACAGAAGTGATCCGAGTATTGATCCTTGAGGATCACCACTTGTGATTGTCATTTCTTTGCTTTTGACATTGTTGTATTTTACAATTAATTTGTTTTCTGTTCTCTAAATAATTTTCAAACCATTTTGGGATATTCCTGTTATTACATAAAGTTCTAGCTTTTTAGTAAGAATCTTGTGATTGATTGTATCAAATGCTTTCAGAAAAGTCAAGGAATATACCATTGTGTATTTCCCTTTATCTATTGCTTTTGTAATTTTATCAACAAATTAAATCATTACAGTTTTGTTGTCCTATGTTTTCTGAATCCTTATTGATATTCTGATAAGATTTTGTTTTTTCAATGCATTAGTCTTTTGTACATTAGTTTTTTCTAATAATTTAAAAAACAAGATAGAACTGATATAGGTCGATAGTTTTCAAATTTATTATTTTCATTTGCTTTGAAAATGGGTGTCACTAAGGATATCTTTAAGTTGTCAGGAATAGTTCCACTTAGAAATGTTACATTGAATATATGCGTAAGTGGTTTAGAAATTTCTTTAAAGTTTAGCTGTATTATTTTAGTGCTAAGGTCATCATACCCAGGACGCTTATTTGGATCCATATTTTTTATTTCATTTTCAAGTTCATTTTCAGTTATTGGGTCAAGAAACATACTGTTCTTGTAGTTGTCGGTGAGGTATTTATCAAAGGTCTTATCTGTGGTTTTATTAATGTTTTTTGATAGCTCAGATCCAATATTTAAAAATATCTATTTGCTATTTTCAATGGATCATCTATTATATCTGTGGTGTTTGTTCCAACAAATTTGTTTGGCAATTCCTTATTGTTTTCTGTTTATTAAGAATTTCATTTAGGGTTTTCCATATCATCTTTGTGTTGTTTTTGTATTTTATTAGTTGCTGTTCATAATAAATTTTCTTTCATACTTTTATTATATGGTTTAGGTTGTTTTTATATCTTTTGTATGTGTTTTAATTTCTCTTGCTTGAGTTTACTAAGTATATCTGATTTTAATATACAATTTGTCATCCAGGGACTCTTACATTTATCAATACTTTTCTTAACCAATTTTGTTTTATACGGGAAATGTTTTTCATAGGCTGTTATAAATAACTTGGAAAATTCATTAAAGGCCTCTTTAGGATATATATTATTAATAAGTACATTTTCCCATGATATATTTTTAATTGTTTTAGAAAAAGATTTAATATTTGATTTAATTATTCTTTTATAGCTTGGGTTATTTGTAGTTTGTTTGGTATTTCCTTTGTTACCGTTTAAATTACACATATGTACTATTGGTAAATGGTCTGAGATATCGCTAAAAATAATTCCATTGAAACTGGAATATTTTGCATTATGGTGGGTAATTCTTGTTGTTTTGTTATAAGTGGAAAGTAAGAGGATGTAAAAAGCTGTTCAGTGAATCGATTTGAAAATTCTTGTTTAAGTAGAACAATATTAAAATCCCCCATCAGATAGCAAATTTGTTTTCTTTGTCAATTTTATTTAGTAATACATTCATTGCATTTTCAAATATTTCAATTTTATTATTTGGTGGTCTGTAGATTACTCCTACAATTATATTTTTACCAATAGGTGTGATTATTTCAATAAACATAGTTTCAACTATGTCTTCTACATTAGAATTTACATGTAATTATTTACGAATTTTAAATTGTAGTTGTTTTGAGACATAAAAGCCTACTCTTCCACCTTTTTTTTGTTCTATTTAGACCGATGTAATCATATGCTCTTGTAATTTAAAGTTGTCGTTATTCATATCATTTAGCGACGTTTCTGTTAAACCTATTATATGAAACGGTTTGTTTAATGAGTTTAGTTACAGTTTTTAAAGAGTCGAATTCATTGGATATACTTCTTATGTTTAAATGTAGTGTAAAGTATGTTTCTGGGTTTATTTTTGCAGTTTGTTCTTTGAATTCATTTGGTAGATAATAATTACACTTTATTTTATTTATATCAAAGGACATATCTAGGTTGCATTGTTTCCGTTTAACGCTAAATCGTTGTTTGATTGAAAAGGATTGAATTTCAACTGGTTTAGCCTATCCATATCACTTTCAGGGTTCTATCAAGGATTTTCCGTTTGGGGGAGAAGATTCGGAATTCAGGATTCGGCAAGAGAGAGCGCCAAAGGTGAGACCATATAAGGTTGTCCAGTGGCATGCCCCCGGAAAATTTTGAAATCCAGGAAGGGGAAGATTTTACACAATTCTGAAGGTTTGGAAAAGTCATATAAAACACTAAAAAATAAACACTTTCCAGGATTTTAAGTACATTATATATTGTTTATTAAAATTTATAATATATTTCATATTGAATCAGTTAAGTTGAATTAAGTAACATGCACGCGATACACCACCTTACGTCCAAACAGATATATATATATATATATATATATATATATATATATATATATATATATATATATATATATATATATATATATATATATATATATATATATATATATATATATATATATATATATATATATATATATATATATATATATATATATATATATATATATATATATATATATATATATATATATAGGTTCTAGGGATTTTTGGTTGTTTTTTTCGAGTGTTGGAATATATACATTTTAAGACCAAACTGGGACCAGTTGCGTAAAATGCAACTTCAAGGCCTTCCAGCTGGAATTGAACCCGCGACCCTGCGATGCCGTAGCTACGGAAGCCGTTGCCGAGAGGCTAGTCACGAGTTATGTATATATAGTAATGCCGGAATAAGATTCTGGGTATATTACAAGTAATATTTGGCATTTCACTCGATTAAATTACAGGTTCGAGTGTTGGAATATATACATTTTAAGACCAAACCGGGACCATGAGTTCCATACGGAATGCTTTTTGTGGGTCATCCAACCAATCTACTTTTGTTATGGACCACTTTTGTGAGTCATCGCTCATTCAAATACTAACGGTGAGGAAAACGTGCTCTTTAGAAAATCTTCTTTCTTCTTTTTCAGGATTAAAATGTGGGTTTTTGTCTGAATTCCGTAATTTGGTGTTTTTGTCGCCCGGCATTTTGCCTGTGGCGTTTTTGTCTGTGGGGTTTTTGTCGGGGGATTTTTGTCGACGGGGTTTTTCTCATGGATTCACTAATAATGAACTACTACTGTCTATAAACTTATAACAACCCCCGTGCCCTCAATTCGCGCACCAATTCACACGACCTTCTTCTCCAATGTTAAGCAACAACATGACGCTATAAAAAAGACTTCTATATCAATATATATATATATCGCCTATAAAAAGTAACCATATCACTTCGTAATGCCGTGATCAATGATTTCATGCCATTCAAGTCGAATGTTTTGAGAATCAGAAATAAAGATATTACGAAACCGATCCGTATGAACGTAAACTACAACCGAGTGAACAGTTTCGCACGAGATTAGACTTTCTCTTTAAACTCAAAGCAAACCAGTATCCGCCGCTAACTTGCTAAATTTCAAAATATACATTATAATGTATCCACTGAGAATAAAATGATAATGGCAATCCAAGCCAAAGACGGAACGGGTCCTGACCTTGTTCCCGCCGACAAATATATTCCACCGAAAATTTTGTAAACAGAGATACAATTGTCGTTAAATCTCACCCTATCGAAAGTAGTCGCAAACGAATGACTTAGGCTCAAAGAATAACCTAATATCGAAATGAAAAGTGGAACATTTGCCTGACCATTCCTTGATGTTTTATCATGTCTGAAAGTAATGGCTTATTTTCGCCATCGCGGCTATTATCTTGGTTACCATATGTGGCATTACAAAAATATGAAAGAGTATTTTCTTGGCTGCAGTTTGGCATGTTACAATAGTAACAAGTCAATACACCATTTTCCAGGAAACAGGACCAATTTTGGCCAGAAAAAGTGGATCCAGGATATCATAACGTTTTGTTTTGCGTTTCTGGGGGATTAAATGCGCAAGAAAACAATGCGTTGCGATGGAAACTAAGTCACTAGGTCGTTAAAAATGCTTCAATAAACAGATAAAAACAATAATTTGATTGTGAATCAGCCAGAAAAGGTTCTTCCAGTGATTAAAGCTTCAAATAAGTTCGGAAAAAATTTGCCTCCGAGGTAAAAATTCAGGTTTACCACGACTTAAAATAACGATCAAGCAACGTGTATATCAGCCCATGTTTAAAAGATAAAGGAATAAAACTATCAATATTAGTGAAAAGTTATGTAAATGTAGGCTTACGATATACGGAAGTATAGAAAAGCCATCAGTACGATCTATAGAGACATCTAAAAAGGGAAGAGTTTTGTTCATCTCTATACCACCCACCCTCGTAAAAAGATAAAAATATTAGCAAATAACGGATCTAAATGAGAGCCCATGGCAACGCCATCGACCTGTTCATAAAGAACACCGTCGCTCATTTCGGAACACATGGGAATCTCGTCTTTAACGGCCAAGAAACTGCTGTCTAAGCCTTCACTTTCAAATATTCGATGTGATTCTAACGAAACTTGCCCCCCATTACTATAATCAGAGAAAGTTTTCTTATTTCTAAATTTAAACCTTGCCTTTCTTTGTTTTGACTTTGTTTTGATTGGCTTATATATTAACATCTCTAAATATATTTAAATATTAGTTTTCACATTTTGTATTTTACTTTGAGAATGTTGCGCGTTGGCAATGAAACGTCAGCAAAACTTCTTTAAAATGTGTTTCTTGTTTGTTCCATAATTGTAAACGAGATCGCTCTCCACATTCGAATTGAGCTGGGCTCTAATATTCATTTTACGTTTATAAAGTTCTCTTCCCCTTCATTTCACCAATAGAAATACGAGGACATGAGCGGCAGAGAGTGATGAAAATTACCAGAGCTTTCTTGAAGGTTCTCCTCCCCCTCATTTCACCAATAGAAATACGAGGACATGAGCGGCAGAGAGTGATGAATATTACCAGAGCTTTCTTGAAGGTTCTCCTCCCCCTCATTTCACCAATAGAAATACGAGGACATGAGCAGCAGAGAGTGATGAATATTACCAGAGCTTTCTGGAAGGTTCTCCTCACCCTCATTTCGCCAATAGCAATACGCGGACATGAGCGGCAGAGAGTAATGAATATTACCAGAGCTTTCTGGAAGGTTCTCCTCCCCTCATTTCGCCAATAGAAATACGCGGACATGAGCGGTAGAGAGTAATGAAAATTACCAGATGGCAATTACTATAATTTTAATGCCCTCATGGCCTTCCCTTCTACAAGAGCCTGATTTCAGGCTACTCTCAAAAGAGTCATGCAACTATTTATGGAATCGAAATGCGCCATATCTCAAAAGGTACGAATGACTGATTTGCATAATAGACTACATCTATAGGGACCCATTGTTTGATGCTGAGAAAAGCGGCGCCAAATCATTTTGCGGTTGCCACCTGGAGAGACCACATACGGTATCTTGTTTCTGTCACGAATCCTTGGTTTGTCTGCTAAAGTACGGGAAAACCTTCGACAACTGATTCACTTTAACATCGTGAAAGATCACAGTTTCATTAATGTGAAGAATAATCCAAAACATTTTACGGCTACCATCTTGGAGAGAATACCTGCGATATGTAGTTTTTATAATTATATCAGTCGTGAATAATTAACTTCGCGTCGTATAATATGTTACCAAGGTAGCAAATTACTATTTATAGGTAACGTATAGGATGAACTGAAATTTATTTTTGCGATCGCGTCTGTGTTATCATTAAGGAAGCTTTCAGTAACATTCAAGATAAAATGTCTGTCTTTGGCTGCACATATTTATTTTTGTTTTACTTTATTCTTCAATGGTCAACAACTTTCGCAACAACATGTAGTTCATGCAGCAGAATAAGTTTTAACGTGAAAAATGGACTGAAAGATAGAGCTTTAGAAGACGGAAAAAGGCTGAAGAACACGATTGTGGAAAATGATGCTCTGTGTTTTTTTGAATGTGCAGAAGACTGCAAAATGTTTATTATTTAATGTTTGTGGTAAAACTTGCCAATTGAATGCAGCAAACAGATTATTGGCGCGCAATTCCGCCCTTCGCGTGAAAGTTGGATGTCGTTACTATGATCTACCAGCAGCCGAGGTAAGAATAGATTAAATAACATCTAAAATATAAAGAGCTACAATGTGTAAAAGGAAATACGAAACTTAATCTCAAACATTTACTGAAAACTCACTCTTATGTTTGGTAACATTCTACCAGCGTGCAATTTATCCATACTTAAGAATATTATTTCTCAGCAAATATCTTTAAAAAGAGGCATAACACAACATAATTTTAAAAAAACCGTTTCGTTATCAAATTTTTAACATCATCAGGGTGGAAAATTACAATAAATAAAGGAGGCATATATAGCCTAACATGCAGTTACATAAATATAGAAAGTGACTAAACTCTTACAAAGGAATTTAAGCGAGACGACGGAAGAACAAAGGACGTGTCATGATGAAGGTATAAGTTAGAAAAGTTTTAAAGACAAAAATCATTAGTTGGCGTGAAGACTTAAGAGACGGTTTAATCTTAGAAATTAATAAACTCTCTCGAAGTAGAACTTCAAATTGCATGGAGTCTGAAGATAAGATAGAAAAATCATCCAAAGAAACATCATGACCGGCTATTCTTATGTGCTCAAGAATGCTCGATAAAGCGGTGTGAGAAAGCTCTTTTCCGGTGTAAGCCCAATTACCCATATGTTCAGATACCCTGGTGCATATTTCGCAAATATACGACGCCTGGCAGCATCAGCAAGTAAATTTATATACAGGTCGAAAAACAACTGATAGCTGACCGTATACTATTCGAATTGCGACTCCTCGAAATCTAGAGATTTGATGGGATGAGTTTTAAGCAATGGGTTCAAACCGTTGAACTACAAGATGTTCAAACGGTCTCGGCTTCCAGTCTGTCAGTCAGTTGTTCGAATGCTTTGAAAACAAAGCGTTTAAACTTTTTGGACCAGGCATTTAAACACTTTGAATCAGGCTTTCGAACCGTTCCAGTTTAATAGCTGTTTGAACGGTTTGTTATACATTTTCAAACGGTTTATCAAACCGTTCGAAACAGTTTCTAAAAGCGTTCGAACGCTTACTGAACGGCATACGAACGGTATTTTCACGCCATTTGCTAAAGCGTTAAGGTACGTTTTTCCATGGATATTCCGGATGTTTTTAATGAAATGAGATTCTTTCTCCACCTTTCATTTATATTAAAAAACAGTAAAACTTGCTGAGAAAATTCATGTAGATGCATCGAAACCTCTAAAGGTAGTCGACAATATACATGTGCGCGCGCAATACTGATTCAGTCGAACCTAGTTAATTAATATTTTTTAAAACTGAGATAAAATGTGGCAAGTCTTTTTATGAGTTTTTCGCTGCATTACTAATTCAACATATTGAGCCGAAATGCGCAATATCTCAAAAGGTACGAATGACTTATTTGAATAATATATAGACTACATCTAGGAACGGCATTGTTTGATGCTGCGAAAAGCGGCGCCAAAATTACAGAGCCTTGGTTTGTGTGCTAAAGTACGGGAAAACCTTCGACAACTGATTCACTTTAACATCGTAAAATATCACAGTTTGAATGATGCGAAAAATAATCCAAAACAATTTACGGCTACCATCTTTGGAGAGACTATTCCTGTTATTATACATGTATCAGTCGTGAATAATTTATTTCGAGTCGTATAATATGTTACCAAAGTAGCAAATTACTATTTATAGGTAACGTAGGCTGAACTGAAATTTATTATTTTCGATCACCTGTGTTATACTAACAATGAGCTAGTACTGTCTATACTCATGCACTAATAACAACCCTCGTTCCATCAATTCGCTCACCGATTCGCATGTCCCTTCGACCAACAACATGACGAGTATAAAAAAGACTTCTATAAAAATATAAGAAATCATGAAAAAGCAACCCTATCACTTCGTGATGTCGATGTGATTTGGTATTCAAGTCGAAAGTTTTGAGGATGAAATAAAGATATTACGAAGCCGATCCCTTATGAACGTAAACTGCAACCGTGTGAACACTTTCTCACGAGATTAGACTTTCTCTTTAAACTCAATGCAAACCAGTCTACGACGCTAGCTTGCTAAATTTCAAAATATACGATATGTATCTACTGAGAATAAAATGATAATGGCAATCCAAGCCAAAGACGAAACGGGTCGTTGACCTTGTTCCCGCCGACAAATATATATTCCACCGAAAATTACTGAATGTGCAGAAGACTGCAAATGTTTATCATTTAATGTTTGTGGTAAAAGCAGCAAACAGATTGTTGGCGCGTAATTCCGCCCTTCGCGTGAAAGTTGGATGTCGTTACTATGACCTTCCAGCAACCGAGGTAAGAATAGATTAAATAACATCTAAAGTATAAAGAGCTACAATGTGTAAAAGGAAATACGAAACTTAATTCTTCTCAAACATTAACTGAAAAACTCACTCTTATGTTTGGGAACATTTTACCAGCGTGCAATTTAGCCATACTATATTCTTAAATATTATTTCTCTGCAAATATCTTTAAAAAGAGCCATAACACAACATAATTTAAAAAAAACCGTTTCGCTATCAAATTTTTAACATCATCAGGGTGACAAATTACAATAAATAAAGGAGGCATATATAATAAATAATTAGATTTTAAATGAAATGTTAATCTGAGTAGCAGCTAAAAGCTGAAATATACAGAATTAATTAACATGCAATATTTTAGGACACGGTAAAGGACTATTAATAACATATACTAACATGAAAAAAGTTTTAAAGGAAAAAATCATTAGTTGGCGTTAAGACTTAAGAGACGGTTTAATCTTAGAAATTAATAAACTCTCTCGAAGTAGGACTTCAAATTGCATGGAGCCTGAAGACAAGATAGAAACATTATCCAAAGAAACATCATGACCGGCTATTCTTATGTGCTCAAGAATGCTTGATAAAGCGGTGTGAGAAAGCTCTTTTCCGGTGTAAGCCCAATTACCCATATGTTCAGATACCCTGGTGCATATTTCGCCAATATACGACGCCTGGCAGCATTAGCAAGTAAATTTATGTATAGGTCGAAAAACAACTGATAGCTGACGGTATACTATTCGAATTGCAACTCCTCGAAATCTAGAGATTTGATGGGATGAGTTTTAAGCAATGGGTTCAAAACCGTTTAACTACAAGATGTTCAAACGGTCTCGGCTTCCAGTCTCAGTCAGTTGTTCGAATGCTTTGAAAACAAAGCGTTTTAAACTCTTTGGACCAGGCATTTAAACACGTTGAATCAGGCTTTCGAACCGTTCCAGTTTATAGCTGTTTGAACGGTTTGTTATAAATTTTCAAACGGTTTATCAAACCGTTCGAACAGTTTTCTAAAAGCGTTCGAACGCTTACTGAACGGCATACGAACAGTATTTTCACGCCATTTGCTAAAGCGTTTTGGTACGTTTTTCCATGGATATTGCGGATGTTTTTAATGAAATGAGATTCTTTCTCCACCTTTCATTGCTCATAATATATTAAAAAGCAGTAAAACCTGCTGAGAAAATGCATGTAGATGCATCGAAAACTCTAAAGGTAGTCGACAATATACATGTGCGCGCGCAATACTGATTGAGTCGAACCTATAGTTAATTAATATTTTTTTAAAACTGAGATAAAATGTGGCAAGTCTTTTTGTGAGTTTTTAGCTGCATTACTAATTCACCAGTTCCTGTTCAAAAATATCTAAATATCACTCATTGAAAATTAATTTTAAAAGTTTCAAAAAATCAATATTTTCCGCCACGGGGGGGGGGGGCATACACCCCCATCTTGGTAAAATATGTATCATTGTATCTCATCCCGTGCATCCCCCCCTTATATCTAAAATACTATATCTGTCCACTTACATTCAACTAATTTTTATACAACCAGACCCAGAAGTTTAAGTTCAATTCTTCCTTGTCTTTAGAATGACTGCACAAGATTCCCAACATGTTGTTCGATAGCTAACCCTTGCCTTAATGGTGGTTCTTGTACAAGTCCTCTCCCAAATTCAAGAAAACGTTTCAGATGTATTTGTAAAACAGGATTTTATGGCAGCCTTTGTCAGGCAAACACTCCTAGATCTTGTGCAGATTATTTGACCAAGCAAGTAAAACCTTTATAAGGATTATATGAAATAATGGATGCCACTGAAAAATCATTCTCAGTATACTGCGACTTCGACTCTGAACCTGAATTTTCCTGGACATTGTTGCTTTCATTTAGTAGAAATGATGACAACCGTATAAGTCGCAAAGGATTATTAGAGGACCTGTTAATTAACGAAGATACACATAACTGGGAGAATTACCGTCTAGTATCTGCAGCACGAATGAAGAGAATACGGCAACAGTCGACTCACTGGCGAGCTACTTGTGGTTATCCGGTGTTCGGTGTGGATTACAAGGACTATATAACGGTAAATTTATCTGACGTAGATTTCTCCGCATATTATTTTAACGGTTATAATGGTCCAGCTGCCTGCAAGTCCATAGAATATATGAATATTTTGGGATTAGAATGCAAACAATGTAATTTTGCATTATATCACGCCACGTTCGTTTTTACCCGAATTAGTTTTATCACGTTCTAAACAATATAGCTTTTGTACCTTTGATTTATCAAACAAAAACCATGACTGTTCCGCTAACAATCCTGCACGTTTGTTTGTTTCACGCACTTGCTTTGATCCTCGATTTAGGTGTCATAAGACAGCAAGTTCTACAACACAAAATTGGTTTGGAAGCTAATTTCTAGCAGATTTTGCTTGTAAAAGTATGGAGTACAATGTGTACATGTATTTCCATCAAATATATGAGAACACGACCGGTGATTAAAATCATCCTGTTTTTAAAAAATGTGAAGTCATTATGTGAAGTCATTAATGATAAATTATATTCAATTAATTTTATAAATTCAAGTAATAATTGTAAAGCATAAAATCCTCCAGGCCTTTAATTATGTTTAATTATGCAGACAGCCTTTCTCATGACCATACACTCTATACAGGGGCGTACCGTGCGGGGGTGTGTGGGGTGGTCGGTAAAACGCGGTAAAACGCGGAGTCGATCGGTAAAGCCTGGCGTCGTCGGTAAAAACGATTGGTCACGGAAGTTGGGAAAACCTTGTAATAGTTAAGGCTGTCGGTAAACTGTTCGTCATATTAGATCGTTGGTAAAATTGACTTCATCGACTGTTTAAACTTTGTCGGTTGTATAAAATTCGATTTATATGAAATGTAATATTGTTGCCATTGCATGGGTTAATGTTAAATTAATATTCCTCCCTTTTCCCGATTTCCGAGCCAACCTAGTACCCAGTACCTATACAATGTAACTGTTGTCGTTACGTACAAGGCAATGGAAGAAAATCTGCGCCCACGTGTAATTCGTCGGTAAAACTAAGACGATACACCCCCCATCCAAAATGGTCACGGTACGCCACTGACTCTATATATTATATTTCAGCTTACATCCAGGCCGAGATGTGTAAGTTTTATAAAATTAATGTTGTCCATGCCAATCTGATACTTTAATCCATTAACAGGCATGTAATTTATTCTGACAGATAAAACTGTCTGTCGTTAGCCAGAATAAAATGCTAAAGTGTACCATAGCCCTTTAATGGGTTAATTTAACAAATATAGGAATATACTTGCTGAAAGTATTGTTTTTATGCAAATATCTGAAAACAAGGTAACAGATAAGCACAAACATATTTGGAATACTTTAGAAATAAAAAATAATCTCTACATGGTACATTTTTCAAACAGTTAAAAATAATGCAATGTTTACCAGACAGATGGCAAGTTGTTCTAATTCTGCATATTATTTTATTACAACAGCAAGGTATTCTTTTTAAGGATTCACAATAATTCAACTTAAAGGGGCTGTTTACACGAGGTAGGCTATAGCCTGACTAACGGGCTGACTTGTACTTTCATTAGGATCTTACTGTGACTTTAAAACATATATAAAATAAATTTACAAAGAAGAATTGATTTAGTTTAGATGCATGTATCCTTAAGTTTTGTGGCAGAGGAAAGATATTTGTGAAAAGAGTCAGCCCGGTTAGCCAAGCAACTCTAGCTCATGCAAATAACCGGCCCGTAAAGTTGTTATGTACAGTACATGCAACCTCGTTCCCAGGGCATTTTGCCTCCACGGTGGAAAGTCGGCGAAAATGGCCCTGGGATCGGCTGGTCACATGACACCCAGAATTTCTGGGTGTTTAGATAATTGTTGTGGTCTTTGTTCCATTGCCTTTGTCTACTTTGTTGACTTGAATAATTGAGAAATATTCAATGCTCTTCAGAGTTGTGCATGTCAGCATTCGTCGGCATAAAAGCATCTAACAAGCTTCATAATCCACCATACATCCATGGTTATTTCTTACAAAACGTATGAAGAAGCATATATCCAATTTAGCGAAAGCTATCTCTTCTAATTTGCTGTAAAATTTGAAGACAGCATTCAGATTTAGATGAATAAATTATACTCGGCAGAATTAATTGAGTTTTATGACAAGCCAATTGCATTATAGAATGGACCAGCCGATCCCAGGACCATTTTCGCCGACCTAACGCCGTGGAGGCAAATGCCCTGGGTACGAGGTTGCAGTACATGTACTGTTTTGTTAATTAAAATTTATTAAAATTTAATATATTGCAGCAAGAGTTCCCCGTTGAATGATACAATGTAATTAGTAAAATACTATAGGTGTAGTATGTGTTGTTTTATCTGGAAAGTAATAGCATGTTCTGATGCCAATGTTAATGCATCTTATAGCAAGAAGATCATGTAAATATTAACTAGTTATCAGTATATTTTAATGTAATACACTTTTATTTATTCAGAGTAATCCTATCCAACAAGTGCCACAAAATGTCACTGTTATCAATAGGAGCCCTGATATAAATTTACAATTGTGAAATATTAAATTTCATGAAATATAAAATGTACAGCAGCTATATAGAGAAGCTGGATTACTGCATATAAGTATAATTTAAATATGATATCCTTACAATATATAGTATCATTTGTTGTTACAGTAAAAGTTAAGACTATATTGGAAGTTTACCAAAACAAGACTACAGCACAGCAGATTTAGATAAATGCATTCCTGTCTTGCTTGCCTTAGAACAAACTACTGAAAACAGATATTTTATCATGACAATATATGCCTGCAGCACTTTGATCTTAATATGATTTCTTATTGCATAATATAGCATGCTTGATTTGTTGGTTTGCCATGGATTTGTCTAGTGCTTGCTTTGGTAGACTGGTTGATATAAATACCGAAGTTTGTCATTTAAGATAGTCAAAGTCTATATAGTTGTTAAAATAAAGAAGTGGTTGTACATTCCAGTATTTTATTTAACAAGACAATTTTATGTAATTAATTGATCTTGTTGAAAGTATATGATGACACAGTATATAAATATTGTATTACTCAAAATAGTGTAATAATTAGTATCTTGACAAGAACAGTAGATTGTTATTGCTTTGATCAGTATGACATTTTCTTATACCACTGTAAAAATTATTTAATATTAATTGCTGATTTCGTGATGCAATAAAATGCTAAATTTCAATGTTTCTAAGTATTATTCTTAGGTGGAGGGTAACATAGAACATTATCGTAGTCATCTTTTGTCAATTGCAAATTGTTATTTTTTATAAATATATCTCTCTCTTATCTCTATATACCATTGTGGTTGGTAATAACCTTAAAACATACTGAAAACTAGACTACTTATTTTTTTATTATTATTTTATTTCGCCCTTACAGTATTATTTATTTACATTGGTAGTTGATGTCGAAATTTGTTAGGGCTAGAGGTCTAATAGAATCCTTTACAGGCTTTTTAATTAAGACACTTTGGTTCTTCATCAGGATATATTGAAAGGTACCTTTCTCTTATATCTGCCATACGATATGATATATGAACTTATTAGACTTATTGTTAGACTTCTAATAAATATACATTACAGTATATTTATTAATTGATCTGTGTATGATCAGTTCAATGCTTTAAAATAGAAAGAAGAATAAGCTGTAAAAATGATAACAAATTACAATATAAAGATATTTTGTAGATAGTATAATATAAGAAAGCCTATATAGTTTGTCTATTCCAAACCATATATATTTTACATTACATGATACGTTTTACAAATATAATTTACATGTATGCCATAAAAATACATGCGCACACATATATGTTTATGTAGACGATATGATACATATGTATCATATCGTATACATATATATCCGTATGGATATACATATGTAATAACGCAATGCAATTATAAATACATTTTAAAAACTCATTAATAATTCATGAGGAAAACGCAAAGAAAATCACGACCGTGTCGTAGTTTTATATGTGATAAAATTTCATCCTAATTTACATAAACTTTATCTTTGATTTTCTAGGCTTAGACAACATTGATTTTCAAAATTACTACGCGAATGAACTTATCAAATGGGTCGTTTTTCAAGCCGTTTAATAAGCTCATAGCAGTGTTTTATCAGATCTAAAACACTCGGGCAACGCCCTGGTGTTTTAAATCTGATAAAACACTGCTTCTCGTTTATTAAACAGTACATAACCATATATACTACAATTATCAAAAAAAATAATTGCAACATACATAATTACAATGCACATATCACAGAGAAAAGACTTTGAAATGGCATCGATTATTTTACTAGTTTTCATTGGTTAATAAGAAGTGTTATTTTATTTTTATTTTGAAAGAAAGAGTATGTTTTGCATAATTAATTTGTTCTTTTATAGGATTTATGAAGTTGTGATGCGTTTCTTGCGTTGTGCTGACGAATTTGATTATTTTTGACAAAATAATTTGTGAATGTTTCTAGTAGATTATTAAAGTAGTGGTATCGATACATGAATAAGCTAGTTAGATAGTTGTTGATTGTAGAAATATTTAGTATTTCTATGTCTCTAAATATTGGTTCAATGTGTTCTAAATAAGAATTAAATGTCATTAAGCGTATAATTTGTTTTTTGGATATTCACTATTTTTAGGATTCGCTTTTTATACGTATTACCCCATATTAGATTGCCATAAATTAGATATAGATAGACTAACGTATAATAAAGTAGTTTTAGAGCATTCAAATTTGTAAAATGTCGTATTTTGGCTATCATTCCTGCTGTTTTTATATTAAGTCTAGTTTTGATATTAAGTCTATATGGTTATACCACTTTAATCACTCATCAATAACAATGCCCAGAAATGTTGTGTTCCTAACATGTTTAATATCTTCATTGTTTATGGAAATTGATATATTATTATTTTGCCTTGTAGTGTTATTTAAGGATAGTTTATTAATATTTAACCAAACAGCTATTTTATTGACTTCTACTTGGATGATTTTATTTAGTGTTTTAAGGCTAGTGTGACTGTAAAAATTTTTTGTATCATCTGCAAATAATATAATTGAAATTATTTTACTGCAATTTTGAATATCGTTTATATAATAGAAACAGAAGTGATCCGAGTATTGATCCTTGAGGATCACCACTTGTGATTGTCATTTCTTTGCTTTTGACATTGTTGTATTTTACAATTAATTTGTTTTCTGTTCTCTAAATAATTTTCAAACCATTTTTGGGATATTCCTGTTATTACATAAAGTTCTAGCTTTTTAGTAAGAATCTTGTGATTGATTGTATCAAATGCTTTCAGAAAAGTCAAGGAATATACCATTGTGTATTTCCCTTTATCTATTGCTTTTGTAATTTTATCAACAAATTAAATCATTACAGTTTTGTTGTCCTATGTTTTCTGAATCCTTATTGATATTCTGATAAGATTTTGTTTTTTCAATGCATTAGTCTTTTGTACATTAGTTTTTCTAATAATTTAAAAAACAAGATAGAACTGATATAGGTCGATAGTTTTCAAATTTATTATTTTCATTTGCTTTGAAAATGGGTGTCACTAAGGATATCTTTAAGTTGTCAGGAATAGTTCCACTTAGAAATGTTACATTGAATATATGCGTAAGTGGTTTAGAAATTTCTTTAAAGTTTAGCTGTATTATTTTAGTGCTAAGGTCATCATACCCAGGACGCTTATTTGGATCCATATTTTTTATTTCATTTTCAAGTTCATTTTCAGTTATTGGGTCAAGAAACATACTGTTCTTGTAGTTGTCGGTGAGGTATTTATCAAAGGTCTTATCTGTGTTTTTATTAATGTTTTTTGATAGCTCAGATCCAATATTTAAAAATATCTATTTGCTATTTTCAATGGATCATCTATTATATCTGTGGTGTTTGTTCCAACAAATTTGTTTGGCAATTCCTTATTGTTTTCTGTTTATTAAGAATTTCATTTAGGGTTTTCCATATCATCTTTGTGTTGTTTTTGTATTTTATTAGTTGCTGTTCATAATAAATTTTCTTTCATACTTTTATTATATGGTTTAGGTTGTTTTTATATCTTTTGTATGTGTTTTAATTTCTCTTGCTTGAGTTTACTAAGTATATCTGATTTTAATATACAATTTGTCATCCAGGGACTCTTACATTTATCAATACTTTTCTTAACCAATTTTGTTTTATACGGGAAATGTTTTTCATAGGCTGTTATAAATAACTTGGAAAATTCATTAAAGGCCTCTTTAGGATATATATTATTAATAAGTACATTTTCCCATGATATATTTTTAATTGTTTTAGAAAAAGATTTAATATTTGATTTAATTATTCTTTTATAGCTTGGGTTATTTGTAGTTTGTTTGGTATTTCCTTTGTTACCGTTTAAATTACACATATGTACTATTGGTAAATGGTCTGAGATATCGCTAAAAATAATTCCATTGAAACTGGAATATTTTGCATTATGGTGGGTAATTCTTGTTGTTTTGTTATAAGTGGAAAGTAAGAGGATGTAAAAAGCTGTTCAGTGAATCGATTTGAAAATTCTTGTTTAAGTAGAACAATATTAAAATCCCCCATCAGATAGCAAATTTTGTTTTCTTTGTCAATTTTATTTAGTAATACATTCATTGCATTTTCAAATATTTCAATTTTATTATTTGGTGGTCTGTAGATTACTCCTACAATTATATTTTTACCAATAGGTGTGATTATTTCAATAAACATAGTTTCAACTGTGTCTTCTACATTAAAATTTACATGTAATTATTTACGAATTTTAATTTGTAGTTGTTTTGAGGCATAAAAGCCTACTCCTCCACCTTTTTTTTGTTCTATTTAGACCTATGTAATCATATGCTCTTGTAATTTAAAGTTGTCATTATTCATATCATTTAGCGACGTTTCTGTTAAACCTATTATATGAAACGTTTTGTTTAATGAGTTTAGTTAACTTCTTATGTTTAAATGTAGTGTAAAGTATGTTTCTGGGTTTATTTTTGCAGTTTGTTCTTTGAATTCATTTGATAGATAATAATTACACTTTATTTTATTTATATCAAAGGACATATCTAGGTTGCATTGTTTCCGTTTAACGCTAAATCGTTGTTTGATTGAAAAGGATTGAATTTCAACTGGTTTAGTCTATCCATATTACTTTCAGGTTCTATCAAGGATTTTCCGTTTGGGGGAGAAGATTCGGAATTCAGGATTCAGCAATGGGGGGAGAGAGCGCCAAAGGTGAGACCATATAAGGTTGTCCAGTGGCATGCCCCCGGAAAATTTTGAAATCCAGGAAGGGAAGATTTTACACAATTCTGAAGGTTTGGAAAAGTCATATAAAACACTAAAAAATAAACACTTTCCAGGATTTTAAGTACATTATATATTGTTTATTAAAATTTATAATATATTTCATATTGAATCAGTTAAGTTGAATTAAGTAACATGCACGCGATACACCACCTTACGTCCAAACAGATATATATATATATATATATAATATAATATATATATATATATATATATATATATATATATATATATATATATATATATATATATATATATATATATATATATATATATATATATATATATATATATATATATATATATATATATATATATATATATATATATATATATATATATAATATATATATATATATATATATATATATAGGTTCTAGGGATTTTTGGTTGTTTTTTTCGAGTGTTGGAATATATACATTTTAAGACCAAACTGGGACCAGTTGCGTAAAATGCAACTTCAAGGCCTTCCAGCTGGAATTGAACCCGCGACCCTGCGATGCCGTAGCTACGGAAGCCGTTGCCGAGAGGCTAGTCACGAGTTATGTATATATAGTAATGCCGGAATAAGATTCTGGGTATATTACAAGTAATATTTGGCATTTCACTCGATTAAATTACAGGTTCGAGTGTTGGAATATATACATTTTAAGACCAAACCGGGACCATGAGTTCCATACGGAATGCTTTTTGTGGGTCATCCAACCAATCTACTTTTGTTATGGACCACTTTTGTGAGTCATTGCTCATTGAAATACTAACGGTGAGGAAAACGTGCTCTTTAGAAAATCTTCTTTCTTCTTTTTCAGGATTAAAATGTGGGTTTTTGTCTGAATTCCGTAATTTGGTGTTTTTGTCGCCCGGCATTTTGCCTGTGGCGTTTTTGTCTGTGGGGTTTTTGTCGGGGGATTTTTGTCGACGGGGTTTTTCTCATGGATTCACTAATAATGAACTACTACTGTCTATAAACTTATAACAACCCCCGTGCCCTCAATTCGCGCACCAATTCACACGACCTTCTTCTCCAATGTTAAGCAACAACATGACGCTATAAAAAAGACTTCTATATCAATATATATATATCGCCTATAAAAAGTAACCATATCACTTCGTAATGCCGTGATCAATGATTTCATGCCATTCAAGTCGAATGTTTTGAGAATCAGAAATAAAGATATTACGAAACCGATCCGTATGAACGTAAACTACAACCGAGTGAACAGTTTCGCACGAGATTAGACTTTCTCTTTAAACTCAAAGCAAACCAGTATCCGCCGCTAACTTGCTAAATTTCAAAATATACATTATAATGTATCCACTGAGAATAAAATGATAATGGCAATCCAAGCCAAAGACGGAACGGGTCCTGACCTTGTTCCCGCCGACAAATATATTCCACCGAAAATTTTGTAAACAGAGATACAATTGTCGTTAAATCTCACCCTATCGAAAGTAGTCGCAAACGAATGACTTAGGCTCAAAGAATAACCTAATATCGAAATGAAAAGTGGAACATTTGCCTGACCATTCCTTGATGTTTTATCATGTCTGAAAGTAATGGCTTATTTTCGCCATCGCGGCTATTATCTTGGTTACCATATGTGGCATTACAAAAATATGAAAGAGTATTTTCTTGGCTGCAGTTTGGCATGTTACAATAGTAACAAGTCAATCAATACACCATTTTCCAGGAAACAGGACCAATTTTGGCCAGAAAAAGTGGATCCAGGATATCATAACGTTTTGTTTTGCGTTTCTGGGGGATTAAATGCGCAAGAAAACAATGCGTTGCGATGGAAACTAAGTCACTAGGTCGTTAAAAATGCTTCAATAAACAGATAAAAACAATAATTTGATTGTGAATCAGCCAGAAAAGGTTCTTCCAGTGATTAAAGCTTCAAATAAGTTCGGAAAAAATTTGCCTCCGAGGTAAAAATTCAGGTTTACCACGACTTAAAATAACGATCAAGCAACGTGTATATCAGCCCATGTTTAAAAGATAAAGGAATAAAACTATCAATATTAGTGAAAAGTTATGTAAATGTAGGCTTACGATATACGGAAGTATAGAAAAGCCATCAGTACGATCTATAGAGACATCTAAAAAGGGAAGAGTTTTGTTCATCTCTATACCACCCACCCTCGTAAAAAGATAAAAATATTAGCAAATAACGGATCTAAATGAGAGCCCATGGCAACGCCATCGACCTGTTCATAAAGAACACCGTCGCTCATTTCGGAACACATGGGAATCTCGTCTTTAACGGCCAAGAAACTGCTGTCTAAGCCTTCACTTTCAAATATTCGATGTGATTCTAACGAAACTTGCCCCCCATTACTATAATCAGAGAAAGTTTTCTTATTTCTAAATTTAAACCTTGCCTTTCTTTGTTTTGACTTTGTTTTGATTGGCTTATATATTAACATCTCTAAATATATTTAAATATTAGTTTTCACATTTTGTATTTTACTTTGAGAATGTTGCGCGTTGGCAATGAAACGTCAGCAAAACTTCTTTAAAATGTGTTTCTTGTTTGTTCCATAATTGTAACGAGATCGCTCTCCACATTCGAATTGAGCTGGGCTCTAATATTCATTTTACGTTTATAAAGTTCTCTTCCCCTTCATTTCACCAATAGAAATACGAGGACATGAGCGGCAGAGAGTGATGAAAATTACCAGAGCTTTCTTGAAGGTTCTCCTCCCCCTCATTTCACCAATAGAAATACGAGGACATGAGCGGCAGAGAGTGATGAATATTACCAGAGCTTTCTTGAAGGTTCTCCTCCCCCTCATTTCACCAATAGAAATACGAGGACATGAGCAGCAGAGAGTGATGAATATTACCAGAGCTTTCTGGAAGGTTCTCCTCACCCTCATTTCGCCAATAGCAATACGCGGACATGAGCGGCAGAGAGTAATGAATATTACCAGAGCTTTCTGGAAGGTTCTCCTCCCCTCATTTCGCCAATAGAAATACGCGGACATGAGCGGTAGAGAGTAATGAAAATTACCAGATGGCAATTACTATAATTTTAATGCCCTCATGGCCTTCCCTTCTACAAGAGCCTGATTTCAGGCTACTCTCAAAAGAGTCATGCAACTATTTATGGAATCGAAATGCGCCATATCTCAAAAGGTACGAATGACTGATTTGCATAATAGACTACATCTATAGGGACCCATTGTTTGATGCTGAGAAAAGCGGCGCCAAATCATTTTGCGGTTGCCACCTGGAGAGACCACATACGGTATCTTGTTTCTGTCACGAATCCTTGGTTTGTCTGCTAAAGTACGGGAAAACCTTCGACAACTGATTCACTTTAACATCGTGAAAGATCACAGTTTCATTAATGTGAAGAATAATCCAAAACATTTTACGGCTACCATCTTGGAGAGAATACCTGCGATATGTAGTTTTTATAATTATATCAGTCGTGAATAATTAACTTCGCGTCGTATAATATGTTACCAAGGTAGCAAATTACTATTTATAGGTAACGTATAGGATGAACTGAAATTTATTTTTGCGATCGCGTCTGTGTTATCATTAAGGAAGCTTTCAGTAACATTCAAGATAAAATGTCTGTCTTTGGCTGCACATATTTATTTTTGTTTTACTTTATTCTTCAATGGTCAACAACTTTCGCAACAACATGTAGTTCATGCAGCAGAATAAGTTTTAACGTGAAAAATGGACTGAAAGATAGAGCTTTAGAAGACGGAAAAAGGCTGAAGAACACGATTGTGGAAAATGATGCTCTGTGTTTTTTTGAATGTGCAGAAGACTGCAAAATGTTTATTATTTAATGTTTGTGGTAAAACTTGCCAATTGAATGCAGCAAACAGATTATTGGCGCGCAATTCCGCCCTTCGCGTGAAAGTTGGATGTCGTTACTATGATCTACCAGCAGCCGAGGTAAGAATAGATTAAATAACATCTAAAATATAAAGAGCTACAATGTGTAAAAGGAAATACGAAACTTAATCTCAAACATTTACTGAAAACTCACTCTTATGTTTGGTAACATTCTACCAGCGTGCAATTTATCCATACTTAAGAATATTATTTCTCAGCAAATATCTTTAAAAAGAGGCATAACACAACATAATTTAAAAAAACCGTTTCGTTATCAAATTTTTAACATCATCAGGGTGGAAAATTACAATAAATAAAGGAGGCATATATAGCCTAACATGCAGTTACATAAATATAGAAAGTGACTAAACTCTTACAAAGGAATTTAAGCGAGACGACGGAAGAACAAAGGACGTGTCATGATGAAGGTATAAGTTAGAAAAGTTTTAAAGACAAAAATCATTAGTTGGCGTGAAGACTTAAGAGACGGTTTAATCTTAGAAATTAATAAACTCTCTCGAAGTAGAACTTCAAATTGCATGGAGTCTGAAGATAAGATAGAAAAATCATCCAAAGAAACATCATGACCGGCTATTCTTATGTGCTCAAGAATGCTCGATAAAGCGGTGTGAGAAAGCTCTTTTCCGGTGTAAGCCCAATTACCCATATGTTCAGATACCCTGGTGCATATTTCGCAAATATACGACGCCTGGCAGCATCAGCAAGTAAATTTATATACAGGTCGAAAAACAACTGATAGCTGACCGTATACTATTCGAATTGCGACTCCTCGAAATCTAGAGATTTGATGGGATGAGTTTTAAGCAATGGGTTCAAACCGTTGAACTACAAGATGTTCAAACGGTCTCGGCTTCCAGTCTGTCAGTCAGTTGTTCGAATGCTTTGAAAACAAAGCGTTTAAACTTTTTGGACCAGGCATTTAAACACTTTGAATCAGGCTTTCGAACCGTTCCAGTTTAATAGCTGTTTGAACGGTTTGTTATACATTTTCAAACGGTTTATCAAACCGTTCGAACAGTTTCTAAAAGCGTTCGAACGCTTACTGAACGGCATACGAACGGTATTTTCACGCCATTTGCTAAAGCGTTAAGGTACGTTTTTCCATGGATATTCCGGATGTTTTTAATGAAATGAGATTCTTTCTCCACCTTTCATTTATATTAAAAAACAGTAAAACTTGCTGAGAAAATTCATGTAGATGCATCGAAACCTCTAAAGGTAGTCGACAATATACATGTGCGCGCGCAATACTGATTCAGTCGAACCTAGTTAATTAATATTTTTTAAAACTGAGATAAAATGTGGCAAGTCTTTTTATGAGTTTTTCGCTGCATTACTAATTCAACATATTGAGCCGAAATGCGCAATATCTCAAAAGGTACGAATGACTTATTTGAATAATATATAGACTACATCTAGGAACGGCATTGTTTGATGCTGCGAAAAGCGGCGCCAAAATTACAGAGCCTTGGTTTGTGTGCTAAAGTACGGGAAAACCTTCGACAACTGATTCACTTTAACATCGTAAAATATCACAGTTTGAATGATGCGAAAAATAATCCAAAACAATTTACGGCTACCATCTTTGGAGAGACTATTCCTGTTATTATACATGTATCAGTCGTGAATAATTTATTTCGAGTCGTATAATATGTTACCAAAGTAGCAAATTACTATTTATAGGTAACGTAGGCTGAACTGAAATTTATTATTTTCGATCACCTGTGTTATACTAACAATGAGCTAGTACTGTCTATACTCATGCACTAATAACAACCCTCGTTCCATCAATTCGCTCACCGATTCGCATGTCCCTTCGACCAACAACATGACGAGTATAAAAAAGACTTCTATAAAAATATAAGAAATCATGAAAAAGCAACCCTATCACTTCGTGATGTCGATGTGATTTGGTATTCAAGTCGAAAGTTTTGAGGATGAAATAAAGATATTACGAAGCCGATCCCTTATGAACGTAAACTGCAACCGTGTGAACACTTTCTCACGAGATTAGACTTTCTCTTTAAACTCAATGCAAACCAGTCTACGACGCTAGCTTGCTAAATTTCAAAATATACGATATGTATCTACTGAGAATAAAATGATAATGGCAATCCAAGCCAAAGACGAAACGGGTCGTTGACCTTGTTCCCGCCGACAAATATATATTCCACCGAAAATTACTGAATGTGCAGAAGACTGCAAATGTTTATCATTTAATGTTTGTGGTAAAAGCAGCAAACAGATTGTTGGCGCGTAATTCCGCCCTTCGCGTGAAAGTTGGATGTCGTTACTATGACCTTCCAGCAACCGAGGTAAGAATAGATTAAATAACATCTAAAGTATAAAGAGCTACAATGTGTAAAAGGAAATACGAAACTTAATTCTTCTCAAACATTAACTGAAAAACTCACTCTTATGTTTGGGAACATTTTACCAGCGTGCAATTTAGCCATACTATATTCTTAAATATTATTTCTCTGCAAATATCTTTAAAAAGAGCCATAACACAACATAATTTAAAAAAACCGTTTCGCTATCAAATTTTTAACATCATCAGGGTGACAAATTACAATAAATAAAGGAGGCATATATAATAAATAATTAGATTTTAATGAAATGTTAATCTGAGTAGCAGCTAAAAGCTGAAATATACAGAATTAATTACATGCAATATTTTAGGACACGGTAAAGGACTATTAATAACATATACTACATGAAAAAAGTTTTAAAGGAAAAAATCATTAGTTGGCGTTAAGACTTAAGAGACGGTTTAATCTTAGAAATTAATAAACTCTCTCGAAGTAGGACTTCAAATTGCATGGAGCCTGAAGACAAGATAGAAACATTATCCAAAGAAACATCATGACCGGCTATTCTTATGTGCTCAAGAATGCTTGATAAAGCGGTGTGAGAAAGCTCTTTTCCGGTGTAAGCCCAATTACCCATATGTTCAGATACCCTGGTGCATATTTCGCCAATATACGACGCCTGGCAGCATTAGCAAGTAAATTTATGTATAGGTCGAAAAACAACTGATAGCTGACGGTATACTATTCGAATTGCAACTCCTCGAAATCTAGAGATTTGATGGGATGAGTTTTAAGCAATGGGTTCAAACCGTTTAACTACAAGATGTTCAAACGGTCTCGGCTTCCAGTCTCAGTCAGTTGTTCGAATGCTTTGAAAACAAAGCGTTTAAACTCTTTGGACCAGGCATTTAAACACGTTGAATCAGGCTTTCGAACCGTTCCAGTTTATAGCTGTTTGAACGGTTTGTTATAAATTTTCAAACGGTTTATCAAACCGTTCGAACAGTTTCTAAAAGCGTTCGAACGCCTACTGAACGGCATACGAACAGTATTTTCACGCCATTTGCTAAAGCGTTTTGGTACGTTTTTCCATGGATATTGCGGATGTTTTTAATGAAATGAGATTCTTTCTCCACCTTTCATTGCTCATAATATATTAAAAAGCAGTAAAACCTGCTGAGAAAATGCATGTAGATGCATCGAAAACTCTAAAGGTAGTCGACAATATACATGTGCGCGCGCAATACTGATTGAGTCGAACCTATAGTTAATTAATATTTTTTTAAAACTGAGATAAAATGTGGCAAGTCTTTTTGTGAGTTTTTAGCTGCATTACTAATTCACCAGTTCCTGTTCAAAAATATCTAAATATCACTCATTGAAAATTAATTTTAAAAGTTTCAAAAAATCAATATTTTCCGCCACGGGGGGGGGGGGGCATACACCCCCATCTTGGTAAAATATGTATCATTGTATCTCATCCCGTGCATCCCCCCCTTATATCTAAAATACTATATCTGTCACTTACATTCAACTAATTTTTATACAACCAGACCCAGAAGTTTAAGTTCAATTCTTCCTTGTCTTTAGAATGACTGCACAAGATTCCCAACATGTTGTTCGATAGCTAACCCTTGCCTTAATGGTGGTTCTTGTACAAGTCCTCTCCCAAATTCAAGAAAACGTTTCAGATGTATTTGTAAAACAGGATTTTATGGCAGCCTTTGTCAGGCAAACACTCCTAGATCTTGTGCAGATTATTTGACCAAGCAAGTAAAACCTTTATAAGGATTATATGAAATAATGGATGCCACTGAAAAATCATTCTCAGTATACTGCGACTTCGACTCTGAACCTGAATTTTCCTGGACATTGTTGCTTTCATTTAGTAGAAATGATGACAACCGTATAAGTCGCAAAGGATTATTAGAGGACCTGTTAATTAACGAAGATACACATAACTGGGAGAATTACCGTCTAGTATCTGCAGCACGAATGAAGAGAATACGGCAACAGTCGACTCACTGGCGAGCTACTTGTGGTTATCCGGTGTTCGGTGTGGATTACAAGGACTATATAACGGTAAATTTATCTGACGTAGATTTCTCCGCATATTATTTTAACGGTTATAATGGTCCAGCTGCCTGCAAGTCCATAGAATATATGAATATTTTGGGATTAGAATGCAAACAATGTAATTTTGCATTATATCACGCCACGTTCGTTTTACCCGAATTAGTTTTATCACGTTCTAAACAATATAGCTTTTGTACCTTTGATTTATCAAACAAAAACCATGACTGTTCCGCTAACAATCCTGCACGTTTGTTTGTTTCACGCACTTGCTTTGATCCTCGATTTAGGTGTCATAAGACAGCAAGTTCTACAACACAAAATTGGTTTGGAAGCTAATTTCTAGCAGATTTTGCTTGTAAAAGTATGGAGTACAATGTGTACATGTATTTCCATCAAATATATGAGAACACGACCGGTGATTAAAATCATCCTGTTTTTAAAAAATGTGAAGTCATTATGTGAAGTCATTAATGATAAATTATATTCAATTAATTTTATAAATTCAAGTAATAATGGTAAAGCATAAATCCTCCAGGCCTTTAATTATCTTTAATTATGCACACAGCCTTTCTCATGACCATACACTCTATACAGGAGCGTACCGTGCGGGGGGTGTGGGGTGGTCGGTAAAACGCGGTAAAACGCGGAGTCGGTCGGTAAAGCCTGGCGTCGTCGGTAAAAACGATTGGTCACGGAAGTTGGGAAAACCTTGTAATACAGTAGTTAAGGCTGTCGGTAAATTGTTCGTCATATTAGATCGTTGGTAAAATTGACTTCATCGACTGTTTAAACTTTGTCGGTTGTATAAAATTCGATTTATACGAAATGTAATATTGTTACCATTGCATGGGTTAATGTTAAATTAATATTCCTCCCTTTTTCCGATTTCCGAGCCAACCTAGTACCCAGTACCCATACAATGTAACTGTTATCGGTACGTACAAGGCAATGGAAGAAAATCTGCGCCCATGTGTAATTCGTCGGTAAAACTAAGACGATACACCCCCCATCCAAAGTGGTCACGGTACGCCACTGACTCTATATATTATATTTCAGCTTACATCCAGGCCGAGATGTGTAAGTTTTATAAAATTAATGTTGTCCATGCCAATCTGATACTTTAATCCATTAACAGGCATGTAATTTATTCTGACAGATAAAACTGTCTGTCGTTAGCCAGAATAAAATGCTAAAGTGTACCATAGCCCTTTAATGGGTTAATTTAACAAATATAGGAATATACTTGCTGAAAGTATTGTTTTTATGCAAATATCTGAAAACAAGGTAACAGATAAGCACAAACATATTTGGAATACTTTAGAAATAAAAAATAATCTCTACATGGTACATTTTTCAAACAGTTAAAAATAATGCAATGTTTACCAGACAGATGGCAAGTTGTTCTAATTCTGCATATTATTTTATTACAACAGCAAGGTATTCTTTTTAAGGATTCACAATAATTCAACTTAAAGGGGCTGTTTACACGAGGTAGGCTATAGCCTGACTAACGGGCTGACTTGTACTTTCATTAGGATCTTACTGTGACTTTAAAACATATATAAAATAAATTTACAAAGAAGAATTGATTTAGTTTAGATGCATGTATCCTTAAGTTTTGTGGCAGAGGAAAGATATTTGTGAAAAGAGTCAGCCCGGTTAGCCAAGCAACTCTAGCTCATGCAAATAACCCGTAAAGTTGTTATGTACAGTACATGCAACCTCGTTCCCAGGGCATTTTGCCTCCACGGTGGAAAGTCGGCGAAAATGGCCCTGGGATCGGCTGGTCACATGACACCCAGAATTTCTGGGTGTTTAGATAATTGTTGTGGTCTTTGTTCCATTGCCTTTGTCTACTTTGTTGACTTGAATAATTGAGAAATATTCAATGCTCTTCAGAGTTGTACATGTCAGCATTCGTCGGCATAAAAGCATCTAACAAGCTTCATAATCCACCATACATCCATGGTTATTTCTTACAAAACGTATGAAGAAGCATATATCCAATTTAGCGAAAGCTATCTCTTCTAATTTGCTGTAAAATTTGAAGACAGCATTCAGATTTAGATGAATAAATTATACTCGGCAGAATTAATTGAGTTTTATGACAAGCCAATTGCATTATAGAATGGACCAGCCGATCCCAGGACCATTTTCGCCGACCTAACGCCGTGGAGGCAAATGCCCTGGGTACGAGGTTGCAGTACATGTACTGTTTTGTTAATTAAAATTTATTAAAATTTAATATATTGCAGCAAGAGTTCCCCGTTGAATGATACAATGTAATTAGTAAAATACTATAGGTGTAGTATGTGTTGTTTTATCTGGAAAGTAATAGCATGTTTCTGATGCCAATGTTAATGCATCTTATAGCAAGAAGATCATGTAAATATTAACTAGTTATCAGTATATTTTAATGTAATACACTTTTATTTATTCAGAGTAATCCTATCCAACAAGTGCCACAAAATGTCACTGTTATCAATAGGAGCCCTGATATAAATTTACAATTGTGAAATATTAAATTTCATGAAATATAAAATGTACAGCAGCTATATAGAGAAGCTGGATTACTGCATATAAGTATAATTTAAATATGATATCCTTACAATATATAGTATCATTTGTTGTTACAGTAAAAGTTAAGACTATATTGGAAGTTTACCAAAACAAGACTACAGCACAGCAGATTTAGATAAATGCATTCCTGTCTTGCTTGCCTTAGAACAAACTACTGAAAACAGATATTTTATCATGACAATATATGCCTGCAGCACTTTGATCTTAATATGATTTCTTATTGCATAATATAGCATGCTTGATTTGTTGGTTTGCCATGGATTTGTCTAGTGCTTGCTTTGGTAGACTGGTTGATATAAATACCGAAGTTTGTCATTTAAGATAGTCAAAGTCTATATAGTTGTTAAAATAAAGAAGTGGTTGTACATTCCAGTATTTTATTTAACAAGACAATTTTATGTAATTAATTGATCTTGTTGAAAGTATATGATGACACAGTATATAAATATTGTATTACTCAAAATAGTGTAATAATTAGTATCTTGACAAGAACAGTAGATTGTTATTGCTTTGATCAGTATGACATTTTCTTATACCACTGTAAAAATTATTTAATATTAATTGCTGATTTCGTGATGCAATAAAATGCTAAATTTCAATGTTTCTAAGTATTATTCTTAGGTGGAGGGTAACATAGAACATTATCGTAGTCATCTTTTGTCCAATTGCAAATTGTTATTTTTTATAAATATATCTCTCTCTCTTATCTCTATATACCATTGTGGTTGGTAATAACCTTAAAACATACTGAAAACTAGACTACTTATTTTTTTTATTATTATTTTATTTCGCCCTTACAGTATTATTTATTTACATTGGTAGTTGATGTCGAAATTTGTTAGGGCTAGAGGTCTAATAGAATCCTTTACAGGCTTTTTAATTAAGACACTTTGGTTCTTCATCAGGATATATTGAAAGGTACCTTTCTCTTATATCTGCCATACGATATGATATATGAACTTATTAGACTTATTATTAGACTTCTAATAAATATACATTACAGTATATTTATTAATTGATTTGTCTATGGTCAGTTCAATGCTTTAAAATAGAAAGAATAATAAGCTATAAAAATGATAAAAAATTAATATATAGAGATATTTTGTAGATAGTATAATATAAGAAAGCCTGTATGGTTTTTCTATTACAAACCATGTATATTTTACATTAGATGATACGTACAAATACAATTTACATGTATACCATAAAAATACATGCGCACATATATGTTTACCGTACACATGCATTATTATCACCACATATACATGTGTATCATATCGTACACATATACATCCGTATGGATATACATATATTTTAACACAATGCAATTATAAATACATATAACCATATACACTACAATTATCAAAAAAATAATTGGAACATACATAATTACAATGCACATGTCACAGAGAAAAGACTTTGACATTGCATCGATTATTTTACTAGTTTTCATCAGTTAATAAGTAGTTGTTTTTGTTTTTATTTTGAAGATGTTATATGATTTGATATTTATAAATTTAGAGACTAGTTTTTTTCCAAACATTAACCCTTCGAGTATGTTTTGCATAATTTGTTCTTTATATATAGGATTTATGAAGTTGTGATGCGTTTCTTGTGTTGTGCTGATTAACATGATTATTTTTGACAAAATAATTTGTGAATGTTTCTGCTAGATTATTTAAGTAGTGGTATCGATACATGAATAAGCTAGTTAGATAGTTGTTGATTGTAGAAATATTTAATATTTCTATGTCTCTAAATATTGGTTCAATGTGTTCTAAATAAGAATTAAATGTAATTAAGCGTACAATTTTTTTTTGGATATTCACTATTTTTAGGATTCGCTTTTAATACGTATTACCCCATATTAGATTGCCATAAATTAGATATAGATAGACTAACCCATAATAAAGTAGTTTAGAGCATTCAAATTTCTAAAATGTCGTATTTTGGCTATCATTCCTGCTGTTTTTATAACTTGATATTAAGTCTATATGGTTATTCCACGTTAAGCACTCATCAATAACAATGGCCAGAAATGTTGTGTTCCTAACTTGTTTAATATCTTCATTGTTTATGGAAATTTATATCTTATTATTTTTCCTTTTATTGGAAGATTTAAATAAAATAAATTTTGTTTTTGTGGTATTTAAGGATAGTTTATTAATATTTAACCAATCAGCTATTTTATTGACTTCTACTTGGATGATTTTATTTAGTGTTTTAAGGCTAGTGTAACTGTGAAATATGTTTATATCATCTGCAAATAATATAATTGAAATCAATTTACTGCAATTTTGAATATCGCTTATATATAATAGAAACAGAAGTTATCGAGTATTGATCCTTGAGGAACACCACTTGTGATTGAAATTTCTTTGCTTTTTACATTGTTGTATTTTACAATTAATTTGTTTTCTGTTCTCTAAATAATTTTCAAACCATTTTTGGGATATTCCTCTTATATCATAAAGTTCTAGCTTTTTAGTCAGACTCTTGTGATTGGTTGTATCAAATGCTTTTAGAAAAGTTAATGAATATATCATTGTGTATTTCCCTTTATCTATTACTTTTGTAATTTTATCAACAAATTCAATGATTACAAGTTTTGTTGTCCTATTTTTCTGAATCCTTATTGATGTTCTGATAAGATTTTTTTTATTAGTCTTTTGCACATTAGTTTTTTTAATAATTTAAAAAACAAGATAGAACTGATATTGGTCGATAGTTTTCAAATTTATTATTTTCATTTGCTTTGAAAATGGGTGTCACTAAGGCTATCTTTAAGTTGTCAGGAATAGTTTCCACTTAGAAATGTTAGATTGAATATATGCGTAAGTGGTTTAGAAATTTATTTTAAGTTGAGCTGTATTATTTTAGTGCTAAGGTCATCATACCCAGGACGTTTATTTGGATCCATATTTTTTAGTTCATTTTCAAGTTCATTTTCAGTTATTTGGGTCAAGAAACATATTATTCTTGTAGTTGTCGGTGAGGTATTTATCAAAGGTCTTATCTGTGTTTTTATTAATGTTTTTTGATAGCTCAGATCCAATATTCAAAAAGTATTCGTTGAATCTATTTGCTATTTTCAATGGATCATCTATTATATCTGTGGTGTTTGTTCCAACAAATTTGTTTGGCAATTCCTTATTGTTTTCTGTTTATTAAGAATTTCATTTAGGGTTTTCCATATCATCTTTGTGTTGTTTTTGTATTTTATTAGTTGCTGTTCATAATAAATTTTCTTTGATACTTTTTTTATATGGTTTAGTTTGTTTTTATATCTTTTGTATGTATTTTCATTTCAGTTGCTTGAGTTTATTAAGTATGTCTGATTTTAATATACAATTTGTCATCCAGGGACTCTTACATTTATCAATACTTTTCTTAACCAATTTTGTTTTATACGGGAAATGTTTTCCATAGGCTGTTATAAATAACTTGGAAAATTCATTAAAGGCCTCTTTAGGATATATATTATTAACAAGTACATTTTCCAATGATATATTTTTAATTGTATTAGAAAAAGATTTAATATTTGATTTAATAATTCTTTTATAGCTTGGGTTATTTGTAGTTTGTTTGGTATTTCCTTTGTTAGTGTTTAAATTACACATATGTACTATTGGAAAATGGTCTGAGATATCGCTAAAAATAATTCCATTGAAACTGGAATCAATCTTTTCTGTGTTGTTACTAAAAATGTTGTCAATTAATGTTGCAGTATGGTGGGTAATTCTTGTTGGTTTTGTTATAAGTGGAAAGTAAGAGGATGTAAAAAGCTGTTCAGTGAATCGATTTTAAAAATCTTGTTTAAAGGGAAATGGCAATAAAAATTAAGTTTATCTTATTTGAAAGAACTTTTAAAATGATATATGAAGACCTTTTACAGATTTTCCATATCGTTCTTGGTTCTGTAAATATTTCACTTCTTTTTAACAAAAAAATTGAACATTCCGCCATTTTGGATACGCATAATCATCCTTGGATATGCGTGACGTCACAACCAGGGTAGACATTTTTTTATATCAGCAATTATCGAGTCATTATAGATGCTAAATCGTAGTTGTTTTGGGTGTTGTATACTTTTAAGTGAAGTAGCAATCTATTTGAACGCATTCCACTGATATTTGGGCAATTATTTATAACTTTTAGAATGTTTACCCTGGTTTTGACGTCACTTAATTAGATCTAATTATAAAACAAGATGGCGGATTGCAGATATTTTTGTTCACAGATATTTCAAAAATTAGGGAAGTTACGGGGAAATTTTAAAAGGTCTTCATATATTATTTTAAATGTCCTTTTAAATGAGACAAAGAAAATTTTTATTGCCATTTCCCTTTAAGTAGATCAATATTAAAATCCCCCATGAGATAACACATTTTGTTTTCTTTGTCAATTTTGTTTAGTAATACATTCATTGCATTTTCAAATATTTCAATTTTATTATTTGGTGGTTGTTGTGTCTCGTATTTACTAAACAATCACTTCAAATAACAACACAACTCTAACAACGTACAAGCAACGTTTTAGTTATTATGCGTGTACATAGTTTTAGTAACGATGCCGCTGTCCTAATGTTCGACATAACATTCCTCCACCCAATACACTGTAGGTCACACGTTTAGTCTTTCAGGCGGCTTCCGATCGCGTATTGGATAACGTTTGGGTTGATCTGCTTGTTGACCAGTGGTCGGGTGTGGTCCTAATGCTATGGGAGTAGTGTTAGTGTTAGTACTTCCAATTTCAGTGGTTGATGTTCTTTCAGACCGTTGAAGGTTTGAGCTAGGACTTTTTAGTGTAGAATCATCAACGTCGCAAGGTGCGTTTTCAGATGTAGTTACTGCTTGTGGTAATTCTTCTTGATCTTGGTGGAGGTTTTGTGTCATATCTTTATTCTTCAGTTGGTCAATATGTCGACGCCATACCATGTTTTGTGCAACCTTTACTTGGTAGGATAGTGACCCTGTTTTAGCCATTATAACTCCGGGAACCCATTTACTTTTCCCTCTGTAATTCCTGGCCATAACTTCTTGACCGATCTGTAGTTGGTTGGTGGGATTGAGGCTTCTCTTTGCGGCTTGGTTCAGCTGTCTTTCTTCTACCCTTTTTCTGATGTCTGGCTTTAGCACATCTAGCCTTGTACGGATGTTTCTCCCCGTAAACAACATGGATGGTGATTCACCTGTCGTTGTGTGTGGTGCCGTACGGTATGCAAGTAGGAAGTTTGCCAGCTTGTTTGAGCTAAACTTGTTGGAGTTTGATGCACGCATGCCCTGTTTAAATGTTTGAACAAAACGTTCAGCCAGACCATTAGTAGCTGGATGGTAAGGGGCCGACTTGATGTGTTTGATCCCATTGTTTCTCATGAATGCGGTGAACTCTACTGCTGTGAACTGCGGACCATTATCACTTACCAATTGTTCTGGTATTCCATTTCTAGAGAACATTGTTCGCAGTTCCTCAATTGTTCTGTCAGTACTTGTGGATGACATCGGTATAACTTCTGGCCATTTAGAGTAAGCATCTATAGCAATTAAGAACATTCTTCCTAGAAAAGGTCCGGCAAAGTCGATGTGTATCCGTTGCCACGGTCGTGCTGGCCACTCCCATGGATGAAGTGGAGCGATCTTTGGGTTGTTCTGGACACGTTGACAGCCTTCACAACTTTTTGCCAATTGCTCGATGCACTTATCTATTGTTGGCCACCACATATAGCTTCTGGCTAATGCTTTCATCTTTACAATCCCAAGATGCCCTTCATGAAGTTCATCTAGCACTTGGTTCTGGAGTTTTGATGGTATGATTACTCGTGATCCCCACATTAGGCAACCGTCTTGTATAGTGATCTCTTCTTTTCGTCTGTAAAATGGATCCAATTCCTTCTTGCAGTTGGTGGACCACCCTCTTTTTGTATGCTCCAGTACCAGAGATAGAGTTGGGTCTTTCTGTATTTCTCTGCGAATCATGTCGGAACTTACTGGAAGCATTTCCATTTGGGACACTTGGAAAATTTCGGCTGGATCAACCGTTTCCTTATTCTCGCCACATTCTAGGGGTAGACGCGACAATCCATCTGCATTTCCATGCTGGGTTGTGTTCTTGTATTCAATACTGCAATCAAAACCAGCAAGAAATAAGGCGTAGCGTTGAAGACGTGCGATTGTCATGGCTGGTATGCCTTTCTTTGGGTTGAAAATCGAAGTCAGTGGTTCGTGGTCTGTAACCAGTGTGAAATGTCGACCAAACAGGTATAAATAAAACTTCTTCACTCCCCAGACCAGAGCAAGCGCTTCTTTGTCAATCTGGGAATAATTTCGCTCTGCCTTGTTGAGGGTACGAGATGCAAATGCTATTGGTCTTTCTGTACCGTCCTCCATGACGTGGGATAGGACCGCCCCAATTCCAACCGGTGACGCATCACATGCAAGCTTCAGAGGGAGATTTGGATTGTAGTGTGTAAGGACCAGATCCGATGTGATGAGTTCCTTGACCTTGGAGAATGCTTCATTGCATTCATCAGACCACTCCCATTTCAGTCCTTGTTCTAACAGGTGATTTAGGGGATGTAAGATGGTTGACAAACTTGGTAGGAACTTGTGGTAGTAATTTATCAGGCCTAAGAATGAGCGGACTTGTTGGACGTTGGTTGGTTGAGGGGCATTAACTACTGCATCGACTTTCTCTTTGGTCTTGTGTAAGCCATGCTTGTCTACTTCATGGCCACAGTATGTAATCTTCTCTTGGAAAAACTGGCACTTTTCTTTCTTTGCTCGTAGACCATGTTGTTCCAACCGCTTCAACACTTCCTCCAGATTCTTCAGGTGTTCATCATCATCTTTGCCAGTGATTATCATGTCATCTAGGATGCAACTTGTGCCTTTCACTCCTTCCAGCACCTGGTCCATAGATCGTTGCCAAATTGCTGGTGCTGATGTTATTCCAAACACCAGGCGGTCGTATTGGTACAGCCCTTGATTTGTATTTATGGTTAAATACTTCTTAGATTCCTCATGGACTTCCATCTGGTGATAGGCTTGTCTCAGATCAATCTTTGTAAATTTCTGACCACCTGCTAACTTTGCAAATATATCATCGATACGTGGTAATGGATACTGTTCTGTTTGTAGTTGTGGGTTGATTGTGACCTTGAAGTCACCACAGATTCTGACCTCGCCATTTCGTTTTACAACCGGAACAATGGGGGTTGCCCAATCACTGAATGCCACCTTGTGTATTATTCCTTCTCTTTCCAGGCGTTTTAGTTCTACCTCAACTTTTGGTTGTAACGCGTAGGGAACAGGACGAGCACGGCAGAACTTTGGTTGAGTGTCCTTCTTCATTGTGAGTCTTGCCTTTGTTGACTTGAGGGTGCCAACTTTTTCTTCAAATATTTCACTGTATTTATCAAGGAGTTTCTGCAATCTCTGCTGTCTATCTGTACTTGGTACTTTCTTGGTGATGGACTTTACGGTTTCTCCAGTCTAGCTGTATTTGGCGTAGCCAATCTCTTCCAAACAAGGCAGGTCCTTGAGTGTTTACCACGTAGAGTTGTAGATCATTCTTGGTTTGGTTGTTGTATTGTACACGAACATTCATTACGCCTTCTGGTGGTATCTTTTCACCTGAGTAGGTCTTCAAGATAACTTCTGTTTTCATCAAGGGGTGACGTCTGAACAACTTCTTGTACATCTGGAGTGGTAGTACTGATACTGCTGACCCTGTATCCAATTCCATTCTACAGGCTTGACCATTTAATTTAGGTGTTAGCCAGATGATAGTGCTGTTGGTTTGTGTCACGTTGTTTATCTCGACTACTCCAACCAAGCTCTCATCGTCGAATTCACAGGAATGGACTTTCTGGTTCTGTTTATTCTGCCATACTCGCTCTGGGGCTTTACTTGACCGACATACTCGTTGAATATGACCCATTTTCCCGCATTTTCGACACTTTTCGTTTCGAAAACGACATTCGGAAGAGACATGAGAATCTGCGCCACATCTATAACAATTGAACTTGAGTTTTCTGCGGTCTTCTTCCAATTTCCCTTGTTTTTCCACTCTATCTACTTCAAGCTCCTTCTTCCCCCGCAGCTCGAGTGTGTCTTTGGCTGCTGTTTCCATCGCAAATGCAATTTCAGTCGCTTTAGCGAACGACAAGTCGACTTCGGAGAGCAATCTTTTCTGGATAAGTTCATTACTCATTCCACATACAAGTCTATCTCTCAGCGAGTCATTTAAGCTTGTTCCAAACTCACAATGTTCGGATAATTTCTTTAATTCAGCTATGTAAGAACTTATGGACTCACCTTCCAGCTGGTTTCTGTTGTGAAACCGGAATCGCTCGGCTATTACCAAAGGTTTTGGCGACAGATGCTTCTGGAGAATTTCCACAATCTGTGTGAAGGATTTACTGGCCGGTTTTGCCGGTGCACATAGATTTCGCAAAAGCCCATACGTCTTGTTCCCCATGAGGCTGAGTATCGCAGGGACTTGCTTGTCTTCTGCGATATCGTTAGCAATGAAAAATTGCTCCACGCGTTCAACGTAGGTAGTCCAATCTTCGTTCGCTTCGTCGAAAGCGTCGATTTTCCCAATAGGCATCGTATAGCGCAGGTTAATATTCTTCAATTGTTTTATCTTTCTTTATAATCCAATCCTCGTCGCCAACTGTTGTGTCTCGTATTTACTAAACAATCACTTCAAATAACAACACAACTCTAACAACGTACAAGCAACGTTTTAGTTATTATGCGTGTACATAGTTTTAGTAACGATGCCGCTGTCCTAATGTTCGACATAACAGTGGTCTGTAGATTACTCCTACAATTATATTTTTACCAATAGGTGTGATTATTTCAATAAACATAGTTTCAACTATGTCTTCTACATTAGAATTTACATGTAATTATTTACGAATTTTAAATTGTAGTTGTTTTGAGACATAAAAGCCTACTCCTCCACCTTTTTTTTGTTCTATTTAGACCTATGTAATTATGCTCTTGTAATTTAAAGTTGTCGCTATTCATATCATTTAGCGACGTTTCTGTTAAACCTATTATATGAAACGTTTTGTTTAATGAGTTTAGTTACAGTTTTTAAGGAGTCGAATTTATTGGATATACTTCTTATGTTTAAATGTAGTGTAAAGTATGTTTCTGGGTTTATTTTTGCAGTTTGTTCTTTGAATTCATTTGGTAGATAATAATACACTTTATTTTATTTATATCAATGGACATATATCTATAGGTTGCATTGTTTCCGTTTAACGCTAAATCGTTGTTTGATTGAAAAGGATTGAATTTCAACTGATTTAGTCTATCCATATCACTTTCAGGGTTCTATCAAGGATTTCCCGTTTGGGGGAGAAGATTCGGAATTCAGGATTCAGCAAGGGGGGAGAGAGCGCCAAAGGTGCGAGCATCTCCCGGAAAATTTTGAAATCCAGGAAGGGGAAGATTTTGCACAATTCTGAAGGTTTGGAAAAGTGTTTATAAAACACTAAAAAACAACACTTTCCAGGATTTTAAGTACATTTTATATTGTTTATTAAAATTTATAATATATTTCATATTCAATCAGTTAAGTTGAATTAAGTTACATGCACGCGATACACCACCTTACGTCGAAATATATATATATATACATATATATATATATATATATATATATATATATATATATATATTGAAAGGATTTACGGTGAAGGAAAATTTCGAGTGTTGGAATACATACATTTTAAGACCAAACCGGGACCAGTTGCGAAAAAATGCAACTTCAAGGCGGCCTTCCGGCTGGGAATTGAACTCGCGACCCTGCGATGCTAGTGCAGTGCTCTGACCACTGAGCTACGGAAGCCGTTGCCGAGAGCCTTGTCACGAGTTCTGTATATATGGTGGTGGTAATGCCGGATAAGATTCTGGGTATATTATAGGTAATATTTGGCGTTTCATTCGATCAAACTACGTGTTGAAAGGATTTACGGTGAAGGAAAATTTCGAGCGTTGGAATAAATACATTTTAAGACCAAACCGGGACCAGTTGCGAAAAATGCAACTTTAAGGCCTTCCGGCTGGGAATTATATATATATATATGTATGTATATATGGGTTCTAAGGATTTTTGATGCAGTTAAATTATATTTAACTAAGTTAACAACCAAGAGCGGTTCAGTATAGCGTGATTGGCGGTTAGCGGTCAGGTTAGCGTGGTATGCAGGCTCAAGTGGACGCCCGCTTGAGACCAACAACAGTTTGTCTACGATGTCGTCGATGGTCGACATCCAATCAGTCGGTTGATAGTACGGTTTTGGCTCAAGCTTTTTCTCGAGCTCTGGGGGAATCTCTGCCAAACATCTTCGCTTCGTTCCAAGCACAGATTGGCGCCAATTCCATAACACGTGAGTCAGAGGCACAAAATCGATCTGCACCCGTACCTGTCGCCGCCATTTCATCTGGCGTCGAGTCTCAGATAGCCGTTGGTCAAGCAACTACAGGTAACATTACTGTGCCTTCGTTTATTTCTACGTATTCGACATTAGCCAACCCTCTAATTTCCACGTCGACGTCACTACAGTCATCTTTACCTGATATTCCCTTGGGGCCCTCTACGATGGCTAGGGGCGCAAACACCCCCTATTTATACAGTCCGTCCCCTCATTTTCTCCACCAACAGAAAATTTCTTTCCAACTTTGTGCAAAGCATTTGTAGTTGGGCCAGGTTATGCCCCAGTACCATACAAGTTGGTAAGCAAAGTTTGCGGTGGCCAATTTACGGAGCTGGCAGATTTACTGGCAGAGAACATCAAAGCCCAAGATATGGAACCACAGGCATTTTTTGGAAGGGAAATTGCTGGTTTCCACTTCAAAAAAAACTGGTAGTAGAGATCACAGACATCCTGTCTTGGGTAGAAGCCTTCACCATTTACTCCATGGTGTTATGCAAGACATACCCCTCAAGGTGGCCAGATCTAAATCAGTACAAACTACTGATTATCCAAACGGCCAAGCGTTATCCTGGCCTTGCATGGTTGCATTATGATGTGGCATTTCGCAAAGAAGCAGCAGCGACAGGTTTAACAGATTGGTCACGTATGAACCTAGATTTGTACAACTTCCATACCAGAGCTAGTAGACCCCTGTCAACTCCACCTACCCAGTCAAACTAACCTCGCCAATCAACACTAGTAACCCCCCAGCTGTCCGCACCTAAGAGTGGATCCTCTCAGTATTGTCATTCGTGGAATGATGGCAATTGCCGTTGGCCTTTTGGTCGCTGCAGATTTCGCCACGCCTGTGAATCTTGTGATGGAGAGCATCCCCAAATCAGTTGCCCATACCGTGCTAGCAATACCAAACGCCGAGTCCGGTCCCCTTCTCCTGCATTGCACAACAAGAGACGGCGCCGCTAAACCTATGGTCGCCACTCCTTCCCTTGTAAATAGTTCAGTTTCACATTTGGTACAGAGACAAATACCACAATCTTGTGTTTTAGTTAATGTTTCAGGTTCCTCAGGTACAACACCTGATTTGCAGCAAGGACTGCCAGCATATTATTCTAATTTGAGCACTCAGGCAATTTGTCATTTACGGCACTGGTCCCAGTTAAGGAAGTGTCCCCTATCCAAGTTGATAAACTACAGGCGGAATTGCACAACCATCCAGACCAAGATAAAGTAACTTATGTACAAGAAGGTTTCCATCTTGGTTTCAAACCCTCAACGACCAAATTAAAATCAGCATCTAAGAATTTACAATCTGCCACCCTTCACCCAACAGTCGTAGACAATAATTTAAAGAACGAAGTTGAGAAGGGCCGGATTCCCAGTCCCCCAATGTCAAATCTGCACATAAGCAGCTTCGGAGTGATTCCCAAGCATAACCAGGCAGGAAAATAGCGCCTGATTTTGGACTTTTCCAGTCCAACTGGTAAGAGTGTTAATGATGGAACACCTAAAGATGAATTTTCCGTGCAATACATGAAAGTTGATGACATTATAAACACCGTCATGCGTCTTTGGAGAGGAACACTGGTGGCCAAATTTGATGTCCAAAATGCCAACCGCATTGTTCCAATCTACCCAGACGATCGACATTTCTTGGGCATGAAATGGCGTAATCAGTTTTATGTGGATATGGCCCTGCCCTTTGGCCTCAGGTCAGCCCCATACATCTTTACATCGATTGCTGACTTGCTTGAGTGGATACTGAAACAAAATCATGGGGTGGGCTTTTTGTTGCATTATCTGGATGACTTCCATACAGTGGGTCCACCAAATTCAGGGATTTGTCAGCATAATCTAGACACTTGTATCCACTTTTTCAATGAATGGGGTATTCCCCTTCACACAGACAAGTTGGAAGGCCCAACAACATGTATTGTTGTCCTGGGCATTGAGCTAGACACAATCAAGCTCCAAGCGCGTTTATCAAAGGACAAGTTTGATAGACTTGCCTCGCTACTGGTGATCTGGTCAGACAAGCGCCATTGCACAAGGAAGGACCTGGAGTCTCTCATTGGTCATCTTCAGCATGCTTGTAAAGTTATTCCACAGGGACGTACCTTCCTTCGTTGGATGATAAATCTACTCACTGTATTTCGACGGGAGGACCACCCAATCCGAATTAATCGGGAATTCCACTTGGACCTTGCCTGGTGGTTAGAATTCTTAAAATCCTGGAATGGCTTAAGCTTTTTATTGTCTCCACAATGGCCCCCTTACCGGATTTTCAAATTTCTTCCCATGCATCAGGTACTCTGGGTTATGGGGCTATCTTTATGTCTCATTGGTTCACAGGTTCGTGGTCCGTATCCCAACTCGACCTTTCCATTGCGTATAAAGAGCTATTCCCGATTGTTATAGCTGCAAACCTGTGGGGTCATCACAGGGTGACTAGAAGAGTGGAATTTATCTCGGACAATAAATCTGTAGTGGATGTACTGCAATCAGGCACAGCAAAAGACCCCAACTTGATGATCTTGCTTCGATATCTCCTTCTTATGGCAGCACAACATTCATTCACATTCACAGCAACACATGTAAAAGGTAAACTGAATCCAGTAGCTGACTCCCTCTCACGTTTTCAATTTCAGCGTTTCCGGCAACTGGCCCCCCATGCAGACCAGTTAGCAACAGTAGTTACTCAGTCACTGCTCAAGGATCTAGTCGGGATTTAACAGATAAATGTCGTTTCTATAATGTCCCAGGGTCTGGTATCCTCCACTCGTCGTGTTTACTCCTCTACACAACGCCGTTTTATGGATTTCTGTATTCAGGACAACCAGATCAAACCCAATGGTTCTATTTTACCAGCCAGTCAGGAAACACTTATCCGCTTCTGCTCACATCTAGCCGGCAATTTACACCATACGTCAATAAAGGTATACCTGTCGGGGGTTCGCTCTCTCCATGTTGAAGAAGGACATCCAGATCCACTAGTGGACTGTCTTCAACTACAGCGGCTCCTTCGGGGCATAAAGCGTTACCAGGGCTCTAAGCACGTAAAACGATGTCCCATAACAGGCGAACTCATGCACATTATTCACCACTCCCTGGATGTCTCTGTTTTTAACCATGTGATGCTATGGGCAGCATGTTGCCTGGGCTTCTTTGGCTTCTTACGGGCAGGGGAGTTCACCGTCAACTCTCCATTTGATCCACACTATCACCTCACCGTGCAGGACATACAGGTGGACTCTATGGTGGCCCCTAGAAGTATTAAAGTACATGTGAAGAGTTCAAAAACAGATCCATTTCGGCAGGGTTGCTATATTTACATTGGTAAGGGAAGGTCAACTCTCTGCCCAATTGTAGCCATTATAAAGTATCTTAATCTTAGGGGCCCCTCATCAGGCCCGCTGTTTATCAACCAGGACGGCAGTCCACTAACTTGTCAAGCCTTATCCACTGCGATACAATCGATACTCCGAGCAGCCGGCGTTCCGGGACAATTCTCAGGTCATAGTTTTCGGATTGGGGCAGCAACCACTGCAGCAGGACAAGGGGTTCAGGATCATTTGATAAAAGTTTTAGGAAGATGGTCCAGTGATGCGTATCAAAGATACATCAGAACTCCAGTCCACACTATCCTTAGTGTCTCTGAGAAGCTTGTATGACTATGAAAGGTAGGCATTGGTTAATATTGTATTGGCGTGTGTGGTAATGTTGCGGTTATTTCATGGGTGCCTCGGGATATGGCGTTAGCGGGGGGGCTCTGGCTTTCCCCAGGCCATGAGCCCCAGGCCTGCGACTTGATCACAGATCATGTCGGACGTCCCTTCGGCGTGGTATGGGTACTCATGGCTGGGTTACGGGGATTTGCCGGCCATGAGAGCGGTATTCTATCTGGGGGCTGGAGCGCTGTGGAAGCCGCTGGATGTCCCAGGCACCCATCCTCCACAAGCGAGGCAGTTGTTAAATGCAGTTAAATGATATTTAACTAAGTTGACAACCAAGAGCGGTTCAGTATAGCGTGATTGGCGGTTAGCGGTCAGCGGTCTCTAGCGTGGTATGCAGGCTCAAGTGGACGCCCGCTTGACGTTGGTGAGTATTGTTCAGTGTAGCGTGGTGCAAGAAAGTCGTTGGAGCGTGGAAAGTTGTATCCTTGTTCATTAGTAGTGTATTATATATATATATATATATTTTGTTTTTATTATAAGTTATAATATTTTTTCCTTCTTCTTGTGTCCCTCAATTTTCTACTGACATAGTCAGTGTGACAGGTGCCTGGAGTTGTGGTATGGGAACTCATGGCTGGGTTGCGGGGATTTGCCGGCCATGAGAGCGGTATTCTATCTGGGGGCTGGCTGCGGAAGTGGAAGCCCCTGGAACCCGCGACCCTGCGATGCTAGTGCAGTGCTCTGATCACTGAGCTACGGAAGCCGTTGCCGAGAGCCTAGTCACGTACGAGTTCTGTATATATATATATATATATATATATATATATATATATATATATATATATATATATATAGTGGTGGTAAGATTCTGGGTATATTACAAGTAATATTTGGCATTTCACTCTATTAAATTACAGGTTCTAAGGATTTTTGGTGAAGGAAAATTTCGAGTGTTGGAATATATAAGACCAAACCGGGACCAGTTCCATACGGAATGCTTTTTGTGGGTCATCCAACCAATCTACTTTTATTATGGACCGCTTTTGTGAGTCATCGCTCATTGAAATACTAACGGTGAGGAAAACGTGCTCTTTAGAAAATCTTCTTTCTTCTTTTTCAGGATTAAAATGTGGGTTTTTGTCTGAATTCCGTAATTTGGTGTTTTTGTCGCCGGGCATATTGCCTGTGGCGTTTTTGTCTGTGGGGTTTTTCTCGGCAGGGTTTTTGTCGACGGGGTTTTTGTCATGGATTCACTAATAATGAACTACTACTGTCTATAAACTTATAACAACCCCCGTGCCCTCAATTCGCGCACCAATTCACACGACCTTCTTCTCCAATGTAAAGCAACAACATGACGCTGTAAAAAAGACTTCTATATCAATCTATATCGCCTATAAAAAATAACCATATCACTTCGTAATGCAGTTATCAATGATTTCATGGCATTCAAGTCGAATGTTTTGAGAATCAGAAATAAAGATATTACGAAACCGATCCGTATGAACGTAAACTACAACCAAGTGAACAGTTTCGCACGAGATTAGACTTTCTCTTTAAACTCAAAGCAAACCAGTATGCGCCGCTAGCTTGCTAAATTTCAAAATATACATTATAATGTATCCACTGAGAATAAAATGATAATGGCAATCCAAGCCAAAGACGGAACGGGTCCTGACCTTGTTCCCGCCGACAAATATATTCCACCGAAAATTTTGTAAACAGAAATACAATTGTAGTTAAATCTCACCCTATCGAAAGTAGTCGCAAACGAATGACTTAGGCTCAACGAATAACCTAATATCGAAATGAAAAGTGGGACATTTGCCTGACCATTCCTTGATGTTTTAATTATCATGTCTGAAAGTAATGGCTTAATTTCGCCATCGCGGCTGTTATCTTCGTTACCATGTGGCCGCATTACAAAAATATGAAAGAGTATTTTCTTGGCTGCAGTTTGGCATGTTACGATAGTAACAAGTCTGTAACGAGAACATTTAGGGATACCTGTGCGAGCATGCGCAGGGCGACAGTGCGAGTCATGCGGTCGAACCAGACTTGACTTGTTTTGATATTTTAAGTTCTTATGATATAAATAAATGTTTTAACAAATCCATTGGTCCGGTGTTCAACAAGAACTTGACATGGTGTCAGAAGTGAAGAACCTAATAACTTACTGAAGGCTAAGTTTGACGAATGAATGTGAAAACAAGATCGATAAAGTGGATGTACAATGGCAGCTTACAATATTCCAGCACCTAAACCGTTAGATATATCAAGTGGAAACCTGGCTGAGAAATGGAAACTTTGGAAAACTACTTGGACAAACTACGAGCTTGCAACCAAGGTCGCCAAAGAAGACGATGAGATACGAGTAGCGACGTTGCTTGCGGTTATTGGTGAAGAAACTGTTCGTGTTTATAATAATCTTGAATGGGACGATCCTGACGACAACAAGAAGATAAAGAAAGTTCTCGAAAAATTGGAGGCTTACTTCCTTCCACGGAAGAACATTAGATTTGAAAGATATCGTTTTAATCAACGAATACAAGCGAATGGTGAGTCAATCGATACCTTTATTACAGCGTTGAGAGACTTGAGTATTGCATGCGAATTTGGTACAGAAAGAGACAGCCTTATTTGTGATAGAGTTGTACAAGGCATTCGAGATGATCATTTTCGTGGAAGATTACTGAGAGAGACAGATCTAGGTTTACAGAAAGCAGCAGACATTGCAAGAAGCAGCGAAATGGCTCAGGCTCAAGCAAAACAAATGGCAGCAGCCGACGACGATGTGAACTTTCTCAAACGAGGACGTCATCCGAGATCAGCCAGTGATTCAGGAGACCTGGGTTCGAGGAACAAACCAAACCGCAGAGAAACCAGCCGATCTGAAGCGGAATGTAATTACTGTGGCAGAAAGCACCTCAGAGGTAAGATTAACTGTCCTGCAAACGGTCAAACATGCAGGCACTGTGGTAAAGAAGGACATTTTGAACATAAATGCTATGCAAAGAAGTAATCACAGGTACATCATCTCGAAGATGAGTTTAATGTGCTAACCATGCAACAAAGTTCTAAGGAGAAGGCGGTGATTACCATGAAAGTAAACAGGAAACTCGACATACAGTTCCAGATAGACACTGGGGCAACATGTAATGTCTTATCATGGAAAGATTACATCCTGGCTACAGATGATAAGACTGGAACACAAGTAAACCCAGTTAATGCCTTTATAACCCTGTACGACAAGAGCAGAAAGAAAGTGGCGGGTCAAGTGAGATTACGACTTGATCGTAATGGAACAGCTCACAATATAGTTTTCCTGATACTCGAGGCTGAAGTGGTACCAATCCTGGGATTAAGCAGCTGTAAAGGTATGGGTCTAATCAGTATTAACGACAGCGACAAAGAGATGAAATTTAAGCCGCAAGACACCCGTCAAGAAACAATGCCAGCTGAACATGTCTCAGAGGAAAGTGAATGTGCCACTGCTAATCACGAGTTTTGGCCTACACAAAACAGCAGCAACGTGAAGGATCCTATATTGGTAGAATACAATGATGTCTTTGAGGGACTCGGTTGTTTACCTGGTGCATACACGATCCAGATTGATGAGTCCGTCCTTCCAGTAATACATCCGCCAAGAAGGATACCTGTGGCTCTGAGAGAAACATTGAAACAGGAACTGCACAAAATGATGGAACAAGAAATAATCGCACCAGTTACTGAGCCAACAACATGGGTAAACAGCATGGTGGTCACGAAGAAAAATAACGACGCCTTAAGAATCTGCCTCGATCCTAGAGAATTAAACAGGGCAGTCAAACGTAGCCACTACCCTATGCCAACAGTCGAAGAGGTAGCTACAAATCTATTAAATGTCAAGGTCTTCTCCGTCCTAGATGCACGTAGCGGGTTTTGGCAAGTAGAACTTGACGAAGCTTCAGCCGTTTAACCACATTTAATACACCATTTGGTAGATTTCGCTGGAAGCGACTGCCTTTCGGAATAAAGTCTGCTCCAGAAGAATGGCATGCAACGACGAATGGTGGAAAACATCGAAGGGTTCTCTGGTGTGCATGTCATTCATGATGATTTCTTGATTAGAGGATCTGGAGAAACAGTGACAGATGCCACAAAAGATCATGACACGAATCTACGATGCTTTCTTCAACGTGCACAAGAACGAGGCCTTAAACTGAATGGAGAGAAGATCAAGCTCCGCCAGCAGTCAGTATACCATACATGGGCCATATCCTCACAGCTGAAGGGCTCAAGCCAAACCCAGCAAAGGTGGAGGCTATCCTGAAGATGCCAAAGTCGAAAGATCAGCCAGATGTCAAACGTTTGTTAGGAATGGTACAGTATCTTGGCAAGTTTCTTCCTTCACTATCTGACGTCACTCAGCCACTTCGAGAGTTAGAACGACAAGATGTAGTATGGCAGTGGGCAGCCCGACATGAGGCAGCTTTTGGTGCAGCATTACTTCAGTAAGGACAACCTGTCTCCTACATGTCAAGAGCATTGACAACAACTGAACAAAACTATGCCCAAATTGAAAAGGAGCTCCTTGCAGTAGTCTTTGCCTGTGAGCGATTTGACCAATATATGTCTACGGCCGACAGATAAATGTGGAAAGCGATCACAAGCCATTAGAGATGATCACCAAGAAGCCAATAGCTGACACGCCAAAGAGGTTACAGCGCATGCTGTTGAGATTGCAACGCTATGATATCAAAGTAGTCTACAAAAAAGGGTCTGAGATGTTCCTTGCAGACACCCTATCAAGAGCCTATCTTAGCAACGAGCAACCAGAAGATGAAGATTCAGTTTGGAAGGATTTTGAAGTAAACATGACTGAACACCTGCCCATCACCGACAGCCAGCTGGAAGAAATCAAAGTCGCCACTATGAAAGACCAGAGTATGCAGCTACTAAGCACGACAATCCAGAACGGTTGGCCTGAAACGCGAGAATATCTGGCTCAAGAGATACAACCATACTTCAACAACAGAGATGAATTCACCATACAAGATGGACTCCTATTTAAGGGCAACAGAATTGTCATCCCAGTTAGTCTTCGGCGCAAAATGGTCAAGAAGATATACTACAGTCATATCGGGATAGAAGGATGTCTCCGACGAGCACGAGAAGCCTTTTACTGGCCCAACATGAATGCGCAAATCAAAGATCACATATCTATAATTGCGACATCTGCAACACATACCGACCCAGCCAGCAACAAGAGCCTTTGATATCACACGAGATACCTACCAGACCGTGGGCCAAAGTTGGAATCGACTTATTCGATTTCGAGAGACAGACATATGCGATTATGGTCGACTATTACAGTAATTTTTGGGATGTCAAGAGTCTGGGAGATTCAGCAAGCGCAACGAAGGTGATCAACTGGTGCCGGGAACAGTTTGGTCGACTTGGCATACCAAGCACAGTTATGAGCGACAATGGATCTCAGTTTTCCTGTGAAGAATTCCAAATATTTTCCAAAACGTATGGTTTTGAACATGTGACATCATCACCCAGATACCCACAAAGCAATGGCCGTGTGGAGAAAGCAGTCGGCACATGCAGAAACCTCATGGCAAAAGCAAAAGCAGACAAGCGAGATATCTATCTGGTAATTCTAGATTGGCGAAATACACCCACTGAAGGATTACACACCTCGCCAACTCAACGACTTATGGGCCGTCGGACAAGAACTTTGATCCCGATGCATGCATCACTGTTGGAACCAGTGGGGGGTTCAGAGCAAACCCGAGAGTCGCTCAAACAAGCGAAGGGAAAACAAGCCAAATACTACGACAGAAAGTCAAAACCTCTGCCAGAGCTCAAACCAAATGGCATCGTCCGAATGCGCAAACCAGGTGAAAAAGTGTGGTCGAAAGGAAAAGTGATTAGTAAAGCTGGTATACGCTCTTACAAGGTGGAAATAGATGGACGGGGATACAGGCGCAACAGACGACAACTACGAGCAGAACAAGGGGAACCAGCGTTGGATTTCAGTACGAAAATAGAATCTCCACAATTTGTTCAAGAAGAACCAGTCCATCTTCCAGAAACAACTGACAGCAGACCAATCGACAACCAAGCAGCTTTTACCGCGGCTGAAAACACTGAGATACAACCAGTACGCAGATCCACAAGACCAACCAAGCGTCCATTGAGTCTGAAGGACTTTGTGACATATTAACTGAGCATAGGACTCTTTTGTTATACTTTTAAAAAAAAAACTGTTTATCATGTGCATGTTCAATATCTTAGAGAAAAGAAAGGATGTAACGAGAACAGTTAGGGTTACCTGTGCGAGCATGCGCAGGGCGACAGTGCGAGTCATGCGGTCGAACCAGACTTGACTTGTTTTGATATTTGAAGTTCTTATGATATAAATAAATGTTTTAACAAACCCATTGGTCCGGTGTTCAACAAGAACTTGACAAAGTCAATACACCATTTTCCAGGAAACAGGTGACCAATTTTGGCCAGAAAAAGTGGATCATGGAGATCATAAAGTTTTGTTTTGCGTTTCTGGGGGATTAAAATACGCAAGAAAACAATGCGTTGCGATGGAAACTAAGTCACTGGATAGTTAAAAATGCTCATAAACAGATAAAAACAATAATTTGACTGTGAATCAACCAGAAAAGGTTCTTCCAGTGTTTAAAGCTTCAAATAAGTTGAAAAAAAATTTTCTCCGAGGTAAAAATTCAGGTTTACCATGCCTTAAAATAACGATCAAGCAACGTGTATATCAGATTCATTTAAACATGGGTTTAAAAGATACAGGAATAAAACTATCAATATTAGTGAAAAGTTATGTAAATGTAGGCTTACGATATACGGAAGTAGAAAAGCCATCGGTACGATCTATAGAGACATCTAAAAAGGGAAGAGTTTTGTTTATCTCTATCGCCCACCCTCGTAAAAAGATAAAAATATTAGCAAATAACGGAATTAAATGAGAGTCCATAGCAAGGCCATCGACTTGTTCATAAAGAACACCGTCACGCATTTCGGAATCCATGGGAATCTCGTCTTCAACGGCTAAGAAACTCATGCTGTCTAAGCCTTCACTTTCAAATATTCGATGTGATTCTAACGAAACTTGCCCCCCATTACTATGATCAGAGAAAGATTTTATATTAACATCTCTAAATATATTTAAATATTAGTTTTCACATCTTCTATTTTACTTTGAGAATGTTGCTCGTTGGCAATGAAACGTCAGTAAAATTATTTATAATTTGTTTCTTGTTTGTTCCATGATTGTAACGAGATGACTCTCCACATTCGTATTTTCAGGTGGACTCTAACGTCCATTTTACGTTTATAAAGTTCTCTTCCCCTCATTTCACCAATAGAAATACGAGGACATGAGCGGCGGAGAGTGATGAAAATTACCACAGCTTTCTGGAAGGTTCTCCTCCCCCTGATTTCACCAATAGAAATACGCGGACATGAGCGGCAGAGAGTGATGAAAATTACCAGAGCTTTCTGAAAGGTTCTCCTCCCCCTCATTTCGCCAATAGAAATACGCGCACATGAGCGGCAGAGAGTGATGAAAATTACCAGAGCTTTCTGGAAGGTTCTCCTCCCCCTCATTTCGCCAATAGAAATACGCGCACATGAGCGGCAGAGAGTGATGAAAATTACCAGAGCTTTCTGGAAGGTTCTCCTCCCCCTCATTTCGCCAATAGAAATGCGCGCACATGAGCGGCAGAGAGTGATGAAAATTACCAGAGTTTTCTGGAAGGTTCTCCTCCCCCTCATTTCGCCAATAGAAATACGTGGACATGAGCGGCAGAGAGTGATGGCAATTACCAGAGCTTTCTGGAAGGTTCTCCTCCCCCTCATTTCGCCAATAGAAATACGCGGACATGAGCGGTAGAGAGTGATGGCAATTACCAGAGCTTTCTTGAAGGTTCTTTACCTCCTCATTTCCCCCCAGTTCCTCGGTTTTAATGCACTCGGGCCTTCCCTTCTCCAAGAGCCTGATTTCAGGCTATTCTCAAAAGAGTCATACGACTATTTACGCCATATATCGCCATATATCAAAAGGCACGAATGACTGATTTGCATAATAGACTACATCTAGGAACCCATTGTTTGATGCTGAGAAAAGCGGCGCCAAAACATTTCGCGGTGGACACCTGGAGAGACTTACCAGCGCTATCTTGTTTCTATTACGGAACCTTGGTTTGTGTGCTAAAGAACGGGAAAACCTTCGACAACTGATTCACTTTAACATCGTGAAAGATCACAGTTTGAATGATACGAAAAATAATACAAAACATTTTACGACCACCATCTTGGAGAGACTATTTCTGTAATTTATATATCAGTCGTGAGTAATTTATTTCGAGTCGTATAATATGTTACCAAAGTAGCAAATTACTATTTATAGGTAACGTACCTGTTAACAACTAACAATGAGCTAGTACTGTCTAATAATACTGCACTAATAGCAACCTCGTTCCATCAATTCGCTCGCCGATTCGCATGTCCCCTCGACCAACAACATGACGAGTATAAAAAAGACTTCTATAAAAATATAAGAAGTCATGAAAAAGCAACCCTATCACTTCGTGATGTCGATCAGTGATTTGGTATTCAAGTCGAAAGTTTTGATGATGAAATAAAGATATTACACAACCGATCCGCGTTATGAACGTAAACTGCAACCGCGTGTAAACAGTTTCGCACGAGATTAGACTTTCTCTTTAAACTCAAAGCAAACCAGTCTACGACGCTAGCTTGCTAAATTTTAAAATATACATTATGTATCTACTGAGAATAAAATGATAATGGCAATCCAATCCAAAGATATATTCCACCGAAAATTATGTAAACAGAGATACAATTGTCGTTAAATCGTCCCCTATCGAAAGTAGTTGCAAACGAATGACTTCAACTCAAAGAATATGCCTAACCATTCCTTGATGTTTTATCATGTCTGAAAGTAATGGCTTATTTTCGCCATCGCGGCTATTATCTTAGTTACCATGTGGCATTACAAAAATATGAAAGAGTATTTCTAGCTTGGCTGCACTTTTGCATTATACAATAGTAACAACCAAGTCAATACACGATTTTCCAGGAAACAGGACCAGTTTTGGCTAGAAAACAACAGAAAAAGTGGATCATAGAGATCATAAAGTTTTGTTTTTCGTTTCTGGGGGATGAAATACGCAAGAAAAGAAAAAGTGATAAATGCGTTACGATGGAAACTAAGTCACTAGGTATTTAAAAATGCTGATAAACAGATAAAAAAACAATAATTTGACTGTGAATCAGCCCGAATGTTCCAGTGTTTAAAGCTACAAATAAGTTTAAAAAATGTTTGCCTGCGAGGTAAAAATTCAAGTTTACCACGCCTGAAAGTAACGATCAAGCAAGTTAGATCAGCCCAAGTTTAAAAGATAAAGCAATAAAAATATCAATATTAGTGAAAAGTCCCGTAAATGTAGGCTTACGATATACCGAAGCTAGTGGAAAAGCCATCGATACGATCTATAGAGACATCTGTTTAAAAAGGGAAGAGTTTTGTTCACTTCTAGCTCACTAGTAAACTGTGGACAGTTTTCTAACCATCCATGCACCCTCGTAAAAAGATAAAAAATATTAGCAAATAACGGACCTAAAGGAGAGCCCATGGCAACGACATCGACTTGTTCATAAAGAACACCGTCGCGCATTTCGGAACACATGGGAATCTCGTCTTAGGGCATGGCCTTCCCTTCTACAAGAGCCTCATTTCAGGCTACTCTCAAAAGAGTCATGCAACTATTTATGGAGTCGAAATGCGCCATATCTCAAAAGGTACGAATGACTGATTTGCATAAGAGACTACATCTAGGAACCCATTGTTTGATGTTGAGAAAAGCGGCGCCAAAACATTTCGCGGTGTCCATCTGGAGAGACCACCTACGGTATCTTGTTTCTATTACGGAGCCTTGGTTTGTGTGCTAAATTACGGGAAAACCTTCGACAACTGATTCACTTTAACATCGTAAAAGATCGCAGTTTCAATACTGTGAAGAATAATCCAAAACATTTTACGGCTACTATCTTGGAGAGACTACCTGCGATATGTAGTTTCTGTAATTATATCAATCGTGAATAATTAACTTTGCGTCCTATAATATGTTACCAAGGTAGCAAATTACTATTTATAGGTAACGTAGGATGAACTGAAATTTATTTTTCCGATCGCGTCTGTGTTATCAATGTATGGAAGCTTTCCGTAAAATTAAAGATAAAATGTCTGTCTTTGGCTGCACATATTTATTTTTGTTTTACTTTATTCTTCAATGGCCAACGACTTTCGCAACAACATGTAGTTCATGCAGCAGAATAAGTTTTAACGTGAAAAATGGACTGAAAGACAGAGCTTTAGAAGACGGAAGAAGGCTTAAGAACACGATTGTAGAAAATGATGCTCTCTGTTTTTTTGAATGTGCTGAAGACTGCAAATGTTTATCATTTAATGTTTGTGGTAAAACTTGCCAATTGAATGCAGCAAACAGATTGTTGGCGCGCAATTCCGCCCTTCGCGTGAAAGTTGGATGTCGTTACTATGACCTTCCAGCAGCCGAGGTAAGAATAGATTAAATAATATCTAAAGTATAAAGAGCTACAATGTGTAAAAGGAAATACGAAACTTCTCAAACATTAAATGAAAAACTCACTCATATGTTTGGGAATATTTTACTAGCGTGCAATTTATCCATACTTAAGAATATTATTTCTCAGCAAATATCTTTTAAAAGAGCCATAACACAACATAATTTTAAAAAGCCGTTTCGTTATCAAATTTTTAACATCATCAGGGTGGAAAATTATAATAAATAAAGGAGGCATATATAGCCTAACATGTTACATAAATATAGAAAGTGACTAAACTCTTACAAAGGAATTTAAGCGAGACGACGGAAGAACAAAGGACGTGTCATGATGAAGGTATAAGTTAGAAAAGTTTTAAAGCAAAAATCATTAGTTGGCGTTAAGACTTAAGAGACGGTTTAATCTTAGAAATTAATAAACTCTCTCGAAGTAGGTTCAAATTGCATGGAGCCTGATGACAAGATAGAAAAATCTTCCAAAGAAACATCATGACCGGCTATTCTTATGTGCTCAAGAATGCTCGATAAAGCGGTGTGAGAAAGCTTTTTTTCCGATGTAAGCCCAATTACCCATATGTTCAGATACCCTGGTGCATATTTCGCCAATATACGACGCCTTGCAGCATTAGCAAGTAAATTTATATACAGGTCGAAAAATAACTGATAGCTGACGGTATACTATTCGAATTGCGACTCCTCGAAATCTAGAGATTTGATGGGATGAGTTTAAGCAATGGGTTCAAACAGTTTAACTACAAGATGTTCAAACGGTCTCGGCTTCCAGTCTCGGTCAGTCAGTTGTTCGATTGCTTTGAATCAGGCTTTCGAACAGTTCCAGTTTAATAGCTGTTTGAACGGTTTGTTATAAATTTTCAAACGGTTTATCAAACCGTTCGAACAGTTTCTAAAAACGTTCGAATGCTTACTGAACGGCATATGAGCGCGGGTATTTTCACGCCATTTGATAAAGCGTTTTGGTACGTTTTTCCATGGATATTCCGGATGTTTTTAATGAAACGAGATTCTTTCTCCACCTTTCATTGCTCATATTATATTAAAAAGCAGTAAAACCTGCTGAGAAAATTCATGTAGATCCATTGAAACCTCCAAAGGTAGTTGACAATATACATGTGCGCGCGCAAAACTGATTCAGTCGAACCTAGTTAATTAATATTTTTTTAAAACTGAGATAAAATGTGGCAAGACTTTTTATGAGTTTTTAGCTGCATTACTAATTCAACAGTTCCTGTTCAAAAATGTCTAAATATCACTCATTGAAAATTAATTTTTCTGCAAATTTCTCGCAGAAATCTCTGAAAACGCGATTTTACTGAAGTTTCAAAAAATCTAAATTTTCCGCCACGGGGGGCATGCACCCCCCATCTTGGTAAAATATGTATCATTGTATCTCATCCCGTGCATCCCTCCCCCCCTTATCTCTAAAATCCTATATCTGTCACTTACATTCAACCACTTTTTATGCAACCAGACCCAGAAGTTTAAGTTCAATTCTTCCTTGTTTTTAGACTGACTGCACAAGATTCCCAACATGTTGTTCGATAGTAGTGATACCCCCCCATCGGGAGTTCAAAGGGATGCCGCCTCATTAAATATTCAATTTTTAATTATTCATTCTCAGGCTCCTTTAGGACCCTCTAACCCTAATCATTAGTATTCAGATTACGTCATCGTTCTCAGGCTCCTTTGGGACCCTCTAACCCTAATCATTAGTATTCAGATAACGTCATCGTTCTCAGGCTCCTTTAGGACCCTCTAACCCTAATCATTAGTATTCAGATTACGTCATCGTTCTCAGGCTCCTTTGGGACCCTCTAACCCTAATCATTAGTATTCAGATAACGTCATCGTTCTCAGGCTCCTTTAGGACCCTCTAACCCTATCATTAGTATTCAGATTACGTCATCGTTCTCAGGCTCCTTTGGGACCCTCTAACCCTAATCATTAGTATTCAGATAACGTCATCGTTCTCAGGCTCCTTTGGGACCCTCTAACCCTAATCATTAGTATTCAGATTACGTCATCGTTCTCAGGCTCCTTTAGGACCCTCTAACCCTAATCATTAGTATTCAGATTACGTCATCGTTCTCAGGCTCCTTTGGGATCCTCTAACCCTAATGATAGTATTCAGATTACGTCATTTCAGAATGCTTAACCCTAGCTCTTGTACCAGTAGGACCCCTAACCCTAGCTTTTATCCAACCCCCTGGTATTCATACGTCACGTCCGATTAGCCGCCGACTCCTTCCGAACTTGATTTCCGAAGGCATTACGTCATTATCAAAAGGTAGCTCTTATTGCTTTTAATAATATAAGAAACGCCTTTGTAATTATACACTTCGCCTCGCTACGACAATGTGAATGTGGGACAGTAGGCAGCCCGAGAGCAACGCATGCGCACGATCGATCTTGGCTAAATAATATAATCTGGAACTAAACAGAGTAACGAAGAAGCATCTTATACAGTACTTTCATACTAACTCGTCTTTAGACCAACAGAGATTCACACGATGGCCTTTACGATCAATTTAGTTCTTCGACAGTTCTACGAAGATATGAACCAACAGAGATTTATACGATTTGCCTCGCTGAAACACCGGTTAGATATTCGATAGATCTATGCAAATAAGAACCGCTTTAGGAAGGTTATGGAGGCTAGTATATTTTAAAAATCGCGGAGTCGAACGAATCATAACGGCTTATACGATTGTATCGGACTTTACGGCTTTACAAAGTTCATAAGGCCTCTAGTGTGTAAAGTAAGCGATTCCTTGGATAAAGAAATACTTCGGCAAGGTAATCGAAAAACGAAGTCAAAGGTATCGATTTTCCTAAGCGAGATAAAACCTTGCTTGGTATATATTATATTAGCATTAAATTATTCAAGAGATAGCTTGTCAAACGAAGCGAAGGTTGAGTGACCACACAGACAATAGCGCATGGATCATTAACAGTCATTAGTGCTCAACTCGGAAATATTTGCATGACTTGGGAATAATTAATTTGTTTTGAGGGTAAATACTGGGATTTTGAGGGTAAAAAATAGTCAATATGGGATGATGAGGGATAAATTGAGCGGGCAAGAATGCGTGGGTTCGAATTCGCTTCGTCGATTATAAGCCTGCGTTTTAAGTCTAACGATTATAAGCCTGCGTTTTACGTTAACTATCAATGGACGAGATTTTTGCGAGACTCCAATGAACTTTGTGCACGAAAGACCGATATTGCTAAAGAAACGTGGTTCAAAGGAAGTTTACGTCTATTCCGATCAGTTCTTTCAAGAGATGCGTGTATGTATCAAAGAGTTTACGGATAGTGACGGAGTCAAATTGCTAGTGGAAGGTAGAGGAATAACATTAACCGAGCCGGTATTTGAAAAAATGTTGGACCTTATACCGATGCTTGTGGAGATTGTTGAGCAGAAGGATACCTTAACTGAAGACATCAAGTTCTCGTTGTTAGAAGAAGAAGAAGGGGCCCTGGTTAGACCGTATCTTTCTGCCAGCGATGTTAACGGCAAAACGCGATTTAATATTGGCGTTGATAATTTCGAATGGGACCAAACGTTTGGTGGCTTAAAGCAGATCTATGATGGGAAACTCTTTTCGTTCACCGAGAAAGAGCTACCTCACGTGCAGAAAGTACTGAGAGAGATGCAACGAAAAATGAACGAGAGAAACATTCAGAAACCACCAGACATTAAAAAATCGCGCATTACGTTCAGAAGATATTGGAAGATGGTCGTTGGAGTTAAGGGAATGTGAACCATGCGTTATATTAATTTTAGTGACTGCTTTGACTAAGAATAATGTGTATTAGTGAATAAAATGAAATTAAAGTGTATCACTTGCCTAAAGTTGATCAGACTTGTTTCAGATAATCGGTTTTTAATGAGTTTCGTCACAATGGCGAGTCGCGCGAGTCCGGTCTTGTTCTATTGTCTCGCTTGCGAAGATTGTTGTTACTATTGGCAAACATTATAAAAGTAGGGATTTTCGTGAATATTTATTAGTTGTGTTTATTATGGCTTTCCAAAGAGATCTGACTAAACTCTCCATACCTACTGACATTGGAGATTTGCCGAAAAGACTTCTGAACCGCCGTCAAAAGCTGATTGAACATCTATTATTAAAATGTTATGCAGAAGAGGTTTCAATCGTCATTTCTACTTTGGTGTTGGAAAATTGTGAAGGCTGTCGTATTAAGAATTCGTCTCAAAGACAACACGATTGCCTAATGATGGAAGACGACCAGAAAATGTTGTTGTACTTCGACAGCGCTTTGGAAAAAGTGTCAGAGGCAAAGATTGTCGAAGCTTTCATGAACAGTTTACGAAACGTCAGGCCAATTGTGAAAGGTCTTGAACTATTGAAGTATACATGTCAAGACTGGAGAACACTGATTTGCGCGAAGAATAGAGGACTTATTAAACGCCAGACACTTGCACGCATGTAATAATAATTAACATTCGCAATCAAACTTGTGTTCATGTGGTAATAAAGCTATTACTAAATCGTTCTTCGTACGGCTTCTCTTCGTCCAAAGAATCATGAGGGCGTTTAGGCGTGCATTTGGGGTGTTCGTAAGGAGATGGGGCGCTTGGGGTGTTTCGGGGGTGTATTTGGTAACAATCCCTCATTCTATATACGAGAGAAAGATACGCGATTATTCTCCCGAAATTATTTACATCCATTTCTTCGTAGATGTGATGAAGGCTTAAGCTCTTTGTTTGAATGCTTAGTCTATCAAAAAGGTGTCGATGTTTGCTAAGACATGTTTGAATATTATAGGATAGTGTATCTTTATTGATAGCAACGTTGTGTCGTTTTAACTCATCAAAAATTATGTCCATATCGATTCGTAGGGATAATCGCAAAAGTTTCTGTTTTATATGTGAGAATGTATCCTTTACAAATTATGGGATACATAAACACGACCCAATAAGAAGAAAAAAGACACGTATACAAATGTATAGTAGGAGAAAACATTATTACACAAGAAATTAGAATACAAAATTGTATATATTCAGCTCATCAATGTCTTCAGCCTAAGCATCCTGCACTTTTAGGGGCGTATTGTCTATTTTGTACAGTTCTCTGTAGGTTTCCATTCAAAGAATCCGCACGAATGTTCTATTTCGTTAGGACAGCAGTAAAAGAGACGATCTTGGTTGATACCATCTTTCTTGACTTTACGGATACGACAAACCATTCCATGTTTACATAACGGTTTCGGGTTCTCAAAGATATCTCCCCATTGCCAAAACGAACAAGGATTTTCTCTCTCTGAACAAACGAAGTACGGTCTTCCATAACTTTCTTTCATCTTATCTTTAACCATTCGCATCTTTGTCAATCTTTGATGGGTGGCACACACTGGATGTATACAGCCACTCGTTCGGAAGGAGTCTACGGCTTTCCCGAACATATAACAGTCTTCCTCGGGGCAAAAGAACTGACAGCTAGGCTTTTGTCCGCAGAACCAGAAGAGTCCATTTGTGGTTATTGAGGAGGATGCAGGTTTACCGTGAAGACATTCCATGACAACGATCTTACACTAACGAGGAATAGTGTAAAGTAATGTTGTATGTTTGGCCGGCGTTTATGTAGGCACGCAGACACGGATAAAAAAAACGCGCGAAGAAGAGGGAGATGTCTTCGCAGAGGTCCGACTGAAAATTCACCAATGAGGTTCAAGTTAGTGTACTATTCTATCCGTTAATCACCCAAAAGTGATCCGTCTTAATGACTTTTTTAATGTGGCGGCATCCCTGGGATGTCTTCGCAGAGGTCCGCCTGAAAATTCACCATATTTTGTGTAAGAATAAAAAGACACGTTATAATTGTAAAAAATATTTATTCAATAAAATGTTTACAAAAAAGATTATGAATGCCATTTATATGGATTTTTGTTTCTACGTTTCTTTCTTGGTTTCGCTGGTGACCCTGGAGACTGTAGTGAGGGCGTCAGAGGGGGGTCGCTAGAAGCAGATGAAGGCTTGTTCCTATATTCCTTCACCAAATGTAGACGCTCTTCGTTCTGACGATTCCTTCGGGTACATTCAAACGTCCTAAAGCTTTTGCGAACAGTTGCCATCCTGCAGGGTTGAAATTCTTTCTTTGGCGCAGAGTATCGTTGACTAAATCAATGACGTTAGTACCCGGAATAGTTCTTCCTTCAAAAACCATCTGCCCTTGATCGTTCCAACCAACCACATCTTTATTTTCTTTTATCTTCTTTATCAGTTGTACAGCTCTTGATTTCATCGTGGAAGGTACACTTTCTATGATATCACTCTCGATTTCTCCAGGTGCTTCAGGCGTTGTCTCTGTTGAAGGTTCGTGGTCTGTTTCTTCTGCTGCGATAAGTTGGGTATGGGTAATACTTACAGGAACAGGCCGATGCATTCGTTTGTCATAGTAATTGAGATAGCGTTGAAACGTCTGATTATACAACTTCACTTTATCCTCTTGTGTTATATCTTGACGTTGCAGCAAATTGTCCATTTCCGAATCCAGTTGGTTCACTTGAGCAGTCAGTGGAAGAACCAAGGGTTTCTTTGTAGTCATGTGTTCAGGAACCAGAACCAGTCTTTTGACATGCTCCATTATTTGGTTAGAAAGCTCGCCAATTGTTCTAAGACAGGAGCGAGTAGAAAAGGTAAGAATCCGTCTCCGTTTTGTATAATAACCCTCCTTCTTTTCGTGATCGGGTTTCTCTTATCAGCAACAGCCTCAATGTGATCTGAGTATGGTGTAAGCTTTTTATACGTTTTTGGACTAATTTTAATCGTTTCACGGCAAATGTTCAATAGGCACTCGGTTATGGCTTCCAATAAATCTGTATCTGCAGCTTTTATGATCGCTTTTCGCATAGAAGGTTTACACTTTGCCAATACTTTTAAAACATCGTGGTTCCTTCTCACACGGCGGGACATCCTCAAATGAATACACCTTTGACAGCACTATGTTTTTATACGCGAGGTTGGTAGACGTAATGAGTGTCTGTCGGGAAGATTCCGGATCGAAGTCGTATTTCATCGGGACATGTTGGTGTTAGGTCAACAAATATGTAAGAATACGGCTCTTTTGTTGCCATCTGGTAAGCTTGCTGAAAAAATTTGGTATTGCTTGGGTACAACTGTTTGGCTAGGTGGATCACCTGGCTGGCATCACGGACGTTCTTAGTTAGAACCAGATAACTGGCGTTAAGAGATATAGTTCGATGATCTTTGCTCTGATGAAACATATTCTGTACGATATAGATGACACTAAGGTTTCCATGATGCGACTTTTTCGTAAATAATTTACCAATGATAGCATCCTTTTCCCCCATCATGTCGTCAATGATAAATAAATTCCTTATCTTGGGGTTAATAGAATCCAACATGGAATCAGGTAAACCTTGAACAAACTGAATACCGGAAACTAGGGTCTCTATTTGAGCAAAGGATTCCTGATATTCGGAATAAAAGTAAACAATATTTTCAGGTGGAGGATCGATCATCACTTGAGCGTTCGCTAACAATGTTTTGACAAACGTTGTTTTTCCTGTCTTGGTTCCTCCAGAGACCATAAGTCCAAACGGGTGTGTTAACTGAATGGAATACGTTCGGCTTTGGTTTGAGTTTAGTGAGTTTGATACAGCTGATACAGCACTAGTAAACGGGAGATGTGTCGTTCTTCTATCGTAGGAAGCCATACCCGGTTGCTTGTCTGTGACTTCAGAATGAAATACTTTCTTATGGTTAGCGCTATTACTTGATGCGACGAATAAACCAACGGAAGAGATTGGTTGAGAGGAGATATTTTTACCATGAACGTTGTTCATATGGCGGCGAAGGTGTTCTTTTCTTGACAAAGTCTTTCCACATATGCCACACTGATGAGACATGTTCTCTGACTCACGACTGAACATGAAATGAAACTATTTTCTCAATTATTTTAATTTTATAGGATACCTAATCTGATCACCCCGAAAATACCCCAACACCCCAAACGCCCCCAACGCACAATCTAAAGCACCCCGCAAATACCCCAAACGCCCGCATCTCCCTACGAACACCCCGAATGCACCCCCAAATGCCCCGGAAACACCAAATACACCCCCGAAACACCCCAAGCGCCCCATCTCCTTACGAACACCCCAAATGCACGCCTAAACGCCCTCATGATTCTTTGGACGAAGAGAAGCCGTACGAAGAACGATTTAGTAATAGCTTTATTACCACATGAACACAAGTTTGATTGCGAATGTTAATTATTATTACATGCGTGCAAGTGTCTGGCGTTTAATAAGTCCTCTATTCTTCGCGCAAATCAGTGTTCTCCAGTCTTGACATGTATACTTCAATAGTTCAAGACCTTTCACAATTGGCCTGACGTTTCGTAAACTGTTCATGAAAGCTTCGACAATCTTTGCCTCTGACACTTTTTCCAAAGCGCTGTCGAAGTACAACAACATTTTCTGGTCGTCTTCCATCATTAGGCAATCGTGTTGTCTTTGAGACGAATTCTTAATACGACAGCCTTCACAATTTTCCAACACCAAAGTAGAAATGACGATTGAAACCTCTTCTGCATAACATTTTAATAATAGATGTTCAATCAGCTTTTGACGGCGGTTCAGAAGTCTTTTCGGCAAATCTCCAATGTCAGTAGGTATGGAGAGTTTAGTCAGATCTCTTTGGAAAGCCATAATAAACACAACTAATAAATATTCACGAAAATCCCTACTTTTATAATGTTTGCCAATAGTAACAACAATCTTCGCAAGCGAGACAATAGAACAAGACCGGACTCGCGCGACTCGCCATTGTGACGAAACTCATTAAAAACCGATTATCTGAAACAAGTCTGATCAACTTTAGGCAAGTGATACACTTTAATTTCATTTTATTCACTAATACACATTATTCTTAGTCAAAGCAGTCACTAAAATTAATATAACGCATGGTTCACATTCCCTTAACTCCAACGACCATCTTCCAATATCTTCTGAACGTAATGCGCGATTTTTTAATGTCTGGTGGTTTCTGAATGTTTCTCTCGTTCATTTTTCGTTGCATCTCTCTCAGTACTTTCTGCACGTGAGGTAGCTCTTTCTCGGTGAACGAAAAGAGTTTCCCATCATAGATCTGCTTTAAGCCACCAAACGTTTGGTCCCATTCGAAATTATCAACGCCAATATTAAATCGCGTTTTGCCGTTAACATCGCTGGCAGAAAGATACGGTCTAACCAGGGCCCCTTCTTCTTCTAACAACGAGAACTTGATGTCTTCAGTTAAGGTATCCTTCTGCTCAACAATCTCCACAAGCATCGGTATAAGGTCCAACATTTTTTCAAATACCGGCTCGGTTAATGTTATTCCTCTACCTTCCACTAGCAATTTGACTCCGTCACTATCCGTAAACTCTTTGATACATACACGCATCTCTTGAAAGAACTGATCGGAATAGACGTAAACTTCCTTTGAACCACGTTTCTTTAGCAATATCGGTCTTTCGTGCACAAAGTTCATTGGAGTCGCAAAAATCTCGTCCATTGATAGTTAACGTAAAACGCAGGCTTATAATCGTTAGACTTAAAACGCAGGCTTATAATCGACGAAGCGAATTCGAACCCACGCATTCTTGCCCGCTCAATTTATCCCTCATCATCCCATATTGACTATTTTTTACCCTCAAAATCCCAGTATTTACCCTCAAAACAAATTAATTATTCCCAAGTCATGCAAATATTTCCGAGTTGAGCACTAATGACTGTTAATGATCCATGCGCTATTGTCTGTGTGGTCACTCAACCTTCGCTTCGTTTGACAAGCTATCTCTTGAATAATTTAATGCTAATATAATATATACCAAGCAAGGTTTTATCTCGCTTAGGAAAATCGATACCTTTGACTTCGTTTTTCGATTACCTTGCCGAAGTATTTCTTTATCCAAGGAATCGCTTACTTTACACACTAGAGGCCTTATGAACTTTGTAAAGCCGTAAAGTCCGATACAATCGTATAAGCCGTTATGATTCGTTCGACTCCGCGATTTTTAAAATATACTAGCCTCCATAACCTTCCTAAAGCGGTTCTTATTTGCATAGATCTATCGAATATCTAACCGGTGTTTCAGCGAGGCAAATCGTATAAATCTCTGTTGGTTCATATCTTCGTAGAACTGTCGAAGAACTAAATTGATCGTAAAGGCCATCGTGTGAATCTCTGTTGGTCTAAAGACGAGTTAGTATGAAAGTACTGTATAAGATGTTTCTTCGTTACTCTGTTTAGTTCCAGATTATATTATTTAGCCAAGATCGATCGTGCGCATGCGTTGCTCTCGGGCTGCCTACTGTCCCACATTCACATTGTCGTAGCGAGGCGAAGTGTATAATTACAAAGGCGTTTCTTATATTATTAAAAGCAATAAGAGCTACCTTTTGATAATGACGTAATGCCTTCGGAAATCAAGTTCGGAAGGAGTCGGCGGCTAATCGGACGTGACGTATGAATACCAGGGGGTTGGATAAAAGCTAGGGTTAGGGGTCCTACTGGTACAAGAGCTAGGGTTAAGCATTCTGAAATGACGTAATCTGAATACTAATGAATTAGGGTTAGAGGATCCCAAAGGAGCCTGAGAACGATGACGTAATCTGAATACTAATGATTAGGGTTAGAGGGTCCTAAAGGAGCCTGAGAACGATGACGTAATCTGAATACTAATGATTAGGGTTAGAGGGTCCCAAAGGAGCCTGAGAACGATGACGTTATCTGAATACTAATGATTAGGGTTAGAGGGTCCCAAAGGAGCCTGAGAACGATGACGTAATCTGAATACTAATGATTAGGGTTAGAGGGTCCTAAAGGAGCCTGAGAATGAATAATTAAAAATTGAATATTTAATGAGGCGGCATCTCTTTGAACTCCCGATGGGGGGGTATCACTACTTTCGATATCTAACCCTTGCCTTAATGGTGGTTCTTGTACAAGTCCTCTCCCAAATTCGAGAAAACGTTTCAGATGTATTTGTAGAACAGGATTTTATGGCAGACTTTGTCAGGGAAACAATCCTAGATCTTGTGCAGATTATTTGACCAAGCAAGTAAAACCTTTTTCAGGATTATATGAAATATGGGATGCCACTGAAAAATCATTCTCAGTATACTGCGACTTCGACTCTGAACCTGGATTTTCCTGGACATTGTTGCTTTCATTTAGTAGAAATGATGACAACGGTATAAGTCGCAAAGGATTATTAGAGGACCTGTAAATTAACGAAGATACACATAACTGGGAGAATTACCGTCTATCTGCAGCACGAATGAAGAGAAATCGACAACAGTCGACTCACTGGCGGGCTACTTGTGGTTATCCGGTGTTCGGTGTGGATTACAAGGAGTATATAAGGGTGAATTTATCTGACGTAGATTTCTCCGCATATTATTTTAACGTTTATAATGGTCCAACTGCCTGCAAGACCATAGAATATATGAATATTTTGGGTTCAGAATGCCAACAATGTAATTTTGCATTATTTCAACAGATGTACAGTTTACCTGCACTAATTTTATCATTGTCTAAAAGCTGGAACTTTTGTACATTTGATTTGTCAAACAAAAACCATAATTGTGCAAATAACAAACCTGCATCATTGTTTATTTCAAGTCCATGCTTAGATCCTCGATTTAGATGTCATAAGACAGCAAGTTCTACAACACAAAATTGGTTTGGAAGCTAATTTCTAGCAGAAGTTTGCTAGCCTTGTAAATGTATGAAGAACACTGTGTACATGTATTTCCATAAAAAATATGAGAAAACGACAAATTGTATAAGCACAAGAGAAACAATTTCTACCGATGATTAAAATCATCCTGTTTTCCCAAAATGTGAAGTCAATTAATGATAAATTATATTCAATTAATTCCAGAAATTGAAAGAATAATAGTAAAGTATAAATCCTCCAGGCCTTTAATTATGTTTAATTATGCACACAGCCTTTCTCATGACCATACACACTATATAATATATTTCAGCTTACATCCAGGGTGAGATGTGTAAGTTTCATAAATAATAGTTTCATTAATAATTTCGTTGATAATAATTTCGTTCATAATAGTTTCATTGATTTGGTGGTTTGCCATGGATTTGTCTAGTACTTGATTTGGTATACTGGTTGATATAAATACCGAAGTATGTAATTTAAGATAGTCAAAGTTTATATAGTTGTTAAAATAAAGAAGTGATTGTACATTCCAGTATTAGTTATTTTCAAAGACAATTTTATGTAAATTGATCTTGTTGAAAGTAGACTGATACAGTATATAAATATTACATTACTAAGAATAGTGTAATAATTAGTATCTTGATAAGAACAGTAGATTGTTATTTCTTTGATCAGTATGACAGTTTCTTATACCACTGTAAACATTATTTAATATTAATTGCTGATTTTGTGTTGCAATAAAATGCTAAATTTCAACGTTTCTAAGTATTGTTCTTAGGTGGAGGGAAACATAGAACATTATCGAAGTCATCTTTTGTCAATTGCAAATTGTTTTTTTTATAAATATATCTCTCTCTTATCTCTATATACCATTGTCGTTGGTAATAACCTTAAAACGTACTGCAGACTAGACTGCTTATTTTTTTTTAATATTATTTTATTTCGCCCATACAGTGTTATTTATTTACATTGGTAGTTGATGTCTAAATTTGTTAAGGCTAGAGCTCTACTAGAAATTATAAACTTTTACAGGCTTTTTAATTAAGAGCCCTTCGTGCTTCGTCAGGATATATTGAAAGGTACCTTTCTTTTATATCAGCCATACAATATGATATATGAACTTATTAGACTTATTATTAGACTTCTAATAAATATACATTACAGTATATTTATTAATTGATTTGTCTATATGGTCAGTTCAATGCTTTAAAATAGAAAAAAGAATAAGCTATAAAAATGATAAAAAATTACAATATAAAGATATTTTGTAAATAGTATAATATAAGAAAGCCTATATGGTTTTTCTATTCCAAACCATGTATATTTTACATTAGATGATGCGTTATACAAATACAATTTACATGTATAACAAAAAAATACATGCGCAAATATATGTTTACCGTACACATGCATTATTATTACCACATATACATGTGTATCATATCGTACACATATATATCCAAGGCATATGGATATACATATATAATAACACAATGCAATTATAAATGCATATAACCATATATACTACAATTATCAAAAAAATAATTGCAACATACATAATTACAATGCACATGTCACAGAGAAAAGACTTTGACATGGCATCGATTATTTTACTAGTTTTCTTTAGTTAATAAGAAGTGTTATTTTATTTTTATTTTGAAGATGTTATAGGATTTTATATTTTTAAATTTAGAGTCTAGTTTGTTCCAAACATTAACTCCTTCTTTAGAAAGAGTGTGTTTTGCATAATTTGTTCTTTTATAGGATTTATGAAGTTGTGATGCGTTTCATGTGTTGTGCTGATGAATTTGATTATTTTTGACAAAATAATTTGTGAATGTTTCTAGTAGATTATTTAAGTAGTGGTATCGATACATGAATAAGCTAGTTAGATAGTTGTTGATTGTAGAAATATTTAGTATTTCTATGTCTCTAAATATTGGTTCAATGTGTTCTAAATAAGAATTAAATGTCATTAACTCTTTCCTGACCGGCACAGACAAAATGGGTCGTAGAAGACCCGCAAAGTCTAATAAATATACATTACAATATATTTATTAATTGATCTGTGTATGATCAGTTCAATGCTTTAAAATAGAAAGAAGAATAAGCTGTAAAAATGATAACAAATTACAATATACAGATATTTCGTAGATAGTATAATATAAGAAAGCCTATATGGTTTGTCTATTCCAAACCATATATATTTTACATTACATGATACGTTATGCAAATATAATTTACATGTATACCATAAAAATACATGCGCACACATATATGTTTATGCAGACGATATGATACATATGTATCATATCGTATACATATATATCCGTATGGATATACATATGTAATAACACAATGCAATTATAAATACATTTAAAAAACTCATTAATAATTCATGAGGAAAACGCAAAGAAAATCACAACCGTGTCGTAGGATTTATATGTGATAAAATTTCATCCTAATTTACATAAACTTTATCTTTGATTTCCTCGGCTTAGACAACATTCATTTTCAAAATTACTACGCCAATGAACTTATCAAATGGGTCGTTTTTCAAGCCGTTTAATAAACTCATAGCACGTGTTTTACCAGATCTAAAACACTCGGGCTACGCCCTGGTGTTTTAAATCTAATAAAACACTGCTGCTCGTTTATTAAACAGTACATAACCATGTATACTACAATTATCAAAACAAATAATTGCAACATACATAATTACAATGCACATATCACAGAGAAAAGACTTTGACATGGCATCGATTATTTTACTAGTTTTCATTAGTTAATAAGAAGTGTTATTTTCTTTTTATTGTGAAGATGTTATAGGATTTTATATTTTAAAATTTAGAGTCTAGTTTCTTCCAGACATTAACCCCTTCTTTAGAAAGTGTGTGTTTTGCATAATTTGTTCTTTTCAATAGGATTTATGAAGTTGTGAGTTGTTGATTGTAGAAATATTTAGTATTTCTCTAAATATTGGTTCAATGTGTTCTAAATAAGAATTAAATGTCATTAAGCGTACAATTTGTTTTTGGATATTCACTATTTTTAGGATTCGCTTTTTATACGTATTAACCATATATATTAGATTGCCATAAATTAGATATAGATAGACTAACGTATAATAAAGTAGTTTAAGAGCATTCAAATTTGTAAAATGTCGTATTTTGTCTATCATTCCTGCTGTTTTTATAACTTGATATTAAGTCTATATGGTTATTCCACGTTAAGCACTCATCAATAACAATGCCCAGAAATGTTATGTTCCTAGCTTGTTTAATATCTTATTGTTTATGGAAATTGATATATTATTATTTTGCCTTTTATTGGAACATTTAAATAAAATAAATTTTGTTTTTGTGTTATTTAAGGATAGTTTATTAATATTTAACCAATCAGCTATTTTATTGACTTCTACTTGGATGATTTTATTTAGTGTTTTAAGGCTAGTGTAACTGCAAAATATGTTTGTATCATCTGCAAATAATATAATTGAAATTATTTTACTGCAATTTTGAATATCGTTTATATATAATAGAAACAGAAGTGATCCGAGTATTGATCCTTGAGGATCACCACTTGTGATTGTCATTTCTTTGCTTTTTACATTGTTGTATTTTACAATTAATTTGTTTTCTGTTTTCTAAATAATTTTCAAACCATTTTTGGGATATTCCTCTTATACCATAAAGTTCTAGCTTTTTAGTCAGAATCTTCTGATTGATTGTATCAAATGCTTTCAGAAAAGTCAAGGAATATACCATTGTGTATTTCCCTTTATCTATTGCTTTTGCAATTTTATCAACAAATTCAATGATTACAGTTTTGTTGTCCTATTTTTTCTGAATCCATATTGATATTCTGATAAGATTTTATTTTTTCAATGTACTAGTCTTTTGTACATTAGTTTTTCTAATAATTTAAAAAACAAGATAGAATTGATATAGGTCGATAGTTTTCAAATTTATTATTTTCATTTGCTTTGAAAATGGGTGTCACTAAGGATATCTTTAAGTTGTCAGGAATAGTTCCACTTAGAAATGTTACATTGAATATATGCGTAAGTGGTTTAGAAATTTCTTTTAAGTTTAGCTGTATTATTTTAGTGCTAAGGTCATCATACCCAGGACGTTTATTTGGATCCATATTTTTTAGTTCATTTTCAAGTTCATTTTCAGTTATTTGGGTCAAGAAACATATTATTCTTGTAGTTGTCGGTGAGGTATTTATCAAAGGTCTTATCTGTGTTTTTATTAATGTTTTTTGATAGCTCAGATCCAATATTCAAAAAGTATTCGTTGAATCTATTTGCTATTTTCAATGGATCATCTATTATATCTGTGGTGTTTGTTCCAACAAATTTGTTTGGCAATTCCTTATTGTTTTCTGTTTATTAAGAATTTCATTTAGGGTTTTCCATATCATCTTTGTGTTGTTTTTGTATTTTATTAGTTGCTGTTCATAATAAATTTTCTTTGATACTTTTTTATATGGTTTAGTTTGTTTTTATATCTTTTGTGTGTATTTTCATTTCAGTTGCTTGAGTTTATTAAGTATGTCTGATTTTAATATACAATTTGTTTTATCAATACTTTTCTTAACCAATTTTGTTTAAAACGGGAAATGTTTTCCATAGGCTGTTATAAATAACTTGGAAAATTCATTAAAGGCCTCTATAGGATATATATTATTAACAAGTACATTTTCCCATGATATATTTTTAATTGTATTAGAAAAAGATTTAATATTTTATTTAATTATTATTTTATAGCTTGGGTTATTTGTAGTTTGTTTGGTATTTCCTTTGTTAGTGTTTAAATTACACATATGTACTATTGGAAAATGGTCTGAGATATCGCTAAAAATAATTCCATTGAAACTGGAATCAATCTTTTCTGTGTTGTTACTAAAATGTTGTCAATTAATGTTGCAGGGTGGGTAATTCTTGTTGGTTTTTTATAAGTGGAAAGTAAGAGGATGTAAAAAGCTGTTCAGTGAATCGATTTTAAAAATCTTGTTTAAAGGGAAATGGCAATAAATATTAAGTTTATCTTATTTGAAAGAACTTTTAAAATGATATATGAAGACCTTTTACAGATTTTCCATATCGTTCTTGGTTCTGTAAATATTTCACTTCTTTTTAACAAAGAACATTGAACATTCCGCCATCTTGGATATGCATAACCATCCTTGGATATGCGTGACGTCACAACCAGGGTAGAAATTTTTTTTATATCAGCAATTATCGAGTCATTATAGATGCTAAATCGTAGTTGTTTTGGGTGTTGTATACTTTTAAGTGCAGTAGCAATCTATTTGAACGCATTCCACTGATATTTGGGCAATTATTTATAACTTTTAGAATGTTTACCCTGGTTTTGACGTCACTTAATTAGATCTAATTATAAAACAAGATGGCGGATTGCAGATATTTTTGTTCACAGATATTTCAAAAATTAGGGAAGTTACGGGGAAATTTTAAAAGGTCTTCATATATTATTTTAAATGTTCTTTTAAATGAGACAAAGAAAATTTGTATTGCCATTTCCCTTTAAGTAGATCAATATTAAAATCCCCCATGAGATAACAAATTTTGTTTTCTTTGTCAATTTTGTTTAGTAATACATTCATTGCATTTTCAAATATTTCAATTTTATTATTTGGCGGTCTGTAGATTACTCCTACAATTATATTTTTACCAATAGGTGTGATTATTTCAATAAACATAGTTTCAACTATGTCTTCTACATTAGAATTTACATGTAATTATTTACGAATTTTAAATTGTAGTTGTTTTGAGACATAAAAGCCTACTCCTCCACCTTTTTTTTGTTCTATTTAGACCTATGTAATTATGCTCTTGTAATTTAAAGTTGTCGTTATTCATATCATTTAGCGACGTTTCTGTTAAACCTATTATATGAAACGTTTTGTTTAATGAGTTTAGTTACAGTTTTTAAAGAGTCGAATTTATTGGAAATACTTCTTATGTTTAAATGTAGTGTAAAGTATGTTTCTGGGTTTATTTTTGCAGTTTGTTCTTTGAATTTATTTGGTAGATAATAATACACTTTATTTTATTTATATCAAAGGACATATCTATAGGTTGCATTGTTTCCGTTTAACGCTAAATCGTTGTTTGATTGAAAAGGATTGAATTTCAACTGGTTTAGTCTATCCATATCACTTTCACGTTCTATCAAGGATTTTCCGTTTGGGGGAGAAGATTCGGAATTCAGGATTCAGCAAGAGAGAGCGCCAAAGGTGCGAGCATCTCCCGGAAAATTTTGAAATCCAGGAAGGGGAAGATTTTGCACAATTCTGAAGGTTTGGAAAAGTGTTTATAAAACACTAAAAAACAACACTTTCCAGGATTTTAAGTTTGAATTAAGTTACATGCACGCGATACACCACCTTACGTCGAAATATATAATTGAAAGGATTTACGGTGAAGGATAATTTCGAGTGTTGGAATACATACATTTTAAGACCAAACCGGGACCAGTTGCGAAAAATGCAACTTAGCGGCCTTCCGGCTGGGAATTGAACTCGCGACCCTGCGATGCTAGTGCAGTGCTCTGACCACTGAGCTACGGAAGCCGTTGCCGAGAGCCTAGTCACGAGTTCTGTATATATGGTGGTGGTAATGCCGGGATAAGATTCTGGGTATATTATAGGTAATATTTGGCGTTTCATTCGATCAAACTACGTGTTGAAAGGATTTACGGTTAAGGAAAATTTCGAGCATTGGAATACATACATTTTAAGACCAAACCGGGACCAGTTGCGAAAAATGCAACTTTAAGGCCTTCCGGCTGGGAATTATATATATATATATATATATATGTATGTATATATGGGTTCTAAGGATTTTTGATGCAGTTAAATAATATTTAATATTTAATAATATTTAAATAATATTTAAATATTTAAATAATATTTAAATAATAAATAATATTTAATATATAATTCATTTTCAGTTAAATAATATTTAACTAAGTTAACAACCAAGAGCGGTTCAGTATAGCGTGATTGGCGGTTAGCGGTCAGGTTAGCGTGGTATGCAGGCTCAAGTGGACGCCCGCTTGAGACCAACAACAGTTTGTCTACGATGTCGTCGATGGTCATCCAATCAGTCGGTTGATAGTACGGTTTTGGCTCAAGCTTTTTCTCGAGCTCTGGGGGAATCTCTGCCAAACATCTTCGCTTCGTTCCAAGCACAGATTGGCGCCAATTCCATAACACGTGAGTCAGAGGCACAAAATCGATCTGCACCCGTACCTGTCGCCGCCATTTCATCTGGCGTCGAGTCTCAGATAGCCGTTGGTCAAGCAACTACAGGTAACATTACTGTGCCTTCGTTTATTTTTACGTATTCGACATTAGCCAACCCTCTAATTTCCACGTCGACGTCGCTACAGTCATCTTTACCTGATATTCCCTTGGGGCCCTCTACGATGGCTAGGGGCGCAAACACCCCCTATTTATACAGTCCGTCCCCTCATTTTTCTCCACCAACAGAAAATTTCTTTCCAACTTTGTGCAAAGCATTTGTAGTTGGGCCAGGTTATGCCCCAGTACCATACAAGTTGGTAAGCAAAGTTTGCGGTGGCCAATTTACGGAGCTGGCAGATTTACTGGCAGAGAACATCAAAGCCCAAGATATGGAACCACAGGCATTTTTTGGAAGGGAAATTGCTGGTTTCCACTTCAAAAAAAACGGGTAGTAGAGATCACAGACATCCTGTCTTGGGTAGAAGCCTTCACCATTTACTCCATGGTGTTATGCAAGACATACCCCTCAAGGTGGCCAGATCTAAATCAGTACAAACTACTGATTATCCAAACGGCCAAGCGTTATCCTGGCCTTGCATGGTTGCATTATGATGTGGCATTTCGCAAAGAAGCAGCAGCGACAGGTTTAACAGATTGGTCACGTATGAACCTAGATTTGTACAACTTCCATACCAGAGCTAGTAGACCCCTGTCAACTCCAGCTACCCAGTCAAACTAACCTCGCCAATCAACACTAGTAACCCCCCAGCTGTCCGCACCTAAGAGTGGATCCTCTCAGTATTGTCATTCGTGGAATGATGGCAATTGCCGTTGGCCTTTTGGTCGCTGCAGATTTCGCCACGCCTGTGAATCTTGTGATCATGGAGAGCACCCCCAAATCAGTTGCCCATACCGTGCTAGCAATACCAAACGCCGAGTCCGGTCCCCTTCTCCTGCATTGCACAACAAGAGACGGCGCCGCTAAACCTATGGTCGCCACTCCTTCCCTTGTAAATATAGTTCAGTTTCACATTTGGTACAGAGACAAATACCACAATCTTGTGTTTTAGTTAATGTTTCGGGTTCCTCAGGTACAACACCTGATTTGCAGCAAGGACTGCCAGCATATTATTCTAATTTGAGCACTCAGGCAATTTGTCATTTACGGCACTGGTCCCAGTTAAGGAAGTGTCCCCTATCCAAGTTGATAAACTACAGGCGGAATTGCACAACCATCCAGACCAAGATAAAGTAACTTATGTACAAGAAGGTTTCCATCTTGGTTTCAAACCCTCAACGACCAAATTAAAATCAGCATCTAAGAATTTACAATCTGCCACCCTTCACCCAACAGTCGTAGACAATTATTTAAAGAACGAAGTTGAGAAGGGCCGGGTTCCCAGTCCCCCAATGTCAAATCTGCACATAAGCAGCTTCGGAGTGATTCCCAAGCATAACCAGGCAGGAAAATGGCGCCTGATTTTGGACTTGTCCAGTCCAACTGGTAAGAGTGTTAATGATGGAACACCTAAAGATGAATTTTCCGTGCAATACATGAAAGTTGATGACATTATAAACACAGTCATGCGTCTTGGGAGAGGAACACTGGTGGCCAAATTTGATGTCCTAAATTCCTACCGCATTGTTCCAATCTACCCGCCCTTTGGCCTTAGGTCAGCCCCATACATCTTTTCATCGATTACTGACTTGGTTGAGTGGATACTGAAACAAAATCATGGGGTGGGCTTTTTGTTGCATTATCTGGATGACTTCCATACAGTGGGTCCACCAAATTCAGGGATTTGTCAGCATAATCTAGACACTTGTATCCACTTTTTCAATGAATGGGGTATTCCCCTTCACACAGACAAGTTGGAAGGCCCAACAACATGTATTGTTGTCCTGGGCATTGAGCTAGACACAATCAAGCTCCAAGCGCGTTTATCAAAGGACAAGTTTGATAGACTTGCCTCGCTACTGGTGATCTGGTCAGACAAGCGCCATTGCACAAGGAAGGACCTGGAGTCTCTCATTGGTCATCTTCAGCATGCTTGTAAAGTTATTCCACAGGGACGTACCTTCCTTCGTTGGATGATAAATCTACTCACTGTATTTCGACGGGAGGACCACGCAATCCGAATTAATCGGGAATTCCACTTGGACCTTGCCTGGTGGTTAGAATTCTTAAAATCCTGGAATGGCTTAAGCTTTTTATTGTCTCCACAATGGCCCCCTTACCGGATTTTCAAATTTCTTCCGCATCATCAGGTACTCTGGGTTATGGGGCTATCTTTATGTCTCATTGGTTCACAGGTTCGTGGTCCGTATCCCAACTCGACCTTTCCATTGCGTATAAAGAGCTATTCCCGATTGTTATAGCTGCAAACCTTTAGGGTCATCACTGGGTGACTAGAAGAGTGGAATTTCTATCGGACAATAAATCTGTAGTGGATGTACTGCAATCAGGCACAGTAAAAGACCCCAACTTGATGATCTTGCTTCGATATCTCCTTCTTATGGCAGCACAACATTCATTCACATTCACAGCAACACATGTAAAAGGTAAACTGAATCCAGTAGCTGACTCCCTCTCACGTTTTCAATTTCAGCGTTTCCGGCAACTGGCCCCCCATGCAGACCAGTTAGCAAAAGTAGTTAGGCTACTCAGTCACTGCTCAAGGATCTAGTCGGGATTTAACAGATAAATGTCGTTTCTATAACGTCCCAGGGTCTGGTATTCTCCACTCGTCGTGTTTACTTCTCTACACAACGCCGTTTTATGGATTTCTGTATTCAGGACAACCAGATCAAACCCAATGGTTCTATTTTACCAGCCAGTCAGGAAACACTTATCCGCTTCTGCTCACATCTAGCCGGCAATTTACACCATACGTCAATAAACTTAAGGTATACCTGTCGGGGGTTCGCTCTCTCCATGTTGAAGAAGGACATCCAGACCCACTAGTGGACTGTCTTCAACTACAGCGGCTCCTTCGGGGCATAAAGCGTTGCCAGGGCTCTAAGCAAGTAAAACGATGTCCCATTACAGGCGAACTCATGCACATTATTCACCACTCCTGGGATGTCTCTGTTTTTAACCATGTGATGCTATGGGCAGCATGTTGCCTGGGCTTCTTTGGCTTCTTACGGGCAGGGGAGTTCACCGTCAACTCTCCATTTGATCCACACTATCACCTCACCGTGCAGGACATGCAGGTGGACTCTATGGTGGCCCCTAGAAGTATTAAAGTACATGTGAAGAGTTCAAAAACAGATCCATTTCGGCAGGGTTGCTATATTTACATTGGTAAGGGAAGGTCAACTCTCTGCCCAATTGTAGCCATTATAAAATATCTTAATCTTAGGGGCCCCTCATCAGGCCCGCTGTTTATCAACCAGGATGGCAGTCCACTAACTCGTCAAGCCTTATCCACTACGATACAATCGATACTCCGAGCAGCCGGCGTTCCGGGACAATTCTCAGGTCATAGTTTTCGAATTGGGGCAGCAACCACTACAGCAGGACAAGGGGTTTAGGATCATTTGATAAAAGTTTTAGGAAGATGGTCCAGCAGTGATGCGTATCAAAGATACATCAGAACTCCAGTCCACACTATCCTTAGTGTCTCTGAGAAGCTTGTATGACTATGAAAGGTAGGCATTGGTTAATATTGTATTGGCGTGTGTGGTAATGTTGCGGTTATTTCATGGGTGCCTCGGGATATGGCGTTAGCGGGGGGGCTCTGGCTTTCCCCAGGCCATGAGCCCCAGGCCTGCGAATTGATCACAGATCATGTCGGACGTCCCTTCGGCGTGGTATGGGTACTCATGGCTGGGTTACGGGGATTTGCCGGCCATGAGAGCGGTATTCTATCTGGGGACTGGAGCGCTGTGGAAGCCGCTGGATGTCCCAGGCACCCATCGTCCACAAGCGAGGCAGTTGTTAAATGCAGTTAAATGATATTTAACTAAGTTGACAACCAAGAGCGGTTCAGTATAGCGTGATTGGCGGTTAGCGGTCAGCGGTCTCTAGCGTGGTATGCAGGCTCAAGTGGACGCCCGCTTGACGTTGGTGAGTATTGTTCAGTGTAGCGTGGTGCAAGAAAGTCGTTGGAGCGTGGAAAGTTGTATCCTTATTCATTAGTAGTGTATTATATATATATATATATATATATACAAATAAAAGTGTCAAGTTCAAAATCATATAGACGATAGAGTGCTCAATACCGAAGCAGAGCGAAATAGTAAAACAAAATAAAGTACAAACTCGAGTTACTTCATTAAAACTTTAATTCACTACAAATCTGTTTCGTATGGCAAGCAGAGCCTACCACACTCATCAGGTGAATATTGCAACTGATTTTAAATGCTTAGGAAATTTGAATTAGGATTAATCTATAAAACGGATGGCTCATATTACGATGTTATATACGATTCGGTATAGTATCTATTAGTTATTATTGGTTACTTAATAAATGTTTCTTTCTGTGCCTACAACTGCTTATAAGTTCATTTCTGCGATTAAGCGAGCTTAAATCCGGATAGCGAATTATGATGAATTTTTCATGCAAACACAGATTACATTTTTTGGTCACATTGGAGTAGGGTTTACATTGTTTTAATATTGTCCACTTGATGGTGTAGTGGACGTCTGCTTCTTTCAATGACCAGATATATTTACTCAGTTCGGTAGCGGATTTATATTTTATATTTCTAAACGAACTGGTATGGTTTAAGTATCTGGTTTTGAAGGGAGTTTCAGTTAGTCCAACGTATGTCTCTGGTTTCATGTTGTCCTGCCTGGTGACCGTGGCTTGGTAGACTATCCCTTCTGATTGGCACTTTCCGTCGAGTGGGCAGGTGCTATTTTGGCGACAATTACATTTACTGGTAGTGGTTGGGTTTGGATTGGATTTTTTCTTAAGTATGGATTTATTGTGAGATGAGATTATGCTCTTCATGTTTGGCATGCAGCTATAACTCAACTTCAAAGTATTCCGGTTAAATATCTTACGTAGTGGGTGGCCCTTTGGGAAGCATTCGTCGACCATTTGTAGGAATATGCGGCCGATGTTGGTGGTTACGTTGGCGCTATAGGGCGGGTTAAACCATATAACATTCCTGCTTCGTGATCGCGGGTTGTATTCGGTGTTTTAGGGTTGAAATTCAGGTTGTATTCATAGCCACTCTTTCTAAGTGCCTCTTGGTATGGAGGAATGGCTGTCTCAAACTCTTGTTTGTCAGAAGAGATGTTGGATAGCCTTCTGTTGATCGCTTCAGGTATTGTGCGGAGTATGGCTGGCGGGTGGTTGCTGTGGCTGTTAATATATTGTGGAATGTTTCCGGGTTTATTATACGGTTTGAACTTTTCGGTTCGAAGGTCAAGTGTGATGTCTAGGTAGTCGACGCACTTCTTATTCGCTTCTATAGTTAGCTTTAGGTTGTGGTCGTTAAATATTTTGCAAATATCTTTCTTGATATTCTCTACAACTCTTGGTGGTTCGTTGAAGGCGGCTAGTCCGTCGTCTCGGTAAAGGCCGATGCTGTTGCCGTACTTCAGAGATAGCTTTGATAATAGGAAAGAGCCTACCAGTTCGCATGTTTCAGCTCCATCAAAACTACCCATGGTCACATCGAAGAGGGAGTTGGATTGAGATTTCTTACACCACGCGACGCCTTCGTTGAAGAGGAGAGATTTCTTAGCTTGGATGATGGTGTGTTTTTCTTGGTCAGTTATTTCGTCATATTCGCAAGCAAATTCTAGAGCTTTTGTCAGCAGGTCTTCGGATATTGACGGGTAGAATTCAACTACATCGAAGCAGATGGACGAACGAGTGTGCTGGTTTATTAGGAATGTCTGCGAACCATTTCAGTACCGAGTCGGTGTTTTTCCATTGATTTAGACCAGTGGATGATGTTATTTTGGAATTAATTCTTTGGAGAATTTTTTGACTTATGATGCCAATTTCGGATTTAGATGGATTTATTAGTCTACATGTAGGATTGTTATTAAAGTTAGGCTTGTGGTCTTTCAAGGTCACGAAGGAATCTTTCTCAGCAAGTCCGTCGATTTTGGTGTCAAGGCCGAAGCTCTTTGCGATTTCTTTCTCTTCGGTTATTATTTTGTTAGCAGTGTTGGTTGGCGCTTTCTTGTAGGATTTCGTTATGGAGGTACTGAGCAGATGGTTGTAGGTAGTAGAGTCTAGGCGGTAAAAATTAGTAGTTTTATCAGCAGCGATGAGTAGACTGCTGTCGTTCTTGATATTCCTCGAGTCTCGCAAAAGTTCTTTTTGAAATTCGCAGTTCGAGTCGTTAAATGTGATATTCTGAATGAGATGGAGCATTTTGTTTTCGAATTCACTTAATTCTTTGATCGGTGGCGGAGATTTTGTTGTTTTGAAGCCAAACGATTCTTTAGTTGAAGGTTCAGTCGGATTCCAAAAGTGAAATGCTTTCCATCGCATACGTCGTAGGAATGATTCCGTTTTATCGATTAAGCATTTCGTGTATTCCCTAGGCTGTGCAATAGGTATGTTTTTCGTGGATTGACTGGTTCCATATCGATTTGAAGAGTGCTCAACAATAAAGGAGCGTAATATACAAATAATCTCCGCCACCGATCAAATAATTAAGTGAATTCGAAAACAAAATGCTCCATCTCATTCAGAATATCACATTTAACGACTCGAACTGCGAATTTCAAAAAGAACTTTTGCGAGACTCGAGGAATATCAAGAACGACAGCAGTCTACTCATCGCTGCTGATAAAACTACTAATTTTTACCGCCTAGACTCTACTACCTACAACCAACTGCTCAGTACCTCCATAACGAAATCCTACAAGAAAGCGCCAACCAACACTGCTAACAAAATAATAACCGAAGAGAAAGAAATCGCAAAGAGCTTCGGCCTTGACACCAAAATCGACGGACTTGCTGAGAAAGATTCCTTCGTGACCTTGAAAGACCACAAGCCTAACTTTAATAACAATCCTACATGTAGACTAATAAATCCATCTAAATCCGAAATTGGCATCATAAGTCAAAAAATTCTCCAAAGAATTAATTCCAAAATAACATCATCCACTGGTCTAAATCAATGGAAAAACACCGACTCGGTACTGAAATGGTTCGCAGACATTCCTAATAAACCAGCACACTCGTTCATCTGCTTCGATGTAGTTGAATTCTACCCGTCAATATCCGAAGACCTGCTGACAAAAGCTCTAGAATTTGCTTGCGAATATGACGAAATAACTGACCAAGAAAAACACACCATCATCCAAGCTAAGAAATCTCTCCTCTTCAACGAAGGCGTCGCGTGGTGTAAGAAATCTCAATCCAACTCCCTCTTCGATGTGACCATGGGTAGTTTTGATGGAGCTGAAACATGCGAACTGGTAGGCTCTTTCCTATTATCAAAGCTATCTCCGAAGTACGGCAACAGCATCGGCCTTTACCGAGACGACGGACTAGCCGCCTTCAACGAACCACCAAGAGTTGTAGAGAATATCAAGAAAGATATTTGCAAAATATTTAACGACCACAACCTAAAGCTAACTATAGAAGCGAATAAGAAGTGCGTCGACTACCTAGACATCACACTTGACCTTCGAACCGGAAAGTTCAAACCGTATAATAAACCCGGAAACATTCCACAATATATTAACAGCCACAGCAACCACCCGCCAGCCATACTCCGCACAATACCTGAAGCGATCAACAGAAGGCTATCCAACATCTCTTCTGACAAACAAGAGTTTGAGACAGCCATTCCTCCATACCAAGAGGCACTTAGAAAGAGTGGCTATGAATACAACCTGAATTTCAACCCTAAAACACCGAATACAACCCGATCACGAAGCAGGAATGTTATATGGTTTAACCCGCCCTATAGCGCCAACGTAACCACCAACATCGGCCGCGTATTCCTACAAATGGTCGACGAATGCTTCCCAAAGGGCCACCCACTACGTAAGATATTTAACCGGAATACTTTGAAGTTGAGTTATAGCTGCATGCCAAACATGAAGAGCATAATCTCATCTCACAATAAATCCATACTTAAGAAAAAATCCAATCCAAACCCAACCACTACCACTACCAGTAAATGTAATTGTCGCCAAAATAGCACCTGCCCACTCGACGGAAAGTGCCAATCAGAAGGGATAGTCTACCAAGCCACGGTCACCAGGCAGGACAACATGAAACCAGAGACATACGTTGGACTAACTGAAAGTGCAGTGCTCTGATCACTGAGCTACGGAAGCCGTTGCCGAGAGCCTAGTCACGTACGAGTTCTGTATATATATATATATATATATAGTGGTGGTAAGATTCTGGGTATATTGCAAGTAATATTTGGCATTTCACTCTATTAAATTACAGGTTCTAAGGATTTTTGGTGAAGGAAAATTTCGAGTGTTGGAATATATAAGACCAATTAAACCGGGACCAGTTCCATACGGAATGCTTTTTGTGGGTCATCCAACCAATCTACTTTTGATATGGACCGCTTTTGTGAGTCATCGCTTATTGAAATACTAACGGTGAGGAAAACGTGCTATTTAGAAAATCTTCTTTCTTCTTTTTCAGGATTAAAATGTGGGTTTTTGTCTGAATTCCGTAATTTGGTGTTTTTGTCGCCGGGCATATTGCCTGTGGCGTTTTTGTCTGTGGGGTTTTTCTCGGCGGGGTTTTTGTCGACGGGGTTTTTGTCATGGATTCACTAATAATGAACTACTACTGTCTATAAACTTATAACAACCCCCGTGCCCTCAATTCGCGCACCAATTCGCACATGTACCTACTACCTACGACCTTCTTCTCCAATGTAAAGCAACAACATGACGCTTTAAAAAATACTTCTTTATCAATCTATATCGCCTATAAAAAATAACCATATCACTTCGTAATGCCGTTATCAATGATTTCATGGCATTCAAGTCGAATGTTTTGAGAATCAGAAATAAAGATATTACGAAACCGATGCGTATGAACGTAAACTGCAACCAAGTGAACAGTTTTGCACGAGATTAGACTTTCTCTTTAAACTCAAAGCAAACCAGTATCCGCCGCTAGCTTGCTAAATTTCAAAATATACATTATAATGTATCCACTGAGAATAAAATGATAATGGCAAGCCAAGCCAAAGACGGAACGGGTCCTGACCTTCTTCCCGCCGACAAATATATTCCACCGAAAATTTTGTAAACAGAAATACAATTGTCGTTAAATCTCACCCTATCGAAAGTAGTCGCAAACGAATGACTTAGGCTCAACGAATAACCTAATATCGAAATGAAAAGTGGAACATTTGCCTGACCATTCCTTGATGTTTTAATTATCATGTCTGAAATAATGGCTTAATTTCGCCATCGCGGCATGTGGCCGCATTACAACAATATGAAAGAGTATTTTCTTGGCTGCAGTTTGGCATGTTACAATAGTAACAATTCACTACACCATTTTCCAGGAAACAGGTGACCAATTTTAGCCAGAAAAAGTCGATCATGGAGATCATAAAGTTTTGTTTTGCGTTTCTGGGGGATTAAAATACGCAAGAAAACAATGCGTTGCGATGGAAACTAAGTCACTGGATGGTTAAAAATGCTCATAAACAGATAAAAACAATAATTTGACTGTGAATCAGCCAGAAAAGGTTCTTCCAGTGTTTAAAGCTTCAAATAAGTTGAAAATTCAGAAAAAATTCAGGTTTACCATGCCTTAAAATAACGATCAAGCAACGTGTATATCAGATTCATTTAAACATGGGTTTAAAAGATAAAGGAATAAAACTATCAATATTAGTGAAAAGTTATGTAAATGTAGGCTTACGATATACGGAAGTAGAAAAGTAGGTCTAATGGTTCAGGTTTCTCTACCTTAAGTTCAGAATCTAGTTTCATTGACATTGTCACTGAGTTTAGTTACCTACAATTGATCAACTCGCCTACCCGCGGTAACAATCTTATTGACCTGGTTTTAACTACAAACGAACATTTGACCAACAACTTCGAAGTTACTGATGACGAATCCATCTCTCTGCACTCTGATCACAAAGCAATATTTTTCAACTTAAAACTCCATCAACAACCTAAACAATCTTCCGAACGTATAGTATATGATTACTCTAAGGGAGATTTCGTTGGCCTCATTAACTGTCTCAGGATCACTCCACTAGTAGATATAGTCCTCAACGAAAGTCACGACGTAAATCTTGCCTGGTCAAAGTGGAAAAACGCTTTCCTTGCCGCTGTAGACTATTTCATTCCTAAAACAAAGCTCAAGCGTTCATTTACCCCTCCGTACATCACCAAGGACTTACTCCACGCCATCAAAATGAAAGAGTCACTAAGGAGAAAGGCTAAGGCTAAGAACTCACCTCAACTTTGGGAGAAATTCCGCAGAACTCGGCAACACGTCAAGTGTTGGATGAATTCCAAGAAGAGAGAATATCTCTCTGGACTGTCCGAAAATGTGTTCAATGATCCTAAATCATTTTGGAGATTCTTTAAGAGTAAATCCTCAAAATCCTCTATCCCTGACGTGATTAAATTGAATGGTCAGAAACTTTTTTCTGCGGAGGAAAAAGCGGATGGCTTTAACCAATATTTTGCGTCAGTCTTTATCGCCGACTCCGACACAAGTTCATCACCTCTTATCTCTCCTTCTAACTCAACATATAACTCGCTTGACTCATTAACTATATCTGAATCCGACGTTCAGTCACTGTTGTTCAATTTGTCACCCTCTAAGGCTACTGGTCCTGACGGTATACCAGCTTATATTCTAAAGCGATGTTCTGAAGTAATCGCCCCGTCTTTGACTGCTCTCTTTGAGCTGTCTCTTCAGCAGGGTGTTTTCCCTTCTGAATGGAAATCTGCAAATGTCGTGCCCATACCCAAGAAAGGCGACGCTCATGAGGCCACAAACTACAGACCAGTTTCATTATTATCCCAAGTCTCCAAAGTTCTAGAACGTCTAATTTTCAATCAGGTTTATTCTTTTGTTAAGAACTCTTTGCATGACCTTCAACACGGCTTTCGTTGCCATAGGTCATGTGTTACTCAACTTTTGAATGTGCTTCACGACCTTGGTCATACTCTTGATTCTGATAAGGAAATTGACATGGTTTATCTTGACTTTGCTAAAGCGTTTGACTCTGTGTCCCATAGCAAACTCTTGTTCAAACTTAAATCGTTTGGAATCTCTGGTCCACTTCTTAACTGGTTTGCCGATTACCTTCGTGATCGCAAACAGGGTGTTGTCGTTGAAGGAGTTTCCTCATCCTTTCTTAGTGTTACCTCTGGTGTGCCACAAGGTAGTGTAATAGGTCCTCTCCTATTCATACTTTATGTGAACGACCTTCCGGAGGTAACCAAGAATAGTACTGTTGCGCTTTTTGCTGATGACAGCAAATGTTATCGTGCTATACAATCACCAGATGATCGAGATCTCCTCCAGCTTGACCTGGACGCTATGTCCAACTGGTCGCTGTCCTGGCAATTGAAATTTAATGTCTCAAAGACGCTTTTACTCAGGATATCCCGCAAACGCAACCCTCCAACTCATTCCTACTTTCTTAACAACGAACCAGTCAAGAGCATAACTAGCCAAGTAGATTTGGGTGTGGTTATCAGCAATGACCTAAAGTGGTCCCCACACATAGCCAGCTGCACTGCAAAAGCCAATCGTATGCTTGGTTTTCTCAACAGGAATTGTACCCAAATGACTGATATTCGTTGCCGCAGGCTTCTTTTTCTTGCTCTCGTCCGTTCTCATCTGTCTTATGGTAGTGAGATCTGGGCACCTCAAGGATCGTCACGCGATCTTGCGATCCTCGAGGGTGTTCAAAGACGTGCTAGCAAATTCATCCTTCAGGATTATGAGTTGTCATATCCTGAACGTCTTAAGAAGCTTAATTTACTTCCGATATCCTACTGGCTTGAACTAAAGGATCTCGTTTTCTTTTTTAAATGTAAACAAGGCCTCTTAGACCTAGACATCTCCTCTTTCGTCACTTTTTCTTCTCAAAGCACGTCTCGCACCCGTTCAAATAAGGACAACTTGCTTCTAGTCAACCATTGCAGGACGTCTCTCTATAGGAACTCTTTTTTCAACCGAATTGTCCTTCTCTGGAATAATCTCTCTCCAACCATTCGTAATAGTTCATCCGTTTCCTCCTTCAAACACAGACTAACTGTTTACTACTCTTCTCTACTACACTCATCTTTCGATGTTAACAGAATGCGCACTTGAAAACGCTCTTTCAACTTAAGCTGTTGTTCCTAATTCGTCATGTCTTCTGTGAACTGTATAATTATATCAGTCGTCAATAATTTATTTCGCGTCCTATAATATATTATCAAGGTAGCAAATTACTATTTATAGGTAACGTATAGGATGAACTGAAATTTATTTTTGCGATTTTAAAGAGTATTTTCTTGGCTGCAGTTTGGCATGTTACAATAGTAACAAGTCAATACACCATTTTCCAGGAAACACGACCAATTTTGGTCAGAAAAAGTGGATCATGGATATCATAAAGTTTTGTTTTGCGTTTCTGGGGGATTAAAATACGCAAGAAAACAATGCGTTGCGATGGAAACTAAGTCACTAGTTATAAACAGATAAAAACAATAATTTTACTGTGAATCAGCCAGAAAAGGTTCTTCCAGTGATTAAAGCTTCAAATAAGTTCGGAAAAAATTTGCCTCCGAGGTAAAAATTAAGGTTTACCACGCCTTAAAATAACGATCAAGCAAAGTGTATATCAGTCCATGTTTAAAAGATAAAGGAATAAAACTATCAATATTAGTGAAAAGTTATGTAAATGTAGGCTTACGATATACGGAAGTAGAAAGCCATCGGTACGATCTATAGAGACATCTAAAAAGGGAAGAGTTTTGTTTATCTCTATCGCCCACCCTCGTAAAAAGATAAAAATATTAGCAAATTACGCATCTAAATGAGAGCCCATATAAACGCCATCGACTTGTTCATAAAGAACACCGTCACGCATTTCGGAACACATGAGAATCTCGTCTTTAACGGCCAAGAAACTGCTGTCTAAGCCTTCACTTTCAAATATTCGATGCATGTGATTCTAACGAAACTTGCCACCATTACTATAATCAGAGAAAGATTGCTTATTTCTAAATGTAAACCTTGCCTTTCTTTATTTTGACTTTATTTTGATTGGCTTATATTAACATCTCTAAATATATTTAAATATTAGTTTTTACTTTGAGAATGTTGCGCGTTGGCGATGAAACGTCAGTAAAACTTCTTTAAAATGTGTTTCTTGTTTGTTCCATGATTGTTACGAGATGGCTCTCCATATTCGAATTTCGAGCTGAGCTCTAATATTCATTTTACGTTTATAAAGTTCTCCTCCCCTTCATTTCGCCAATAGAAATACGAGGACATGAGTGGTAGAGAGTGATGAATATTACCAGAGCTTTCTGGAAGGTTCTCCTCCCCCTCATTTCACGAATAGAAATACGAGGACATGAGCGGCAGAGAGTGATGGCAATTACCAGAGCTTTCTTGAAGGTTCTCCTCCCCCTCATTTCACCAATAGAAATACGCGGACATGAGCGGCAGAGAGTGATGAAAATTACCAGAGCTTTCTGAAAGGTTCTCCTCCCCCTCATTTCGCCAATAGAAATACGCGCACATGAGCGGCAGAGAGTGATGAAAATTACCAGAGCTTTCTGGAAGGTTCTCCTCCCCCTCATTTCGCCAATAGAAATACGCGCACATGAGCGGCAGAGAGTGATGAAAATTACCAGAGCTTTCTGGAAGGTTCTCCTCCCCCTCATTTCGCCAATAGAAATGCGCGCACATGAGCGGCAGAGAGTGATGAAAATTACCAGAGTTTTCTGGAAGGTTCTCCTCCCCCTCATTTCGCCAATAGAAATACGTGGACATGAGCGGCAGAGAGTGATGGCAATTACCAGAGCTTTCTTGAAGGTTCTCCTCCCCCTCATTTCGCCAATAGAAATACGCGGACATGAGCGGTAGAGAGTGATGGCAATTACCAGAGCTTTCTTGAAGGTTCTTTACCTCCTCATTTCCCCAATAGAAATACGCGGACATGAGCGGTAGAGAGTGATGGCAATTACCAGTGCTTTCTTGAAGGTTCTTTACCTCCTCATTTCCCCCCAGTTCCTCGGTTTTAATGCACTCGGGCCTTCCCTTCTCCAAGAGCCTGATTTCAGGCTATTCTCAAAAGAGTCATACGACTATTTACGCCATATATCGCCATATATCAAAAGGCACGAATGACTGATTTGCATAATAGACCATCTACGAACCCATTGTTTGATGCTGAGAAAAGCGACGCCAAAACATTTCGCGGTGGACACCTGGAGAGACCACCTGCGCTATCTTGTTTCTATTACGGAACCTTGGTTTGTGTGCTAAAGAACGGGAAAACCTTCGACAACTGATTCACTTTAACATCGTGAAAGATCACAGTTTGAATGATGCGAAAAATAATACAAAACATTTTACGACCACCATCTTGGAGAGACTATTTCTGTAATTTATATATCTGTCGTGAGTAATTTATTTCGAGTCGTATAATATGTTACCAAAGTAGCAAATTACTATTTATAGGTAACGTACCTGTTAACAACTAACAATGAGCTAGTACTGTCTAATAATACTGCACTAATAGCAACCTCGTTCCATCAATTCGCTCGCCGATTCGCATGTCCCCTCGACCAACAACATGACGAGTATAAAAAAGACTTCTATAAAAATATAAGAAGTCATGAAAAAGCAACCCTATCACTTCGTGATGTCGATCAGTGATTTGGTATTCAAGTCGAAAGTTTTGATGATGAAATAAAGATATTACACAACCGATCCGCGTTATGAACGTAAACTGCAACCGCGTGTAAACAGTTTCGCACGAGATTAGACTTTCTCTTTAAACTCAAAGCAAACCAGTCTACGACGCTAGCTTGCTAAATTTTAAAATATACATTATGTATCTACTGAGAATAAAATGATAATGGCAATCCAATCCAAAGATATATTCCACCGAAAATTATGTAAACAGAGATACAATTGTCGTTAAATCGTCCCCTATCGAAAGTAGTTGCAAACGAATGACTTCAACTCAAAGAATATGCCTAACCATTCCTTGATGTTTTATCATGTCTGAAAGTAATGGCTTATTTTCGCCATCGCGGCTATTATCTTAGTTACCATGTGGCATTACAAAAATATGAAAGAGTATTTCTAGCTTGGCTGCACTTTTGCATTATACAATAGTAACAACCAAGTCAATACACCATTTTCCAGGAAACAGGACCAGTTTTGGCTAGAAAACAACAGAAAAAGTGGATCATAGAGATCATAAAGTTTTGTTTTTCGTTTCTGGGGGATGAAATACGCAAGAAAAGAAAAAGTGATAAATGCGTTACGATGGAAACTAAGTCACTAGGTAGTTAAAAATGCTGATAAACAGATAAAAAAAACAATAATTTGACTGTGAATCAGCCCGAAAAGCTTCTTCCAGTGTTTAAAGCTACAAATTAGTTTAAAAAATGTTTGCCTGCGAGGTAAAAATTCAAGTTTACCACGCCTGAAAGTAACGATCAAGCAAGTTAGATCAGCCCAAGTTTAAAAGATAAAGCAATAAAAATATCAATATTAGTGAAAAGTCCCGTAAATGTAGGCTTACGATATACCGAAGCTAGTGGAAAAGCCATCGATACGATCTATAGAGACATCTGTTTAAAAAGGGAAGAGTTTTGTTCACTTCTAGCTCACTAGTAAACTGTGGACAGTTTTCTAACCACCCATGCACCCTCGTCAAAAGATAAAAAATATTAGCAAATAACGGACCTAAAGGAGAGCCCATGGCAACGACATCGACTTGTTCATAAAGAACACCGCCATTTCGGAACACATGGGAATCTCGTCTTAGGGCATGGCCTTCCCTTCTACAAGAGCCTCATTTCAGGCTACTCTCAAAAGAGTCATGCAACTATTTATGGAGTCGAAATGCGCCATATCTCAAAAGGTACGAATGACTGATTTGCATAAGAGACTACCGCCTGCATTCTAAAAGCTCACTCACACTCACACTCAATGAGTGGACGCTTAAACTCAATGAGTGCAACTCACCACTCAATGAGTGTCCACTCACACTCACTGAGTATAATGCTACACTCACACTTCAACCATTCAAAGACACCACTCATACTCAAGTGAATCGCAGATGTGGAGTGAAGTGTGAGTGAGAGGTATACGTCCCTTGAGCTGCACTCATGTGTACTTAGTCACAACAAGATGGCGGAGAGGTGGCTAAATAGGTTAGAATGTTTGGATAATATTGCAACAAACAACCGAAATAAACGAAAACCATATAGGTTTGATTATGGGAAATATGATGAGGAGCAATTCCGGATCAGATACCGGTTAACTAAGGCTGGATTTCGTGAGTTATTGGAAATAATCAAGGCAGACATCTCTGCACACAACGACCGAGGAAAACCCGTTCCTGCTGATATTCAACTATTGTTGACGCTGCGGTTTTATGCCACGGGTACATTCCAGCTAGCATGCGGAGACTTGTGTGATATTTCACAGCCATCAGCAAGTCGGATTATTAAACGTGTGTCCGAGTCCATCGCACGTTTAAAGGATAACTACATTACATTTCCGGCAGATGAAATGCTTGATCAACTCAAACGTGATTTCTGGCGAATTTGTGCATTTCCTAGTGTTGTGGGTGCAATTGACTGTACTCATATAAAGATACCATGCCCGGGGGGTGCTAATGCTGAACTATTTCGAAATCGAAAAGGATACTTCTCAATCAACGTTCAAGCTGTGTGCGGACCCACGTTAGAAATGTTAAATATTGTTGCTCGTTGGCCAGGTAGCGTCCACGACGCCAGAATTTTCGATAACAGTCGCATTTGTGCACAATTCGAACATGGTGATATCCCTGGCATCTTACTTGGTGATAGCGGTTACCCATGCCGGCCATATCTCATGACACCACTACTTAATCCGCAGACCCGACCACAACACGCATATAATGTGGCTCAAATACGTACACGAAATACAGTGGAGCGGATGTTTGGCACATGGAAGAGGTTGTTCCCATGTCTATCAACGACCCTGCGTACAAAACTGCAAACGACGCTAACTGTCATTGTCGCTACAGGTGTGTTGTACAACTATATAAGAAGCCGACATGACCCTATTGACGAACCCGAGCATATTCCGGCTGCTGAGGAAGGCGTACCTGATATGCCTGATGGTGAACGGCGTTTGGGAAATGCTGTGCGTCAAGCCCTGATCGTGCAACATTTCACATAATGTCTGAACAACTTATCCCATTTAATAACACAATTAATATACAGGTATTACATATTCTCTAATAACACAACTTAATTCCGCCCAGAACATGCAAGAGAATACACGCGTGTACATTTTAGCCGTTATTTACGTCATTAATGTTGGTAGCTAGTTTTGCTTCCTAGCCCGTGTGTTTGGTCTAGGTTGTTCCTCCTGTGTTGTTTTCATGGCCTTCGTCATCGTCTCCCAATATTGCCCTTCCGCGTCTAGCACTTCCATTTTCCGTTTGTGTGCAATTACGATGTTCGTTTTCTTGATATCCAGGATCTCCATCTCCGCCTCATGCTGTTTGGTTTGCATATCCAAACAACGTGCCTGGGCCGCGGATATTTGCGCTTTTTTGGGCAAGGACGGTGTTAGCGCCGCCTCAACGACACATGACGGCAATTCATGTTGGTTTGGTGTAACTGATGTTGTCGCTTCTGCATCAATTTCATCGTCGTCGTGTTCTATAAATGCACCAATAAAACAAATCATATTAGCTTGTGTTGATGTTTACAACATGGAATATAATAGATCGGATGGTGCAATTATATCACACCTGGATAATGTTTTATAGCATTGTCATACCTGTTTCATAATTATCGTCGTCAAACGGGTTAATTAGGCTGTCTATTTGAGCGGGAATAATCGAGGCAACAGCCGCAGCTTCGTCGTCTTGGTTGGATGTTGAGGGGCCACCACCAGTTAATTTACACTCTCTCCTCTCTTTAGCCAGTTGTTTCTTGGCACGGGCCTTTAAATTTTCCCAACATTTTTTTAACTGCTTCGCATCCCTCTTAGTCACACCTGACTGGGAATTGAACTCTTCGGATACAGCTTCCCACGCGCTGTTTTTCTTTTTAATCGTTCTGTAATCGTTCCTTTTATTTTCTATCAGATCTTTGTGCTTTCGCACTAACTCCGTTACAAGCGCCTTTTCTAATTGCGAATAATATTGTCTGCTGTCAGACATCTTGTGCAGCACCGCAGTACGAATGCAATTGATGATTCTACAACATGCCTATATGGTACTTCCCAACCTCATCAATATTCAACGTTATACACACACTCCAGCAAGTCACACTCGAGCGACCTCTATGAATGCAAATCTGCCTAATAATTTCAAGCGTGAGTGCTCCCTCGTTGAGTGGACACTCACACTCATACTCCACTCTCACTCACACTTCAGTTCTACTTGAGTGCATCTCACTGGAGCGTAACTCAAGTGTGAGTGTGAGCGAGCTTTTAGAATGCAGGCGTATATCTAGGAACCCATTGTTTGATGTTGAGAAAAGCGGCGCCAAAACATTTCGCGGTGTCCATCTGGAGAGACCACCTACGGTATCTTGTTTCTATTACGGAGCCTTGGTTTGTGTGCTAAATTGCGGGGAAACCTTCGACAACTGATTCACTTTAACATCGTAAAAGATCGCAGTTTCAATACTGTGAAGAATAATCCAAAACATTTTACGGCTACTATCTTGGAGAGACTACCTGCGATATGTAGTTTCTGTAATTATATCAATCGTGAATAATTAACTTCGCGTCCTATAATATGTTACCAAGGTAGCAAATTACTATTTATAGGTAACGTAGGCTCAATGAAATTTATTTTTCCGATCGCGTCTGTGTTATCTGTAAGAAAGCTTTCCGTAAAATTAAAGATAAAATGTCTGTCTTTGGCTGCACATATTTATTTTTGTTTTACTTTATTCTTCAATGGCCAACGACTTTCGCAACAACATGTAGTTCATGCAGCAGAATAAGTTTTAACGTGAAAAATGGACTGAAAGACAGAGCTTTAGAAGACGGAAGAAGGCTTAAGAACACGATTGTGGAAAATGATGCTCTCTGTTTTTTTGAATGTGCTGAAGACTGCAAATGTTTATCATTTAATGTTTGTGGTAAAACTTGCCAATTGAATGGAGCAAACAGATTGTTGGCGCGCAATTCCGCCCTTCGCGTGAAAGTTGGATGTCGTTACTATGACCTTCCAGCAGCCGAGGTAAGAATAGATTAAATAATATCTAAAGTATAAAGAGCTACAATGTGTAAAAGGAAATACGAAACTTCTCAAACATTAAATGAAAAACTCACTCATATGTTTGGGAATATTTTACTAGCGTGCAATTTATCCATACTTAAGAATATTATTTCTCAGCAAATATCTTTTAAAAGAGCCATAACACAACATAATTTAAAAAAAGCCGTTTCGTTATCAAATTTTTAACATCATCAGGGTGGAAAATTACAATAAATAAAGGAGGCATATATAGCCTAACATGTTACATAAATATAGAAAGTGACTAAACTCTTTTACAAAGGAATTTAAGCGAGACGACGGAATGTTGGAGGGAACAGCTATGAATCTGACAGGAGACTTCTATAGTGGTGTATTCATCGTCTGCATCGAATTCGTCTTCATCATCTGTATTGGTGTGTACTCCCTGTATCACATTTGCCACATCACCTGCGATCAGAATATCTAGTGTTCCTTTAGTTTATTCATAGTTTTTGAGCTATGGAAAACGATTTGTGGATATCGCATTTTAATAATTTTCTTAAGAACAAAGGACGTGTCATGATGAAGGTATAAGTTAGAAAAGTTTTAAAGGAAAAATCATTAGTTGGCGTTAAGACTTAAGAGACGGTTTAATCTTAGAAATTAATAAACTCTCTCGAAGTAGGACTTCAAATTGCATGGAGCCTGATGACAAGATAGAAAAATCTTCCAAAGAAACATCATGACCGGCTATTCTTATGTGCTCAAGAATGCTCGATAATGCGGTGTGAGAAAGCTCTTTCCGGTGTGGTGCATATTTCGCCAATATACGACGCCTGGCAGCATCAGCAAGTAAATTTATATACAGGTCGAAAAACAACTGATAGCTGACGGTATACTATTCGAATTGCGACTCCTCGAAATCTAGAGATTTGATGGGATGAGTTTTAAGCAATGGGTTCAAACCGTTTAACTACAAGATGTTCAAACGGTCTCGGCTTCCAGTCTGTCAGTCAGTTGTTCGAATGCCTTGAAAACAAAGCGTTTAAAATCTTTGGACCAGGTATTTAAACGCTTTAAATCAGGCTTTCGAACCGTTCCAGTTTAATAGCTGTTTCAACGGTTTGTTTAAATTTTCAAACGGTTTATCAAACCGTTCGAACAGTTTCTAAAAGCGTTCGAACGCTTACTGAACGGCATATACGAACGGTATGTCCACGCCATTTGCTGAAGCGTTAAGGTACGTTTTACAATGGATATTCAGGATGTTTTTAATGAAATGAGATTCTTTCTCCACCTTTCATTGCTCATAGTATATAATTCATGTAGATCCATCGAAACCTCTAAAGGTAGTCGACAATATACATGTGCACGCGCAATACTGATTGAGTCGAACCTAGTTAATTAATATTTTTTTTTAAACTGAGATAAAATGTGGCAAGTCTTTTTATGAGTTTTTAGCTGCATTACTAATTCACCAGTTCCTGTTCAAAAATATCTAAATATTTCATTGAAAATTAATTTTTCTGCAAATTTCTCGCAGAAATCTCTGAAAACGTGATTTTACTGAAGTTTCAAAAAATCAATATTTTCCGCCACGGGGGCATCCACCCCCATATTGGTAAAATATGTATCATTGTATCTCATCCCGTGCATCCCACCCTTATATCTAAAATACTATATCTGTCACTTACATTCAACTAATTTTTATACAACCAGACCCAGAAGTTTAAGTTTACTGTAATTCTTCCTTATTTTTAGACTGACTGCACAAGATTCCCAACATGTTGTTCGATATCTAACCCTTGCCTTAATGGTGGTTCTTGTACAAGTCCTCTCCCAAATTCAAGAAAACGTTTCAGATGTATTTGTAGAACAGGATTTTATGGCAGCCTTTGTCAGGCAAACAATCCTAGATCTTGTGCAGATTATTTGACCAAGCAAGTAAAACCTTTATCAGGATTATATGAAATATTGGATGCCACTGAAAAATCATTCTCAGTATACTGCGACTTCGACTCTGAACCTGGATTTTCCTGGACATTGTTGCTTTCATTTAGTAGAAATGATGACAACGGTATCAGTGTCAAAGGATTATTAGAGGACATGTCAATTAACGAAGATACACATAACTGGGAGAATTACCGTCTATCTGCAGCACGAATGAAGAGAATACGACAACAGTCGACTCACTGGCGGGCTACTTGTGGTTATCCTGTGTTCGGTGTGGATTACAAGGACTATATAAGGGTAAATTTATCTGACGTAGATTTCTCCGCATATTATTTTAACGGTTATAATGGTCCAACTGGCTGCAAGACCATAGAATATATGAATATTTTGGGCTCAGAATGCCAACAATGTAATTTTGGATTATATCACGCCACGTTAGTTTTACCCGAAGTAGTTTTATCACGTTCTAAAGATTGGAGCTTTTGTACCTTTGATTTGTCAAACAAAAACTATGACTGTTCCGCTAACAAACCTGCACATTTGTTTGTTTCACGCATTTGCTTTGATCCTCGATTTAGGTGTCATAAGACAGCAAGTTCTACAACACAAAATTGGTTTGGAAGCTAATTTCTAGCAGAATTTTGCTTGTAAAAGTATGGAGCACAATGTGTACATGTATTTCCATCAAAAATCTGAGAACACGACACATTTTATAAGCGCAAGAAAAACCATTTCTACCGGTGATTAAAATCATCCTGTTTTTCAAAAATGTGAAGTAATTATGTGAAGTCATTAATGATAAATTATATTCAATTAATTTTATAAATTCAAGTAATAATGGTAAAGCATAAATCCTCCAGGCCTTCAATTATGTTTAATTATGCACACAGCCTTTCTCGTAACCATACACTCTATACTGTATATTATATTTCAGCTTACATCCAGGCCGAGATGTGTAAGTTTTATAAAATTAATGTTGTCCCTGCCAATCTGATACTTTAATCTATTAACAGGCATGTAATTTATTCAGACAGATAAAACTGTCTGTCGTCAGCCAGAATAAAATGCTAAAGTGTACCATAGCCCTTTAATGGGTTAATTTATAAAATATAGGAATATACTTGCTGAAAGTATTGTTTTTATGCAAATATCTGAAAACAAGATAACAGATAAGCATAAACATATTTGGAATAATTTAGAAAATAAAAAATAATCTTTACATGGTACATTTTTCAAACAATTAGAAATAATGCAAAGTTTACCAGACAGATGCATGGCAAGTTGTTCCCATTCTGCATATTATTATATTACAACAGCAAGGTATTCTTTTTAAGGATTCACAATAATTCAACTTAAAGGGGCTGTTTACACGAGGCAGGCTATAGCCTGACTAACGGGCTGACTTGTACTTTCATTAGGATCTTACTATGCCTTTAAAACATATATAAATAAATATACAAAGAAGAATTGATTTAGTTTAGATGCATGCATCCTTAAGTTTTGTGAAAAGAGTCAGCCCGGTTACCCAAGCTACTCTAGCTCATGTAAATAACCCCTAAAGTTGTTATGTACAGTACATGTACTGTTTTGTTATTTCAATTTATTAACATTTAATATATTACAGCAAGAGTTCCAGGTTGAATGATACAATGTAATTAGTAAAATACTATAGATGTAGTATGTTTTGTTTTATCTGGGAAGTAATAGAATGTTTCTGATGCCAAATTTAATGCATCATGTAAATATTAACTAGTTATTGGTATATTATAATATTATACACTTTTATTTATTCAGAGTAATCCTATCCAACAAGTGCCACAAAATGTCACTGTTATCAATAGGAGCCCTGATATAAATTTACAATTGTGAAATATTAAATTTCATGAAATAAAAAATGTACAACAGCTACATGTATATAGAAAAGCTGGATTACTGCATATAAGTATAATTTAAATATGATATCCTTACAATACATAGTATCATTTGTTGTTGCAGTAAAAGTTAAGACTATATTGGAAGTTTACCAAAACAAGACTACAGCACAGCTGATTTAGATAAATGCATTCCCGTCTTGCTTGCCTTAGGACAAACTACAAAAACAAACATTTTATCATGACAATATATGCTTGCAGCACTTTGATCTTCATAAGATTTCTTATTGCATAATATTGCATGCTTGATTTGTTGGTTTGCCATGGATTTATCTAGTGCTTGTTTTGGTATACTGGTTGATATAAATTTTGTGTCTTTTAATAACACTTTCTACTAGCTATATGTATTAAGATGTAAGCATACAATTTAAGTGGTCAAAGTGTATATTAACAATTAAGAAGTGATTGTGCATTCCACTATTTTATTTTCCAAGACAATTTTTTGTAAATTGATCTTGTTGAAAGTATAATGATACAGTATATAAATATTACATTACTAAGTATGGTGTAATAATTAGTATCTTGATAAGAACAGTAGATTGTTATTACTTTGATCAGTATGACATTTTCTTATACGACTGTAAACATTATTTAATATTAATTGCTGATTTTGTGATGCAATAAAATGCTAAATTTCAATGTTTCTAAGTATTGTTCTTAGGTGGAGGGTAACATAGAACATTATAGTCATCTTTTGTCAATTGCAAATTGTTTTTTTTAATATATCTCTCTCTTATCTCTATATACCATTGACATGGCATCGATTATTTTACTAGTTTTCATTAGTTAATAAGAAGTGTCATTTTATTTTTATTTTGAAGATGTTATAGGATTTTATATTTTTAAATTTAGAGTCTAGTTTGTTCCAAACATTAACCCCTTCGTTAGAAAGAGTGTGTTTTGCATAATTTGTTCTTTTATAGGATTTATGAAGTTGTGATGCGTTTCTTGTGTTGTGCTGATGAATTTGATTATTTTTGAAAAAATAATTTGAGAATGTTTCTAGTAGATTATTTAAGTAGTGGTATCGATACATGAATAAGCTAGTTAGATGGTTGTTGATTGTAGAAATATTTAGTATTTCTATGTCTCTAAATATTGGTTCAATGTGTTCTAAATAAGAATTAAATGTCATTAAGCGTACAATTTTTTTGGGGATATTCGCTGTTTTTAGGATTCGCTTTTTATACGTATTACCCCATATTAGATTGCCATAAATTAGATATAGATAGACTAACGCATAATAAAGTAGTTTTAGAGCATACAAATTTGTAAAATGTTGCATTTTGGCTGTCATTCCTGCTATTTTTATAACTTGATATTAAGTCTATATGGTTATTCCACGTTAAGCACTCATCAATAACAATGCCCAGAAATGTTGTGTTCCTAACTTGTTTAATATCTTCATTGTTTATGGAAATTGATATATTATTATTTTGCCTTTTATTGGAAGATTTAAATAAAATAAATTTTGTTTTTGTGGTATTTAAGGATAGTTTATTAATATTTAACCAATCAGCTATTTTATTAACTTCTACTTGGATGATTTTATTTAGTGTTTTAAGGCTAGTGTAACTGCAAAATATTTTCGTATCATCTGCAAATAATATAATTGAAATTATTTCACTGCAATTTTGAATATCGCTTATATATAATAGAAACAGAAGTGGGACGTCCGAGTATTGATCCTTGAGGAACACCACTTGTGATTGAAATTTCTTTGCTTTTTACATTGTTGTATTTTACAATTTACATTCTGTTCTCTAAATAATTTTCAAACCATTTTTGGGATATTCCATCATAAAGTTCTAGCTTTTTAGTCAGAATCTTGTGATTGATTGTATCAAATGCTTTCAGAAAAGTCAAAAGTCAAGGAATATACCAATTGTGTATTTCCCTTGATCTATTGATTTTGTAATGTTATCAACAAATTCAATTGATTACAAGTTCTGTTGACCATTTTTTTCTGAATTCATATTTTTTTCAATGTATTTGATTAGTCTTTTGTACATTAGTTTTTCTAATAATTTAGAAATTTTTTCTAATAATTTAGAAAAACAAGATAATAATAATAATAATAATAATTGGTCTTTATTCATTTGATAAAAACATATCAAAAGTTACAATATATGATATTAGAATCTACTAGTAAAAGCTAAACTATCAAATTATATCTAAAATAAAGTCTATTTACAAAGCTATTTTTAAATCGCTCAGTATTTATCTTGGGCAGCTGGCTGGTTCTACGTCTTAGTCGTAGTGACGATTCTTTCACCTTGGGCAGAAGTGGGTACAGTGGGTGACAACTACTAGCTTTAATTTTCAGAAAAAGTCTTTTATCATATTTAAAAAGATAGAACTGATATTGGTCGATAGTTTTCAAATTTATTATTTTCATTTGCTTTGAAAATGGGTGTCACTATAAGGCTATCTTTAAGTTGTCAGGAATAGTTCTACTTAGAAATGTTAGATTGAATATATATGCATAAGTGGTTTAGAAATTTCTTTTAAGTTTAGCTGTATTATTTTAGTGCTAAGGTCATCATACCCAGGACTTTTATTTGGATCCATATTTTTTAGTTAATTTTCAAGTTCATTATCAGTTATTGGGTCAAGAAACATATTGTTCACACAGAAAGAAAGATCCTTGAAAAACATTCCTTTGATAACATCAGCCTAGCAAACAAACTGAACCACCTTCTCTAAGTGAGTGGGGGTAGAAATGACATCAGAATCCCAAGTCGATTTGACGCACTATGCTTTCATAGTCGAACCTAGAAACGCTCTTTCCAATAAATTTTTTTTGTTGATTTCTACTCCAATGGGGACATAGAACAAATTCAGCTTGGTTGCCAAGATGGCAACTTTGGGCAACTCTTGGAATTTACGTAAATCCAAGATGGCCGCCGGCCGCCATTTAGAAAATTTAACTTTTCAGCAATTAGCATAGAATGCTATGTAATGCTTATTTTTAGAGGTTTTATTCTGCGCAGAATTCAATTTGTGTGTTATTCATTAAAAAAGAGGTCTTCTGTTTGCTATTTTTATAGTTTAATATCAAGGTCACGTGGTAAAGGTTAGGTCATCAAAAAAATAATAGTTTTTACTTTGAGAATGTTGCTCGTTGGCAATAAAACGTCAGTAAAACCTCTTTAAAGTTTTTTTCTTGTTTGTTCCATAATTATAACGAGATGGCTCTCCACATTCGAATTGAGCTGGGCTCTAATATTTATTTTACGTTTATAAAGTTGTCCTTCCCTCATTTCACCAATAGAAATACGCGGACATGAGCGGCAGAGAGTGATGGCAATTACCAGAGCTTTCTGGGAGGTTCTTTACCCCCTCATTTCACCAATAGAAATACGAGGACATGAGCGGCAGAGAGTGATCAATATTACTAGAGCTTTCTTGAAGGTTCTCTTCTCCTCATTTCGCCAACAGAAATACGCGGAAATGAGCGGCAGAGAGTGATGAAAATTACCAGAGCTTTCTGGAAGGTTCTCCTCCCCCTTATTTCACCAATAGAAATACGAGGACATGAGCGGCAGAGGTTCTCCTCCCCCTCATTTCGCCAATAGAAATACGCGGACATGAGCGGCAGAGAGTGATGGCAATTACCAGAGCTTTCTTGAAGGTTCTTTACCCCCTCATTTCCCCCCAGTTCCACGGTTTTAATGCCCTCAGAGCCTTCCCTCCTCCAAGAACCTGATTTCAGGCTGCTCTCAAAAGAGTCATACGACTATTTACGGAGCCGAAATGTGCCATATCTCAAAAGGTACGAATGACTTATTTGAATAATGGACTACATCAAGGGACCCATTGTTCGATGCTGAGAAAAGCGGAGCCAAAACATTTCGCGGTGGCCACCTGGAGAGACCACCTACGGTATCTTGTTTCTATTACGGAGCCTTGGTTTGTGTGCTAAAGTACGGGAAAACCTTCAACAACTGATTCACTTTAACATCGTGAAAAATCACAGTTTCAATGCTGTGAAGAATAATCCAAAACATTTTACGGCTACTATCTTGGAGAGACTACCTGCGATATGTAGTTTCTGTAATTATATCAGTCGTGAATAATTTATTTCGCGTCCTATAATATATTACCAAGGTAGGAAATTACTATTTATAGGTAACGTAGGATGAACTGAAATTTATTTTTGCGATCGCGTCTGTGTTATCAGTAAGAAAGCTTTCAGCAAAATTAAAGATAAAATGTCTGTCTTTGGCTGCACATATTTATTTTTGTTTTACTTTATTCTTCAATGGTCAACAACTTTCGCAACAACATGTAGTTTCATGCAGTGAAAAATGGACTAAAAAACAGAGGTTTAGAAGACGGAAGAAGGCTTAAGAACACGATTGTGGAAAATGATGCTCTCTGTTTTTTTGAATGTGCTGAAGACTGCAAATGTTTATCATTTAATGTTTGTGGTAAAACTTGCCAATTGAATGCAATAAACAGATTGTTGGCGCGCAATTCAGCCCTTCGCGTGAAAGTTGGTTGTCGTTACTATGACCTTCCACCAGCCGAGGTAAGAATAGATTAAATAATATCTAAAGTATAAAGAGCTACAATGTGTAAAAGGAAATACGAAACTTAATTCTTCTCAAACATTAACTGAAAAACTCACTCTTATGTTTGGGAACATTCTACCAGCGTGCAATTTATCCATACTTAAGAATATTATTTCTCAGCAAATATCTTTAAAAAGAGCCATAACACAACATAATTAAAAAAAACCGTTTCGTTATCAAATTTTTAACATCATCAGGGTGGAAAATTACAATAAATAAAGGAGGCATATATAATAAATAATTAGATTTTAATGAAATGTTAATCTGAGTAGCAGCTAAAAGCTGAAATATACAGAATTAATTACATGCAATATTTTAGAACACGGTAAAGGACTCTTAATAACATATACTACATCAAAAAAGTTTTAAAGGAAAAAATCATTAGTTGGCGTTAAGACTTAAGAGACGGTTTAATCTTAAAAATTAATATCTAAACTCTCTCGAAGTAGGACTTCAAATTGCATGGAGCCTGAAGACAAGATAGAAAAATCATCCAAAGAAACATCATGACCGGCTATTCTTATGTGCTCAAGAATGCTCGATAAAGCGGTGTGAGAAAGCTCTTTTCCGGTGTACGCCCAATTACCCATATGTTCAGATACCCTGGTGCATATTTCGCCAATATATACGACGCCTGGCAGCATTAGCAAGTAAATTTATGTACAGGTCGAAAAACAACTGATAGCTGACGGTATACTATTCGAATTGCGATTCCTCGAAATCTAGAGATTTGATGGGATGAGTTTTAAGCAATGGGTTCAAACCGTTTAACTACAAGATGTTCAAACGGTCTCGGCTTCCAGTCTGTCAGTCAGTTGTTCGAATGCTTTGAAAACAAAGCGTTTAAACTCTTTGGACCAGGCATTTATTGAATCATGCTTTCGAACCGTTCCAGTTTAATAGCTGTTTCAACGGTTTGTTTAAATTTTCAAACGGTTTATCAAACCGTTCGAACAGTTTCTAAAAGCGTTCGAACGCTTACTGAACGGCATACGAACGGTATTTTCACGCCATTTGCTAAAGCATTTTGGTACGTTTTTCCATGGATATTGCGGATGTTTTTAATGAATGAGATTCTTTCTCCACCTTTCATTGCTCATAGTATATTAAAAAGCAGTAAAACCTGCTGAGAAAATTCATGTAGATCCATCGAAACCTCTAAAGGTAGTCGACAATATACATGTGCGCGCGCAATACTGATTCAGTCGAACCTAGTTAATTAATATTTTTTTTAAACTGAGATAAAATGTGGCAAGTCTTTTTATGAGTTTTTAGCTGCATTATTAATACAACATATTGAGCCGAAATGCGCAATATCTCAAAAGGTACGGATGACTTATTTGAATAATATATAGACTACATCTAGGAACGGCATTGTTTGATGCTGCGAAAAGCGGCGCCAAAATTACAGAGCCTTGGTTTGTGTGCTAAAGTACTGGAAAACCTTCGACAACTGATTCACTTTAACATCGTAAAAGATCACAGTTTGAATGATGCGAAAAATAATACAAAACATTTTACGACTACCATCTTGGAGAGACTATTTCTGTAATTATATCAGTCGTGAATAATTAATTTCGAGTCGTATAATATGTTAGCAAAGTAGCAAATTACTATTTATAGGTAACGTAGGCTGAACTGAAATTTATTATTTTCGATCACCTGTGTTATACTAACAATGAGCTAGTACTGTCTATATACTGCACTAATAGCAACCCTCGTTCCATCAATTCGCTCGCCGATTCGCATGTCCCTTCGACCAACAACATGACCAGTATAACAAAGACTTCTATAAAAATATAAGAAGTCATGAAAAAGCAACCCTATCACTTCGTGATGTCGATGTGATTTGGTATTCAAGTCGAAAGTTTTGAGGATGAAATAAAGATATTACGAAGCCGATCCGTTATGAACGTAAACTGCAACCGTGTGAACACTTTCTCACGAGATTAGACTTTCTCTTTAAACTCAATGCAAACCAGTCTACGACGCTATATAGCTTGCTAAATTTCAAAATATACGTTATGTATCTACTGAGAATAAAATGATAATGGCAATCCAAGCCAAAGACGAAACGGGTCGTTGACCTTGTTCCCGCAGACAAATATATATTCCACCGAAAATTACTGAATATGCAGAAGACTGCAAATGTTTATCATTTAATGTTTGTGGTAAAAGCAGCAAACAGATTGTTGGCGCGCAATTCCGCCCTTCGCGTGAAAGTTGGATGTCGTTACTATGACCTTCCACCAGCCGAGGTAAGAATAGATTAAATAACATCTAAAGTATAAAGATCTACAATGTGTAAAAGGAAATACAAAACTTAATTCTTCTCAAACATTTACGGAAAAACTCACTCTTACGTTTGGGAACATTTTACCAGCGTGCAATTTATCCATACTTAAGAATATTATTTCTCAGCAAATATCTTTAAAAAGAGCCTTAACACAACATAATTTAAAAAAACCGTTTCGCTATCAAATTTTTAACATCATCAGGGTGACAAATTACAATAAATAAAGGAGGCATATATAATAAAGAATTAGATTTTAATGAAATTTTAATCTGAGTAGCAGCTAAAAGCTGAAATATACAGAATTAATTACATGCAATATTTTAGAACACGGTAAAGGACTCTTAATAACATATACTACATGAAAAAGTTTTAAAGGAAAAAATCATTAGTAGGCGTTAAGACTTAAGAGACGGTTTAATCTTAGAAATTAATAAACTCTCTCGAAGTAGGACTTCAACTGCATGGAGCCAGAAGAAAAGATAGAAAAATCATCCAAAGAAACATCACGACCGGCTATTCTTATGTGCTCTAGAATGCTCGATAAAGCGGTGTGAGAAAGCTCTTTCCCGGTGTAAGCCCAATTACCCATATGTTCAGATACCCTGGTGCATATTTCGCCAATATATACGACGCCTGGCAGCATTAGCAAGTAAATTTATGTACAGGTCGAAAAACAACTGATAGCTGACGGTATACTATTCGACTAATTGCGATTCCTCGAAATCTAGAGATTTGATGGGATGAGTTTTAAGCAATGGGTTCAAACCGTTTAACTACAAGATGTTCAAACGGTCTCGGCTTCCAGTCTGTCAGTCAGTTGTTCGAATGCTTTGAAAACAAAGCGTTTAAACTCTTTGGACCAGGCATTTATTGAATCAGGCTTTCGAACCGTTCCAGTTTAATAGCTGTTTCAACGGTTTGTTTAAATTTTCAAACGGTTTATCAAACCGTTCGAACAGTTTCTAAAAGCGTTCGAACGCTTACTGAACGGCATACGAACGGTATTTTCACGCCATTTGCTAAAGCGTTAAGGTACGTTTTCCCATGGATATTGCGGATGTTTTTAATGAAATGAGATTCTTTCTCCACCTTTCATTGCTCATAGTATATTAAAAAGCAGTAAAACCTGCTGAGAAAATGCATGTAGATGCATCGAAACCTCTAAAGGTAGTCGACAATATACATGTGCGCGCGCAATACTGATTGAGTCGAACCTAGTTAATTAATATTTTTTTAAAACTGAGATAAAATGTGGCAAGTCTTTTTATGAGTTTCTAGCTTCATTACTAATTCACCAGTTCCTGTTCAAAAATATCTAAATATCACTCATTGAAAATTAATTTTTCTGCAAATTTCTCGCAGAAATCTCTGAAAACGCGATTTTACTGAAGTTTCAAAAAATCAATATTTTCCGCCACGGGGGGGCATACACCCCCATCCTGGTAAAATATGTATCATTGTATCTCATCCCGTGCTTCCCCCCCTTATATCTAAAATACTATATCTGTCACTTACATTCAACTAATTTTTATACAACCAGACCCAGAAGTTTAAGTTCAATTCTTCCTTGTTTTTAGACTAACTGCATAAGATTCCCAACATGTTGTTCGATATCTAACCCATGCCTTAATGGTGGTTCTTGTACAAGTCCTCTCCCAAATTCAAGAAAACGTTTCAGATGTATTTGTAAAACAGGATTTTATGGCAGCCTTTGTCAGGCAAACACTCCTAGATCTTGTGCAGATTATTTGACCAAGCAAGTAAAACCTTTATCAGGATTATATGAAATATTGGATGCCACTGAAAAATCATTCTCAGTATACTGCGACTTTGACTCTGAACCTGGATTTTCCTGGACATTGTTGCTTTCATTTAGTAGAAATGATGACAACGGTATAAGTGTCAAAGGATTATTAGAGGACATGTCAATTAACGAAGATACACATAACTGGGAGAATTACCGTCTATCTGCAGCACGAATGAAGAGAATACGGCAACAGTCGACTCACTGGCGGGCTACTTGTGGTTATCCGGTGTTCGGAGTGGATTACAAGGACTATATAAGGGTAAATTTATCTGACGTAGATTTCTCCGCATATTATTTTAACGGTTATAGTGGTCCAGCTGCCTGCAAGTCCATAGAATATATGAATATTTTGGGATTAGAATGCAAACAATGTAATTTTGCATTATATCACGCCACGTTCGTTTTACCCGAAGTAGTTTTATCACGTTCTAAACAATATAGCTTTTGTACCTTTGATTTATCAAACAAAAACCATGACTGTTCCGCTAACAATCCTGCACGTTTGTTTGTTTCACGCATTTGCTTTGATCCTCGATTTAGGTGTCATAAGACAGCAAGTTCTACAACACAAAATTGGTTTGGAAGCTAATTTCTAGCAGATTTTGCTTGTAAAAGTATGGAGTACAATGTGTACATGTATTTCCATCAAATATATGAGAACACGACCGGTGATTAAAATCATCCTGTTTTTAAAAAATGTGAAGTCATTATGTGAAGTCATTAATGATAAATTATATTCAATTAATTTTATAAATTCAAGTAATAATGGTAAAGCATAAAATCCTCCAGGCCTTTAATTATGTTTAATTATGCAGACAGCCTTTCTCATGACCATACACTCTATACAGGGGCGTACCGTGCGGGGGTGTGTGGGGTAGTCGGTAAAACGCGGTAAAACGCGGAGTCGGTCGGTAAAGCCTGGCGTCGTCGGTAAAAACGATTGGTCACGGAAGTTGGGAAAACCTTGTAATATTATAGTTAAGGCTGTCGGTAAACTGTTCGTCATATTAGATCGTTGGTAAAATTGACTTCATCGACTGTTTAAACTTTGTCGGTTGTATAAAATTCGATTTATATGAAATATTGTTGCCATTGCATGGGTTAAAGTTAAATTAATATTCCTCCCTTTTCCTGATTTCCGAGCCAACCTAGTACCCAGTACCTATACAATGTAACTGTTATCGGTACGTACAAGGCAATGAAGAAAATCTGCGCCCACGTGTAATTCGTCGGTAAGACTAAGACGATACACCCCCCCCCCCCCCCCCCCATTATATTTCAGCTTACATCCAGGCCGAGATGTGTAAGTTTTATAAAATTAATGTTTTCCATGCCAATCTGATACTTTAATCCATTAACAGGCATGTAATTTATTCTGACAGATAAAACTGTCTGTCGTTAACCAGAATAAAATGCTAAAGTGTACCATAGCCCTTTAATTGGTTAATTTAACAAATATAGGAATATACTTGCTGAAAGTATTGTTTTTATGCAAATATCTGAAAACAAGATAACAGATAAGCACAAACATATTTGGAATAATTTAGAAAATAAAAAATAATCTTTACATGGTACAGACAGATGGCAAGTTGTTCTAATTCTGCATATTATTTTATTACAACAGCAAGGTATTCTTTTTAAGGATTCACAATAATTCAACTTAAAGGGGCTGTTTACACGAGGCAGGCTATAGCCTGACTAGCGGGCTGACTTGTACTTTCATTAGGATCTTACTGTGACTTTAAAATATATATAAAATAAATTTACAAAGAAGAATTGATTAAGTTTAGATGCATGTATCCTTAAGTTTTGTGGCAGAGGAAAGAAATTTGTGAAAAGAGTCAGCCCGGTTAGCCAAGCAACTCTAGCTCATGCAAATAACCCCTAAAGTTGTTATGTACAGTACATGCAACCTCGTTCCCAGGGCATTTTGCCTCCACGGTGGAAAGTCGGCGAAAATGGCCCTGGGATCGGCTGGTCACATGACACCCAGAATTTCTGGGTGTTTAGATAATTGTTGTGGTCTTTGTTCCATTGCCTTTGTCTACTTTGTTGACTTGAATAATTGAGAAATATTCAATGCTCTTCAGAGTTGTGCATGTCAGCATTCGTCGGCATAAAAGCATCTAACAAGCTTCATAATCCACCATACATCCATGGTTATTTCTTACAAAAGGTATGAAGAAGCATATATCCAATTTAGCGAAAGCTATCTCTTCTAATTTGCTGTAAAATTTGAAGACAGCATTCAGATTTAGATGAATAAATTATACTCGGCAGAATTAATTGAGTTTTATGACAAGCCAATTGCATTATAGAATGGACCAGCCGATCCCAGGACCATTTTCGCCGACCTAACGCCGTGGAGGCAAATGCCCTGGGTACGAGGTTGCAGTACATGTACTGTTTTGTTAATTAAAATTTATTAAAATTTAATATATTGCAGCAAGAGTTCCCCGTTGAATGATACAATGTAATTAGTAAAATACTATAGGTGTAGTATGTGTTGTTTTATCTGGAAAGTAATAGCATGTTTCTGATGCCAATGTTAATGCATCTTATAGCAAGAAGATCATGTAAATATTAACTAGTTATCAGTATATTTTAATGTAATACACTTTTATTTATTCAGAGTAATCCTATCCAACAAGTGCCACAAAATGTCACTGTTATCAATAGAAGCCCTGATATAAATTTACAATTGTGAAATATTAAATTTCATGAAATATAAAATGTACAGCAGCTATATAGAGAAGCTGGATTACTGCATATAAGTATAATTTAAACATGATATCCTTACAATATATAGTATCATTTGTTGTTACAGTAAAAGTTAAGACTATATTGGAAGTTTACCAAAACAAGACTACAGCACAGCAGATTTAGATAAATGCATTCCTGTCTTGCTTGCCTTAGAACAAACTACTGAAAACAGATATTTTATCATGACAATATATGCCTGCAGCACTTTGATCTTAATATGATTTCTTATTGCATAATATAGCATGCTTGATTTGTTGGTTTGCCATGGATTTGTCTAGTGCTTGCTTTGGTAGACTGGTTGATATAAATACCGAAGTTTGTCATTTAAGATAGTCAAAGTCTATATAGTTGTTAAAATAAAGAAGTGGTTGTACATTCCAGTATTTTATTTAACAAGACAATTTTATGTAATTAATTGATCTTGTTGAAAGTATATGATGACACAGTATATAAATATTGCATTACTCAAAATAGTGTAATAATTAGTATCTTGATAAGAACAGTAGATTGTTATTGCTTTGATCAGTATGACATTTTCTTATACCACTGTAAAAATTATTTAATATTAATTGCTGATTTCGTGATGCAATAAAATGCTAAATTTCAATGTTTCTAAGTATTATTCTTAGGTGGAGGGTAACATAGATCATTATCGTAGTCATCTTTTGTCAATTGCAAATTGTTATTTTTTATAAATATATCTCTCTCTTATCTCTATATACCATTGTGGTTGGTAATAACCTTAAAACGTACTGAAAACTAGACTACTTATTATTTTTATTATTATTTTATTTCGCCCTTACAGTATTATTTATTTACATTGGTAGTTGATGTCGAAATTTGTTAGGGCTAGAGGTCCAATAGAATCCTTTACAGGCTTTTTAATTAAGACACCTTGGTGCTTCATCAGAATATATTGAAAGGTACCTTTCTTTTATATATTCCATACAATATGATATACGAACTTATTAGACTTATTATTAGACTTCTAATAAATATACATTACAGTATATTTATTAATTGATTTGTCTATGGTCAGTTCAATGCTTTAAAATAGAAAGAATAATAAGCTATAAAAATGATAAAAAATTAATATATAGAGATATTTTGTAGATAGTATAATATAAGAAAGCCTATATGGTTTTTCTATTACAAACCATGTATATTTTACATTAGATGATACGTACAAATACAATTTACATGTATACCATAAAAATACATGCGCACATATATGTTTACCGTACACATGCATTATTATCACCACATATACATGTGTATCATATCGTACACATATATATCCGTATGGATATACATATATTTTAACACAATGCAATTATAAATACATATAACCATATACACTACAATTATCAAAAAAATAATTGGAACATACATAATTACAATGCACATGTCACAGAGAAAAGACTTTGACATGGCATCGATTATTTTACTAGTTTTCATCAGTTAATAAGAAGTTGTTTTTGTTTTTATTTTGAAGATGTTATATGATTTGATATTTATAAATTTAGAGACTAGTTTTTTCCAAACATTAACCCTTCGAGTATGTTTTGCATAATTTGTTCTTTATATATAGGATTTATGAAGTTGTGATGCGTTTCTTGTGTTGTGCTGATTAACATGATTATTTTTGACAAAATAATTTGTGAATGTTTCTGCTAGATTATTTAAGTAGTGGTATCGATACATGAATAAGCTAGTTAGATAGTTGTTGATTGTAGAAATATTTAATATTTCTATGTCTCTAAATATTGGTTCAATGTGTTCTAAATAAGAATTAAATAATCAAGCGTACAATTTTTTTTGGATATTCACTATTTTTAGGATTCGCTTTTAATACGTATTACCCCATATTAGATTGCCATAAATTAGATATAGATAGACTAACCCATAATAAAGTAGTTTTAGAGCATTCAAATTTCTAAAATGTCGTATTTTGGCTATCATTCCTGCTGTTTTTATAACTTGATATTAAGTCTATATGGTTATTCCACGTTAAGCACTCATCAATAACAATGGCCAGAAATGTTGTGTTCCTAACTTGTTTAATATCTTCATTGTTTATGGAAATTTATATATTATTATTTTGCCTTTTATTGGAAGATTTAAATAAAATAAATTTTGTTTTTGTGGTATTTAAGGATAGTTTATTAATATTTAACCAATCAGCTATTTTATTGACTTCTACTTGGATAATTTTATTTAGTGTTTTAAGGCTAGTGTAACTGTGAAATATGTTTATATCATCTGCAAATAATATAATTGAAATCAATTTACTGCAATTTTGAATATCGCTTATATATAATAGAAACAGAAGTTATCGACTATTGATCCTTGAGGAACACCACTTGTGATTGAAATTTCTTTGCTTTTTACATTGTTGTATTTTACAATTAATTTGTTTTCTGTTCTCTAAATAATTTTCAAACCATTTTTGGGATATTCCTCTTATATCATAAAGTTCTAGCTTTTTAGTCAGACTCTTGTGATTGGTTGTATCAAATGCTTTTAGAAAAGTTAATGAATATATCATTGTGTATTTCCCTTTATCTATTACTTTTGTAATTTTATCAACAAATTCAATGATTACAAGTTTTGTTGTCCTATTTTTCTGAATCCTTATTGATGTTCTGATAAGATTTTTTTTATTAGTCTTTTGCACATTAGTTTTTTTAATAATTTAAAAAACAAGATAGAACTGATATTGGTCGATAGTTTTCAAATTTATTATTTTCATTTGCTTTGAAAATGGGTGTCACTAAGGCTATCTTTAAGTTGTCAGGAATAGTTCCACTTAGAAATGTTAGATTGAATATATGCGTAAGTGGTTTAGAAATTTATTTTAAGTTGAGCTGTATTATTTTAGTGCTAAGGTCATCATACCCAGGACGTTTATTTGGATCCATATTTTTTAGTTCATTTTCAAGTTCATTTTCAGTTATTTGGGTCAAGAAACATATTATTCTTGTAGTTGTCGGTGAGGTATTTATCAAAGGTCTTATCTGTGTTTTTATTAATGTTTTTTGATAGCTCAGATCCAATATTCAAAAAGTATTCGTTGAATCTATTTGCTATTTTCAATGGATCATCTATTATATCTGTGGTGTTTGTTCCAACAAATTTGTTTGGCAATTCCTTATTGTTTTCTGTTTATTAAGAATTTCATTTAGGGTTTTCCATATCATCTTTGTGTTGTTTTTGTATTTTATTAGTTGCTGTTCATAATAAATTTTCTTTGATACTTTTTTTATATGGTTTAGTTTGTTTTTATATCTTTTGTATGTATTTTCATTTCAGTTGCTTGAGTTTATTAAGTATGTCTGATTTTAATATACAATTTGTCATCCAGGGACTCTTACATTTATCAATACTTTTCTTAACCAATTTTGTTTTATACGGGAAATGTTTTCCATAGGCTGTTATAAATAACTTGGAAAATTCATTAAAGGCCTCTTTAGGATATATATTATTAACAAGTACATTTTCCAATGATATATTTTTAATTGTATTAGAAAAAGATTTAATATTTGATTTAATTATTCTTTTATAGCTTGGGTTATTTGTAGTTTGTTTGGTATTTCCTTTGTTAGTGTTTAAATTACACATATGTACTATTGGAAAATGGTCTGAGATATCGCTAAAAATAATTCCATTGAAACTGGAATCAATCTTTTCTGTGTTGTTACTAAAAATGTTGTCAATTAATGTTGCAGTATGGTGGGTAATTCTTGTTGGTTTTGTTATAAGTGGAAAGTAAGAGGATGTAAAAAGCTGTTCAGTGAATCGATTTTAAAAATCTTGTTTAAAGGGAAATGGCAATAAAAATTAAGTTTATCTTATTTGAAAGAACTTTTAAAATGATATATGAAGACCTTTTACAGATTTTCCATATCGTTCTTGGTTCTGTAAATATTTCACTTCTTTTTAACAAAAAAATTGAACATTCCGCCATCTTGGATACGCATAACCATCCTTGGATATGCGTGACGTCACAACCAGTGTAGACATTTTTTTTATATCAGCAATTATCGAGTCATTATAGATGCTAAATCGTAGTTGTTTTGGGTGTTGTATACTTTTAAGTGAAGTAGCAATCTATTTGAACGCATTCCACTGATATTTGGGCAATTATTTATAACTTTTAGAATGTTTACCCTGGTTTTGACGTCACTTAATTAGATCTAATTATAAAACAAGATGGCGGATTGCAGATATTTTTGTTCACAGATATTTCAAAAATTAGGGAAGTTACGGGGAAATTTTAAAAGGTCTTCATATATTATTTTAAATGTCCTTTTAAATGAGACAAAGAAAATTTTTATTGCCATTTCCCTTTAAGTAGATCAATATTAAAATCCCCCATGAGATAACACATTTTGTTTTCTTTGTCAATTTTGTTTAGTAATACATTCATTGCATTTTCAAATATTTCAATTTTATTATTTGGTGGTCTGTAGATTACTCCTACAATTATATTTTTACCAATAGGTGTGATTATTTCAATAAACATAGTTTCAACTATGTCTTCTACATTAGAATTTACATGTAATTATTTACGAATTTTAAATTGTAGTTGTTTTGAGACATAAAAGCCTACTCCTCCACCTTTTTTTTGTTTTATTTAGACCTATGTAATTATGCTCTTGTAATTTAAAGTTGTCGTTATTCATATCATTTAGCGACGTTTCTGTTAAACCTATTATATGAAACGTTTTGTTTAATGAGTTTAGTTACAGTTTTTAAAGAGTCTAATTTATTGGATATACTTCTTATGTTTAAATGTAGTGTAAAGTATGTTTCTGGGTTTATTTTTGCAGTTTGTTCTTTGCATTCATTTGGTAGATATACACTTTATTTTATTTATATCAATGGACATATATCTATAGGTTGCATTGTTTCCGTTTAACGCTAAATCGTTGTTTGATTGAAAAGGATTGAATTTCAACTGATTTAGTCTATCCATATCACTTTCAGGGTTCTACTTCTATCAAGGATTTCCCGTTTGGGGGAGAAGATTCGGAATTCAGGATTCAGCAAGGGGGGAGAGAGCGCCAAAGGTGCGAGCATCTCCCAGAAAATTTTGAAATCCAGGAAGGGGAAGATTTTGCACAATTCTGAAGGTTTGGAAAAGTGTTTATAAAACACTAAAAAACAACACTTTCCAGGATTTTAAGTACATTTTATATTGTTTATTAAAATTTATAATATATTTCATATTCAATCAGTTAAGTTGAATTAAGTTACATGCACGCGATACACCACCTTACGTCGAAATATATATATATATATATATATATATATATATATATATATATATATATATATATATATTGAAAGGATTTACGGTGAAGGAAAATTTCGAGTGTTGGAATACATACATTTTAAGACCAAACCGGGACCAGTTGCGAAAAATGCAACTTTAAGGCCTTCCGGCTGGGAATTGAACTCGCGACCCTGCGATGCTAGTGCAGTGCTCTGACCACTGAGCTACGGAAGCCGTTGCCGAGAGCCTTGTCACGAGTTCTGTATATATGGTGGTGGTAATGCCGGGATAAGATTCTGGGTATATTATAGGTAATATTTGGCGTTTCATTCGATCAAACTACGTGTTGAAAGGATTTACGGTGAAGGAAAATTTCGAGCGTTGGAATACATACATTTTAAGACCAAACCGGGACCAGTTGCGAAAAATGCAACTTTAAGGCCTTCCGGCTGGGAATTATATATATATATGTATGTATATATGGGTTCTAAGGATTTTTGATGCAGTTAAATTATATTTAACTAAGTTAACAACCAAGAGCGGTTCAGTATAGCGTGATTGGCGGTTAGCGGTCAGGTTAGCGTGGTATGCAGGCTCAAGTGGACGCCCGCTTGAGACCAACAACAGTTTGTCTACGATGTCGTCGATGGTCGACATCCAATCAGTCGGTTGATAGTACGGTTTTGGCTCAAGCTTTTTCTCGAGCTCTGGGGGAATCTCTGCCAAACATCTTCGCTTCGTTCCAAGCACAGATTGGCGCCAATTCCATAACACGTGAGTTAGAGGCACAAAATCGATCTGCACCCGTACCTGTCGCCGCCATTTCATCTGGCGTCGAGTCTCAGATAGCCGTTGGTCAAGCAACTACAGGTAACATTACTGTGCCTTCGTTTATTTCTACGTATTCGACATTAACCAACCCTCTAATTTCCACGTCGACGTCGCTACAGTCATCTTTACCTGATATTCCCTTGGGGCCCTCTACGATGGCTAGGGGCGCAAACACCCCCTATTTATACAGTCCGTCCCTTCATTTTCTCCACCAACAGAAAATTTCTTTCCAACTTTGTGCAAAGCATTTGTAGTTGGGCCAGGTTATGCCCCAGTACCATACAAGTTGGTAAGCAAAGTTTGCGGTGGCCAATTTACGGAGCTGGCAGATTTACTGGCAGAGAACATCAAAGCCCAAGATATGGAACCACAGGCATTTTTTGGAAGGGAAATTGCTGGTTTCCACTTCAAAAAAAACGGGTAGTAGAGATCACAGACATCCTGTCTTGGGTAGAAGCCTTCACCATTTACTCCATGGTGTTATGCAAGACATACCCCTCAAGGTGGCCAGGTCTGAATCAGTACAAACTACTGATTATCCAAACGGCCAAGCGTTATCCTGGCCTTGCATGGTTGCATTATGATCTGGCATTTCGCAAAGAAGCAGCAGCGACAGGTTTAACAGATTGGTCACGTATGAACCTAGATTTGTACAACTTCCATACCAGAGCTAGTAGACCCCTGTCAACTCCACCTAACCAGTCAAACTAACCTCGCCAATCAACACTAGTAACCCCCCAGCTGTCCGCACCTAAGAGTGGATCCTCTCAGTATTGTCATTCGTGGAATGATGGCAATTGCCGTTGGCCTTTTGGTCGCTGCAGATTTCGCCACGCCTGTGAATCTTGTGATGGAGAGCACCCGCAAATCAGTTGCCCATACCGTGCTAGCAATACCAAACGCCGAGTCCGGTCCCCTTCTCCTGCATTGCACAACAAGAGACGGCGCCGCTAAACCTATGGTCGCCACTCCTTCCCTTGTAAATAGTTCAGTTTCACATTTGGTACAGAGACAAATACCACAATCTTGTGTTTTAGTTAATGTTTCAGGTTCCTCAGGTACAACACCTGATTTGCAGCAAGGACTGCCAGCATATTATTCTAATTTGAGCACTCAGGCAATTTGTCATTTACGGCACTGGTCCCAGTTAAGGAAGTGTCCCCTATCCAAGTTGATAAACTACAGGCGGAATTGCACAACCATCCAGACCAAGATAAAGTAACTTATGTACAAGAAGGTTTCCATCTTGGTTTCAAACCCTCAACGACCAAATTAAAATCAGCATCTAAGAATTTACAATCTGCCACCCTTCACCCAACAGTCGTAGACAATAATTTAAAGAACGAAGTTGAGAAGGGCCGGATTCCCAGTCCCCCAATGTCAAATCTGCACATAAGCAGCTTCGGAGTGATTCCCAAGCATAACCAGGCAGGAAAATGGCGCCTGATTTTGGACTTTTCCAGTCTAACTGGTAAGAGTGTTAATGATGGAACACCTAAAGATGAATTTTCCGTGCAATACATGAAAGTTGATGACATTATAAACACCGTCATGCGTCTTGGGAGAGGAACACTGGTGGCCAAATTTGATGTCCAAAATGCCTACCGCATTGTTCCAATCTACCCAGACGATCGACATTTCTTGGGCATGAAATGGCGTAATCAGTTTTATGTGGATATGGCCCTGCCCTTTGGCCTTAGGTCAGCCCCATACATCTTTACATCGATTGCTGACTTGCTTGAGTGGATACTGAAACAAAATCATGGGGTGGGCTTTTTGTTGCATTATCTGGATGACTTCCATACAGTGGGTCCACCAAATTCAGGGATTTGTCAGCATAATCTAGACACTTGTATCCACTTTTTCAATGAATGGGGTATTCCCCTTCACACAGACAAGTTGGAAGGCCCAACAACATGTATTTTTGTCCTGGGCATTGAGCTAGACACAATCAAGCTCCAAGCGCGTTTATCAAAGGACAAGTTTGATAGACTTGCCTCGCTACTGGTGATCTGGTCAGACAAGCGCCATTGCACAAGGAAGGACCTGGAGTCTCTCATTGGTCATCTTCAGCATGCTTGTAAAGTTATTCCACAGGGACGTACCTTCCTTCGTTGGATGATAAATCTACTCACTGTATTTCGACGGGAGGACCACCCAATCCGAATTAATCGGGAATTCCACTTGGACCTTGCCTGGTGGTTAGAATTCTTAAAATCCTGGAATGGCTTAAGCTTTTTATTGTCTCCACAATGGCCCCCTTACCGGATTTTCAAATTTCTTCCGATGCATCAGGTACTCTGGGTTATGGGGCTATCTTTATCTCTCATTGGTTCACAGGTTCGTGGTCCGTATCCCAACTCGACCTTTCCATTGCGTATAAAGAGCTATTCCCGATTGTTATAGCTGCAAACCTGTGGGGTCATCACAGGGTGACTAGAAGAGTGGAATTTATATCGGACAATAAATCTGTAGTGGATGTACTGCAATCAGGCACAGCAAAAGACCCCAACTTGATGATCTTGCTTCGATATCTCCTTCTTATGGCAGCACAACATTCATTCACATTCACAGCAACACATGTAAAAGGTAAACTGAATCCAGTAGCTGACTCCCTCTCACGTTTTCAATTTCAGCGTTTCCGGCAACTGGCCCCCCATGCAGACCAGTTAGCAACAGTAGTTACTCAGTCACTGCTCAAGGATCTAGTCGGGATTTAACAGATAAATGTCGTTTCTATAATGTCCCAGGGTCTGGTATCCTCCACTCGTCGTGTTTACTCCTCTACACAACGCCGTTTTATGGATTTCTGTATTCAGGACAACCAGATCAAACCCAATGGTTCTATTTTCCCAGCCAGTCAGGAAACACTTATCCGCTTCTGCTCACATCTAGCCGGCAATTTACACCATACGTCAATAAAGGTATACCTGTTGGGGGTTCGCTCTCTCCATGTTGAAGAAGGACATCCAGACCCACTAGTGGACTGTCTTCAACTACAGCGGCTCCTTCGGGGCATAAAGCGTTGCCAGGGCTCTAAGCACGTAAAACGATGTCCCATAACAGGCGAACTCATGCACATTATTCACCACTCCCTGGATGTCTCTGTTTTTAACCATGTGATGCTATGGGCAGCATGTTGCCTGGGCTTCTTTGGCTTCTTACGGGCAGGGGAGTTCACCGTCAACTCTCCATTTGATCCACACTATCACCTCACCGTGCAGGACATACAGGTGGACTCTATGGTGGCCCCTAGAAGTATTAAAGTACATGTAAAGAGTTCAAAAACAGATCCATTTCGGCAGGGTTGCTATATTTACATTGGTAAGGGAAGGTCAACTCTCTGCCCAATTGTAGCCATTATAAAGTATCTTAATCTTAGGGGCCCCTCATCAGGCCCGCTGTTTATCAACCAGGACGGCAGTCCACTAACTTGTCAAGCCTTATCCACTGCGATACAATCGATACTCCGAGCAGCCGGCGTTCCGGGACAATTCTCAGGTCATAGTTTTCGGATTGGGGCAGCAACCACTGCAGCAGGACAAGGGGTTCAGGATCATTTGATAAAAGTTTTAGGAAGATGGTCCAGATGGTCCAGCCCCAGGCCTGCGACTTGATCACAGATCATGTCGGACGTCCCTTCGGCGTGGTATGGGTACTCATGGCTGGGTTACGGGGATTTGCCGGCCATGAGAGCGGTATTCTATCTGGGGGCTGGAGCGCTGTGGAAGCCGCTGGATGTCCCAGACACCCATCCTCCACAAGCGAGGCAGTTGTTAAATGCAGTTAAATGATATTTAACTAAGTTGACAACCAAGAGCGGTTCAGTATAGCGTGATTGGCGGTTAGCGGTCAGCGGTCAGCGGTCTCTAGCGTGGTATGCAGGCTCAAGTGGACGCCCGCTTGACGTTGGTGAGTATTGTTCAGTGTAGCGTGGTGCAAGAAAGTCGTTGGAGCGTGGAAAGTTGTATCCTTGTTCATTAGTAGTGTATTATATATATATATATATATATATATTTTGTTTTTATTATTAGTTATAATATTTTTTCCTTCTTCTTGTGTCCCTCAATTTTCTACTGACATAGTCAGTGTGACAGGTGCCTGGAGTTGTGGTATGGGAACTCATGGCTGGGTTGCGGGGATTTGCCGGCCATGAGAGCGGTATTCTATATGGGGGCTGGCTGTGGAAGTGGAAGCCCCTGGAACCCGCGACCCTGCGATGCTAGTGCAGTGCTCTGATCACTGAGCTACGGAAGCCGTTGCCGAGAGCCTAGTCACGTACGAGTTCTGTATATATATATATATATATATATATATATATATATATATATAGTGGTGGTAAGATTCTGGGTATATTACAAGTAATATTTGGCATTTCACTCTATTAAATTACAGGTTCTAAGGATTTTTGGTGAGGGAAAATTTCGAGTGTTGGTATATATAAGACCAAACCGGGACCAGTTCCATACGGAATGCTTTTTGTGGGTCATCCAACCAATCTACTTTTGTTATGGACCGCTTTTGTGAGTCACCGCTCATTGAAATACTAACGGTGAGGAAAACGTGCTCTTTAGAAAATCTTCTTTCTTCTTTTTCAGGATTAAAATGTGGGTTTTTGTCTGAATTCCGTAATTTGGTGTTTTTGTCGCCGGGCATATTGCCTGTGGCGTTTTTGTCTGTGGGGTTTTTCTCGGCAGGGTTTTTGTCGACGGGGTTTTTGTCATGGATTCACTAATAATGAACTACTACTGTCTATAAACTTATAACAACCCCCGTGCCCTCAATTCGCGCACCAATTCACACGACCTTCTTCTCCAATGTAAAGCAACAACATGACGCTGTAAAAAAGACTTCTATATCAATCTATATCGCCTATAAAAAATAACCATATCACTTCGTAATGCAGTTATCAATGATTTCATGGCATTCAAGTCGAATGTTTTGAGAATCAGAAATAAAGATATTACGAAACCGATCCGTATGAACGTAAACTACAACCAAGTGAACAGTTTCGCACGAGATTAGACTTTCTCTTTAAACTCAAAGCAAACCAGTATGCGCCGCTAGCTTGCTAAATTTCAAAATATACATTATAATGTATCCACTGAGAATAAAATGATAATGGCAATCCAAGCCAAAGACGGAACAGGTCCTGACCTTGTTCCCGCCGACAAATATATTCCACCGAAAATTTTGTAAACAGAAATACAATTGTAGTTAAATCTCACCCTATCGAAAGTAGTCGCAAACGAATGACTTAGGCTCAACGAATAACCTAATATCGAAATGAAAAGTGGGACATTTGCCTGACCATTCCTTGATGTTTTAATTATCATGTCTGAAAGTAATGGCTTAATTTCGCCATCGCGGCTGTTATCTTCGTTACCATGTGGCCGCATTACAAAAATATGAAAGAGTATTTTCTTGGCTGCAGTTTGGCATGTTACGATAGTAACAAGTCTGTAACGAGAACATTTAGGGTTACCTGTGCGAGCATGCGCAGGGCGACAGTGCGAGTCATGCGGTCGAACCAGACTTGACTTGTTTTGATATTTGAAGTTCTTATGATATAAATAAATGTTTTAACAAACCCATTGGTCCGGTGTTCAACAAGAACTTGACATGGTGTCAGAAGTGAAGAACCTAATAACTTACTGAAGGCTAAGTTTGACGAATGAATGTGAAAACAAGATCGATAAAGTGGATGTACAATGGCAGCTTACAATATTCCAGCACCTAAACCGTTAGATATATCAAGTGGAAACCTGGCTGAGAAATGGAAACTTTGGAAAACTACTTGGACAAACTACTGTACGAGCTTGCAACCAAGGTCGCCAAAGAAGACGATGAGATACGAGTAGCGACGTTGCTTGCGGTTATTGGTGAAGAAACTGTTCGTGTTTATAATAATCTTGAATGGGACGATCCTGACGACAACAAGAAGATAAAGAAAGTTCTCGAAAAATTGGAGGCTTACTTCCTTCCACGGAAGAACATTAGATTTGAAAGATATCGTTTTAATCAACGAATACAAGCGAATGGTGAGTCAATCGATACCTTTATTACAGCGTTGAGAGACTTGAGTATTGCATGCGAATTTGGTACAGAAATAGACAGCCTTATTTGTGATAGAGTTGTACAAGGCATTCGAAATGATCATGTTCGTGAAAGATTACTGAGAGAGACAGATCTAGGTTTACAGAAAGCAGCAGACATTGCAAGAAGCAGCGAAATGGCTCAGGCTCAAGCAATAAACAAATGGCAGCAGCCGACGACGATGTGAACTTTCTCAAACGAGGACGTCATCCGAGATCAGCCAGTGATTCAGGAGACCTGGGTTCGAGGAACAAACCAAACCGCAGAGAAACCAGCCGATCTGAAGCGGAATGTAATTACTGTGGCAGAAAGCACCTCAGAGGTAAGATTAACTGTCCTGCAAACGGTCAAACATGCAGGCACTGTGGTAAAGAAGGACATTTTGAACATAAATGCTATGCAAAGAAGAAATCACAGGTACATCATCTCGAAGATGAGTTTAATGTGCTAACCATGCAACAAAGTTCTAAGGAGAAGGCGGTGATTACCATGAAAGTAAACAGGAAACTCGACATACAGTTCCAGATAGACACTGGGGCAACATGTAATGTCTTATCATGGAAAGATTACATCCTGGCTACAGATGATAAGACTGGAACACAAGTAAACCCAGTTAATGCCTTTATAACCCTGTACGACAAGAGCAGAAAGAAAGTGGCGGGTCAAGTGAGATTACGACTTGATCGTAATGGAACAGCTCACAATATAGTTTTCCTGATACTCGAGGCTGAAGTGGTACCAATCCTGGGATTAAGCAGCTGTAAAGGTATGGGTCTAATCAGTATTAACGACAGCGACAAAGAGATGAAATTTAAGCCGCAAGACACCCGTCAAGAAACAATGCCAGCTGAACATGTCTCAGAGGAAAGTGAATGTGCCACTGCTAATCACGAGTTTTGGCCTACACAAAACAGCAGCAACGTGAAGGATCCTATATTGGTAGAATACAATGATGTCTTTGAGGGACTCGGTTGTTTACCTGGTGCATACACGATCCAGATTGATGAGTCCGTCCTTCCAGTAATACATCCGCCAAGAAGGATACCTGTGGCTCTGAGAGAAACATTGAAACAGGAACTGCACAAAATGATGGAACAAGAAATAATCGCACCAGTTACTGAGCCAACAACATGGGTAAACAGCATGGTGGTCACGAAGAAAAATAACAACGCCTTAAGAATCTGCCTCGATCCTAGAGAATTAAACAGGGCAGTCAAACGTAGCCACTACCCTATGCCAACAGTCGAAGAGGTAGCTACAAATCTATTAAATGTCAAGGTCTTCTCCGTCCTAGATGCACGTAGCGGGTTTTGGCAAGTAGAACTTGACGAAGCTTCAGCCGTTTAACCACATTTAATACACCATTTGGTAGATTTCGCTGGAAGCGACTGCCTTTCGGAATAAAGTCTGCTCCAGAAGAATGGCAACGACGAATGGTGGAAAACATCGAAGGGTTCTCTGGTGTGCATGTCATTCATGATGATTTCTTGATTAGAGGATCTGGAGAAACAGTGACAGATGCCACAAAAGATCATGACACGAATCTACGATGCTTTCTTCAACGTGCACAAGAACGAGGCCTTAAACTGAATGGAGAGAAGATCAAGCTCCGCCAGCAGTCAGTATACCATACATGGGCCATATCCTCACAGCTGAAGGGCTCAAGCCAAACCCAGCAAAGGTGGAGGCTATCCTGAAGATGCCAAAGCCGAAAGATCAGCCAGATGTCAAACGTTTGTTAGTAATGGTACAGTATCTTGGCAAGTTTCTTCCTTCACTATCTGACGTCACTCAGCCACTTCGAGAGTTAGAACGACAAGATGTAGTACGGCAGTGGGCAGCCCGACATGAGGCAGCTTTTGGTGCAGCATTACTTCAGTAAGGACAACCTGTCTCCTACATGTCAAGAGCATTGACAACAACTGAACAAAACTATGCCCAAATTGAAAAGGAGCTCCTTGCAGTAGTCTTTGCCTGTGAGCGATTTGACCAATATATGTCTACGGCCGACAGATAAATGTGGAAAGCGATCACAAGCCATTAGAGATGATCACCAAGAAGCCAATAGCTGACACGCCAAAGAGGTTACAGCGCATGCTGTTGAGATTGCAACGCTATGATATCAAAGTGGTCTACAAAAAAGGATCTGAGATGTTCCTTGCAGACACCCTATCAAGAGCCTATCTTAGCAACGAGCAACCAGAAGATGAAGATTCAGTTTGGAAGGATTTTGAAGTAAACATGACTGAACACCTGCCCATCACCGACAGCCAGCTGGAAGAAATCAAAGTCGCCACTATGAAAGACCAGAGTATGCAGCTGCTAAGCACGACAATCCAGAACGGTTGGCCTGAAACGCGAGAATATCTGGCTCAAGAGATACAACCATACTTCAACAACAGAGATGAATTCACCATACAAGATGGACTCCTATTTAAGGGCAACAGAATTGTCATCCCAGTTAGTCTTCGGCGCGAAATGGTCAAGAAGATATACTACAGTCATATCGGGATAGAAGGATGTCTCCGACGAGCACGAGAAGCCTTTTACTGGCCCAACATGAATGCGCAAATCAAAGATCACATATCTATAATTGCGACATCTGCAACACATACCGACCCAGCCAGCAACAAGAGCCTTTGATATCACACGAGATACCTACCAGACCGTGGGCCAAAGTTGGAATCGACTTATTCGATTTCGAGAGACAGACATATGCGATTATGGTCGACTATTACAGTAATTTTTGGGATGTCAAGAGTCTGGGAGATTCAGCAAGCGCAACGAAGGTGATCAACTGGTGCCGGGAACAGTTTGGTCGACTTGGCATACCAAGCACAGTTATGAGCGACAATGGATCTCAGTTTTCCTGTGAAGAATTCCAAATATTTTCCAAAACGTATGGTTTTGAACATGTGACATCATCACCCAGATACCCACAAAGCAATGGCCGTGTGGAGAAAGCAGTCGGCACATGCAAAAACCTCATGGCAAAAGCAAAAGCAGACAAGCGAGATATCTATCTGGTAATTCTAGATTGGCGAAATACACCCACTGAAGGATTACACACCTCGCCAACTCAACGACTTATGGGCCGTCGGACAAGAACTTTGATCCCGATGCATGCATCACTGTTGGAACCAGTGGGGGGTTCAGAGCAAACCCGAGAGTCGCTCAAACAAGCGAAGGGAAAACAAGCCAAATACTACGACAGAAAGTCAAAACCTCTGCCAGAGCTCAAACCAAATGGCATCGTCCGAATGCGCAAACCAGGTGAAAAAGTGTGGTCGAAAGGAAAAGTGATTAGTAAAGCTGGTATACGCTCTTACAAGGTGGAAATAGATGGACGGGGATACAGGCGCAACAGACGACAACTACGAGCAGAACAAGGGGAACCAGCGTTGGATTTCAGTACGAAAATAGAATCTCCACAATTTGTTCAAGAAGAACCAGTCCATCTTCCAGAAACAACTGACAGCAGACCAATCGACAACCAAGCAGCTTTTACCGCGGCTGAAAACACTGAGATACAACCAGTACGCAGATCCACAAGACCAACCAAGCGTCCATTGAGTCTGAAGGACTTTGTGACATATTAACTGAGCATAGGACTCTTTTGTTATACTTTTAAAAAAAAAACTGTTTATCATGTGCATGTTCAATATCTTAGAGAAAAGAAAGGATGTAACGAGAACAGTTAGGGTTACCTGTGCGAGCATGCGCAGGGCGACAGTGCGAGTCATGCGGTCGAACCAGACTTGACTTGTTTTGATATTTGAAGTTCTTATGATATAAATAAATGTTTTAACAAACCCATTGGTCCGGTGTTCAACAAGAACTTGACAAAGTCAATACACCATTTTCCAGGAAACAGGTGACCAATTTTGGCCAGAAAAAGTGGATCATGGAGATCATAAAGTTTTGTTTTGCGTTTCTGGGGGATTAAAATACGCAAGAAAACAATGCGTTGCGATGGAAACTAAGTCACTGGATAGTTAAAAATGCTCATAAACAGATAAAAACAATAATTTGACTGTGAATCAGCCAGAAAAGGTTCTTCCAGTGTTTAAAGCTTCAAATAAGTTGACAATTCAGAAAAAATTCAGGTTTACCATGCCTTAAAATAACGATCAAGCAACGTGTATATCAGATTCATTTAAAGGGTTTAAAAGATAAAGGAATAAAACTATCAATATTAGTGAAAAGTTATGTAAACGTAGGCTTACGATATACGGAAGTAGAAAAGCCATCGGTACGATCTATAGAGACATCTAAAAAGGGAAGAGTTTTGTTTATCTCTATCGCCCACCCTCGTAAAAAGATAAAAATATTAGCAAATAACGGATCTAAATGAGAGTCCATAGCAAGGCCATCGACTTGTTCATAAAGAACACCGTCACGCATTTCGGAACCCATGGGAATCTCGTCTTTAACGGCTAAGAAACTCATGCTGTCTAAGCCTTCACTTTCAAATATTCGATGTGATTCTAACGAAACTTGCCCCCCATTACTATGATCAGAGAAAGATTTTATATTAACATCTCTAAATATATTTAAATATTAGTTTTCACATCTTCTATTTTACTTTGAGAATGTTGCTCGTTGGCAATGAAACGTCAGTAAAATTATTTATAATTTGTTTCTTGTTTGTTCCATGATTGTAACGAGATGACTCTCCACATTCGAATTTTCAGGTGGACTCTAACGTCCATTTTACGTTTGTAAAGTTCTCTTCCCCTTATTTCACCAATATAAATACGCGGACATGACCGGTAGAGAGTCATGAAAATTACCAGATCTTTCTGGCAGGTTCTCCTCACCCTCATTTCGCCAATAGAAATAGGCGGACATGAGCGTTAGAAAGTGATGGCAATTACCAGAGCTTTCTTGAAGGTTCTTTACCCCCTCATTTCCCCCCAGTTCCTCGGTTTTAATGCCCTCAGAGCCTTTCCTTCTCCAAGAGCCTGATTTCAGGCTACTCTCAAAAGAGTCATACGACTATTTGAGTCGAAATACGCCATATCTCAAAAAGTACGAATGACTTATTTGAATAATATATAGACTACATCTAGGAACCCATTGTTTGATGCTGCGAAAAGCGGCGTCAAAACATTTCGCGGTGGCCACCTGGAGAGACCACCTGTGCTATCTTGTTTCTATTACGGAGCCTTGGTTTGTGTACTAAAGTACGGGAAAACCTTCGACAACTGATTCACTTTAACATCGTAAAATATCACAGTTTGAATGATGCGAAAAAAATACAAAACATTTTACGGCTACCATCTTGGAGAGACTATGTCTGTAATTATATCAGTCGTGAATAATTAATTTAGAGTAATAATATGTTTAGGCTGAACTGAAATTTATTATTTTCGATCACCTGTGTTATACTAACAATGAGCTAGTACTGTCTATATACTACACTAATATAGCAACCCTCGTTCCATCAATTCGCTCGCCGATTCGCATGTCCCTTCGACCAACAACATGACGAGTATAAAAAAGACTTCTATACAAATATAAGAAGTCATGAAAAAGCAACCCTATCACTTCGTGATGTCGATCAGTGATTTGGTATTCAAGTCGAAAGTTTTGAGGATGAAATAAAGATATTACGAAACCGATCCGTTATGAACGTAAACTGCAACCGCGTGTAAACAGTTTCGCAGGAGATTAGACTTTCTCTTTAAACTCAAAGCAAACCAGTCTACGACGCTAGCTTGCTAAATTTCAAAATATACATTATGTATCTACTGAGAATAAAATGATAATGGCAAGCCAAGCCAAAGATATATTCCACCGAAAATTATGTAAACAGAGATACAATTATCGTTAAATCGTCCCTTATCGAAAGTAGTCGCAAACGAGTGACTTCAACTCAAAGAATATGCCTAACCATTCCTTGATGTTTTATCATGTCTGAAAGTAATGGCGTATTTTCGCCATCGCGGCTATTATCTTGGTTATCGTGACATTATAAAAATAAAAAAGAGTATTTTCTATCTTGGCTGCACTTTTGCATGCAGATATACAATGGTAACAACTATTCAATACACCATTTTCCGGGAAGCAGGACCAGTTTTGGCCAGAAAACAACAGAAAAAGTGGATCATAGAGATCATAAAGTTTTGTTTTTCGTTTCTGGGAGTGATAAATGCGTTGCGATGGAAACTAAGCCACTAGGGAGTTAAAACATAATGCTTATAAACAGATAAAAAAACAATAATTTCACTGTGAATCAGCCAGAAAAGCTTCTTCCAGTGTTTAAAGCTACAAATAAGTTTAAAAAATGTTTGCCTGCGAGGTAAAAATTCAAGTTTACCACGCCTTAAAGTAACGATCAAGCAACGTTAGATCAGTCCAAGTTTAAAAGATAAAGCAATAAAAATATCGATATTAGTGAAAAGTCCCGTAAATGTATAGGCTTACGATATACTGAAGCTAGTGGAAAAGCCATCGATACGATCTATAGAGACATCTATTTAAAAAGGGAAGAATTTTATTCACTTCTAGCTTACTAGTAAACTGTGGACAGTTTTCTAACCACCCATGCACCCTCGTAAAAAGATAAAAAATATTAGCAAATAACGGACCTAAAGGAGAGCCATCGACTTGTTCATAAAGAACACCGTCGCGCATTTCGGAACACATGGGGATCTCGTCTTAGGGCATGGTCTTCCCTTCTACTACTCTAAAAAGAGTCATGCAACTATTTATGGAGCCGAAATGCGCCATATCTCAAAAGGTACAAATGACTTATTTGCATAATAGACTACATCTAGGAACCCATTGTTTGATGTTGAGAAAAGCGGCGCCAAAACATTTCGCGGTGTCCATCTGGAGAGACCACCTACGGTATCTTGTTTCTATTACGGAGCCTTGGTTTGTGTGCTAAAGTACGGGAAAACCTTCGACAACTGATTCACTTTAACATCGTAAAAGATCGCAGTTTCAATACTGTGAAGAATAATCCAAAACATTTTACGGCTACTATCTTGGAGAGACTACGTGAATAATTAACTTCGCGTCCTATAATATGTTACCAAGGTAGCAAATAACTATTTATAGGTTACGTAGGATGAACTGAAATTTATTTTTGCGATCGCGTCTGTGTTATCAATGTAAGGAAGCTTTCCGTAAAATTAAAGATAAAATGTCTGTCTTTGGCTGCACATATTTATTTTTGTTTTACTTTATTCTTCAATGGCCAACGACTTTCGCAACAACATGTAGTTCATGCAGCAGAATAAGTTTTAACGTGAAAAATGGACTGAAAGACAGAGCTTTAGAAGACGGAAGAAGGCTTAAGAACACGATTGTGGAAAATGATGCTCTGTGTTTTTTTGAATGTGCTGAAGACTGCAAATGTTTATCATTTAATGTTTGTGGTAAAACTTGCCAATTGAATGCAGCAAACAGATTGTTGGCGCGCAATTCCGCCCTTCGCGTAAAAGTTGGATGTCGTTACTATGACCTTCCAGCAGCCGAGGTAAGAATAGATTAAATAATATCTAAAGTATAAAGAGCTACAATGGAAATACGAAGGAAATACGAAACAAAATTCTTCTCAAACATTAACTGAAAAACTCACTCTTATGTTTGGGAACATTCTACCAGCGTGCAATTTATCCATACTTAAGAATATTATTTCTCAGCAAATATCTTTAAAAAGAGCCATAACACAACATAATTTAAAAAAACCGTTTCGTTATCAAATTTTTAACATCATTAGAGTGAAAAATTACAATAAATAAAGGAGGCATATATAGCCTAACATGTTACATAAATATAGAAAGTGACTAAACTCTTACAAAGGAATTTAAGCGAGACGACGGAAGAACAAAGGACGTGTCATGATGAAGGTATAAGTTAGAAAAGTTTTAAAGGAAAAAATCATTAGTTGGCATTAAGACTTAATAGATGGTTTAATCTTATAAATTAATAAACTCTCTCGAAGTAGGACTTCAATTTGCATGGAGCCTGAAGACAAGATAGAAAAATTATCCAAAGAAACCCATATGTTCAGATACCCTGGTGCATATTTCGCCAATATACGACGCCTGGCAGCATCAGCAAGTAAATTTATATACAGGTCGAAAAACAACTGATAGCTGACCGTATACTATTCGAATTGCGACTCCTCGAAATCTAGAGATTTGTTGGGATGAGTTTTAAGCAATGGGTTCAAACCGTTTAACTATACAAGATGTTCAAACGGTCTCCGCTTCCAGTCTGTCAGTCAGTTGTTCGAATGCCTTGAAAACAAAGCGTTTAAACTCTTAGGACAAGGCGTTTAAACTCTTTGAATCAGGCTTTCGAACCGTTCCAGTTTAATAGCTGTTTCAACGGTTGTTATAAAATTTCAAACGGTTTATCAAACCGTTCGAACAGTTTCTAAAAGCGTTCGAACTCTTTCTTAACTCTTACTGATACGAACGGTATTTCACGCCATTTGCTAAAGCGTTAAGGTACGTTTTTCCATGGATATTCCGGATGTTTTTAATGAAATGTGATTCTTTGTCCACCTTTCATTGCTCATAGTATATTAAAAAGCAGTAAAACCTGCTGAGAAAATTCATGTAGATGCATCGAAACCTCTAAAGGTAGTCGACAATATACATGTGCGCGCGCAATACTGATTGAGTCGAACCTATAGTTAATTAATATTTTTTTAAAACTGAGATAAAATGTGGCAAGTCTTTTTATGAGTTTTTAGCTGCATTACTAATTCAACAGTTCCTGTTCAAAAATATCTAAATATATCACTCATTGAAAATTAATTTTTCTGCAAATTCTCGCAGAAATCTCTGAAAACGCGATTTTACTGAAGTTTCAAAAAATTAATATTTTCCGCCACGGGGGGTATGCACCCCCATCTTGGTGAAATATGTATCATTGTATCTTATCCCGTGCATCCCACCCTTATATCTAAAATACTATATCTATCACTTACATTCAACTACTTTTTATACAACCAGACCCAGAAGTTTAAGTTCAATTCTTCCTTGTTTTTAGACTGACTGCACAAGATTCCCAACATGTTGTTCGATATCTAACCCTTGCCTTAACGGTGGTTCTTGTACAAGTCCTCTCCAAAATTCAAGAAAACGTTTCAGATGTATTTGTAGAACAGGATGTTATGGCAGCCTTTGTCAGGCAAACACTCCTAGATCTTGTGCAGATTATTTGACCAAGCAAGTAAAACCTTTATCAGGATTATATGAAATATTGGATGCCACTGAAAAATCATTCTCAGTATACTGCGACTTCGACTCTGAACCTGGATTTTCCTGGACATTGTTGCTTTCATTTAGTAGAAATGATGACAACGGTATAAGTGTCAAAGGATTGTTAGAGGACATGTCAATTAACGAAGATACACATAACTGGGAAAATTACCGTCTATCTGCAGCACGAATGAAGAGAATACGGCAACAGTCGACTCACTGGCGGGCTACTTGTGGTTATCCGGTGTTCGGCGTGGATTACAAGGACTATATCAGGGTGAATTTATCTGACGTAGATTTCTCCGCATATTATTATAACATTAATATCGGTTCAACTGCCTGCAAGACCATAGAATATATGAATATTTTGGGCTCAGAATGCCAACAATGTAATTTTGCATTATATCAATCCAGGTCCAATTTACCTTTCCTAACTTTATCAAGTTCTAGATACTGGAGCAGGTGTACCTTTGATTTGTCAAACAAAAACCATTACTGTTCACCTGGCAACCCTGCACGTTTGTTTATTTCACGCCCATGCTTAGATCCTCGATTTAGGTGTCATAAGTCAGCGAGTTCTACAACACAAAATTGGTTTGGAAGCTAATTTCTAGCAGAAAAAAGTATGAATAACACTGTGTACATGTATTTCTATCAAAATATGCGAAAACGAAAAATTTTATAAGCGCAAAAGAAATCATTTCTACTGGTCATTAAAATCATGCTGTTTTCCAAAAGAAGAAGTCAATTAATGATTAATAATATTCAATTTATTTTAGAAATTCAAATAATAATAGTAAATCATTAATCCTCCAGACCTTTAATTATGTTTAATTATGTTTAATTATGTACACAGCCTTTCTCGTGACCATACGCTCTATATATTATATTTCAGCTTACATCCAGGGTGAGATGTGTAAGTTTTATAAAATTAATGTTGTCCATGCTAATCTGATACTTTAATCCATTGACAAGTAGTACATCATTCAGACCTATAAACTTACCTGTTATTAGCTAGACTAATGTGCTAAAGTGTACCATAGCCCTTTAATGGGTTAATTTAACAAATATAGGAATATACTTGCTGAAAGTATTGTTTTTTGCAGATATTTAAAAGCAAGAGAACGATTATAAGTACAAAAATATTTGGAATAATTTATAAAAAAGAAAATTACATGGTACAATTTTCAAACAGTTAAAAATAAAACAAAGTTTACCAGACAGATGGCAAGTTGTTTAAATTCTGCATATTATTATATTACAACAGCAAGGTATTCCTTTTAAAGATTCACAATAATTTAACTTAAAGGGGTTGTTTACACGAGGCAGGCTATAGCCTGACTAACGGGCTGACTTGTACTTTCATTAGGATCTTACTGTGCCTTTAAAACATATATAAAATAAATTTACAAAGAAGAATTGATTTAATTTAGATGCATGCATCCTTAAGTTTTGTGGCAGAGAAAACATATTTGTGAAAAGAGTCATCAGCCCTGTTACCCAAGCTACTCTAGTCAGTACATGTACTGTTTTGTTCATTTAAATTTATTAAAATGTAATATATTGCAGCAAGAGTTCCCGGTTGAATGATACAATGTAATTAGTAAAATACTATAGATGCAGTATGTGTTATTTTACCTGAGAAGCAATAGCATGTTTCCAAGGTTAATTCATCTTTATAGCGAGAAGATCATGTAAATATTAACTAGTTATTAGTATATTATAATATAATACACTTTTATTTATTTAGAGTAATCCTACCAAACACGTGCCAAAAAATGTCACTATTATCGATAGGAGACCTAATATAAATTTACAATTGAAATATTATATTTCATGAAATATTAAATGTACAACAGCTATATAGAAAAGCTGGATTACTGCATATAAGTATAATATAAATATTATATCCTTACAATACAATACATAGTATCATTTGTTGTCACAGTAAAAGTTAAGACTATATTGTAAGTTTACCAAAACAAGACTACAGCACAGCAAATTTAAACAAATGCATTCCTCGCTTGCTTGCCTTAGGACAAACTACTGAAAACAGATATTTTATAATGACGATATATGCCTTCAACAGTTTGATCTTAATATGATTTCTTATTAGATATTACATGCTTGATTTGGTGGTTTGCTATGGATTTGTCTAGCGCTTGTTTTGGTATACTGGTTGATATAAATTTTATCTTTTAATAACAGTTTCTACTAGCTACTGTATACAGAAAAGTATGTCATTTAAGATAATCAAAGTGTATATACTTCTTAAATGTACATTAATTCCAGTATTTTATTTAACAAGACAATTTTATGTAATTAATTGATCTCGTTGAAAGTAGAATGATATAGTTTATAAATATTACTCAGAATAGTGTAATAATTAGTATCTTGATAAGAACAGTAGATTGTTGTTACTTTGATTAGTATGACATTTTCTTATACCACTGTAAACATTATTTAATATTAATTGCTGATTTTTGATGCAATAAAATGATAAATTTCAACGTTTTTAAGTATTATTCTTAGGTGGAGGGAAACATAGACCCAGGGCCGAACTTAGGATGTGGGAGACCTGGGGCCAGCCTTGGTGGGGGGCCTCTTCATGCCAGAGGCAATTGCTTACCTTGAACCTTGCCTACATTATAATCTGCCACTGACCACAGATGAGGATTAAAAAAAATTCAACTGAGCTGGTGGGAGGCCTCGTCCTGGTGGGAGGCCTGGGGCCCGGGCCCCTTGGGCCCACCCCTTAATCCAGCCCTGCATAGAACATTATCTAAGTGTTCAACGTTTCTAAGTATTGTTCTTAGATGGAGGGAAACATAGAACATTATCGAAGTCATCTTTTGTCAATTGCAAATTGTTTTTTTTATAAATATATCTCTCTTTTATCTCTATATACCATTGTGGTTGGTAATAACCTTAAAACGTACTGAAAACTAGACTGCTTATTTTTTTTTTAATATTATTTTATTTCACCCATACAGTATTATTTATTTACATTGGTAGTTGATGTTGTAATTTGTTAGGGCTAGAGGTCTACTAGAAACCTTTACAGGCTTTTTAATTAAGACACCTTGGTGCTTCATCAGGATATATTGAAAGGTACCTTTCTTTTATATCTTCCATACAATATGATATACAGTACTGCCTAGAAGTAACCTAACGAAAACCTAGGTCGAACCTAGGTTGAACCTCGGTGCAACCTAGGGTCAACCTAAATCTCACCTCGGTTGATCCTAGGTGGCACCTAGGTCTCACCTCGGTCTAACCTCGGTCTAACCTGGGTTTAACCTTTCGTAAGCAAGCGCGGTTCTCACGTCGGAAATTATACGACACGTTCCGGAAAGAGTAGATTTTTCCGAAGTTTGGCGTCCTTTGGCCATTTGAGAAAACCGCGTCATACCATAAGGTTCACTCCATCGTTTCTTAAATAATGGAGAAATTATCGCAATAAGCCAGGGAACGAATTGTTTCGCTTTGGTCTTCATCAGTTCCGATAACAAAAATCGTGGACATCCTTGAATTCAAAGTACATCGAGATCGGCTTTAAATTTTATATCTTTCTCGGTATCGACGAAATGGTGGGAATCTGCGAGATGCGCCACGTAGTTGAAGAAAACCGCTTTTGAAAAAGGAACACTTGAAGTTCATCGGAAACAATGAAAGCGAATGACGAATTAACATCTGCTGAAAATAAATATCAAACTGGTGGACGAATGCGCCGTTGATGTCTCACGGAGGCATGAAAATTCGCGTTATTGCCAGTTTGTTCGAGAGCCAAACAAAATAATTAGAGGCTCTTGTTCTGTTTGAATGCCTTAGCGGTAAAAGACGCGTTCGAGGACGTCATTTTTTTACGGACGAGACTAGTGTCCAAATCGAACAATATGCACGTGCATATCACTGGCAATATCACCAGCAAACTGAACAATGAACCGTTTCAAACGTCGAACTTCTCATGTGCCGAACATTAGGTTCAACCATGCTGATTAATATTAATATCAAAATATTATCGCATAGGCATAACAAAAATTCTTGTAACGAATAAATCACCTAAACGCAGCGCGCAGGTCTATATATTATTCTCGTTAAAGCGGCTTTTTGTTTACATTCGTATTTGGTTCGTATATTTTACCGACAGCCGGCCATCTGAATTTATAAGCATATCAACAGGAGGATTTACATATATTCAACCAATAATTATTAAGACTTTAATACCTTCAGTCGATGCTTTAGACGTCCCTTTCGTTTTCCTTGGGTACCTTCTTTACGGAAACCTTAGCATTCTTTTATGATATTATACATGTGTGCTATGAATAAGAACGGTGTGACACCTCGCTGGCACAGAATAATAATCAAATTCCGGTGGATTTGACACTGGCACTATTAAACGTGCACTTTTCAGTATTTCGAATGAAAAAACGCGAATGGTGTGCATATAGTATAGTGCATTGACAAACGGGGGAATTGTGATTATCATGTTTAACAATGAAGCAATTTTCGCGTGGGCTAAAATGTCACTTCAAGCGTTTGGTTGTTTGTGATAGTTTAATAGGTTGTGGCAAATGGGGCCAAACCGCTAAAGTCGATTTTAATAACAATAGTTTCAGATTTTTTGCTGTGCGAAGCCGAAGCACGCGTTTAAAAGAAAACTGAACCGACAGTAAAGTGAAAAGATGATGAACTGCCAAATGGCAACGAAATACTGACATTTCTGCGAGCGGAGCCCTAGATCAGAGTATAATTACTGAAGGCCTCCGCACACACATAAATTAGTCAGTTCGTCACACATTTAATACGTATTTACTAAACAGATCACCTCAAATAATGACAGTGCAACAGCGTTATAAATCTTAGATGGAATCTAAGCGATGACTCACAGAGATGCATGCCGTCCATCGCCAATGCGCGCTGCCATTAATGCTCTCAGTCTTTTGCCAAGCTAATTTTAACGCAGTTTTGTTGAAATAGCTGCTATACAACAATAAGTAATAATAAATAATATATTAATAATACACAATAAGTGTGACTCAGAGATGCCGTCCATCGGAATCGCCAACGCGCTTTCGGTGATATATATTCCGCTTTCCGTTTATGTGTGTAGCGAACTGACTTTATGTGTGTGGCGAACTGACTTTATGTGTGTGGCGAACTGACTCTAGGTTTAGCGAAACCGACCGGTTACCTCCGTTCCAAACGTCACTCGACATTTATATGCTTAGTTCCAAATCTAAAACTGATCACGGCCGAGAAAAGAATGACACAATGCGGAACTTCTAATCGTCTGAAAGTAAACTGAAACCGACAGATCGTAATTTTGGACATTGGTGGTGCCATTTGCCACAAACTACAACTCCAAACCATATTCCAAACGCCGATCACTGTGTCTTTAACGAAAATCTTTCAAGGAGATTGTAGCCCACGCGAAAACTATTCATTCATTCATTTGATAATAATCACAAACTCACTCACAAATCAAAAGTCCGCTGTTTACACAGCACTCTACTTTTTACACCGAGAGTAATATTTGATTTTGGATGGGACGGCATACTGTCATACTGTTATTGACACACGCGCGTTACTGAATAGTCGGACAAGGTCGGAACCCGAAGTGTTTAGTCGACGTAGTTTTTCTCATGCGGTTGGTTTTGTCGACCGCAACCTCACCGCTAATCCACCGCAACCTCACCGCCAATTGACCGCTAATCCACCGCAACCTCACCGCTAATCCACCGCAACCTCACCGCTAAATGACCGCAACCGCAGTGTTAGGTTATTTCTAGGCAGTACTGTATGAACTTATTACAGTATATTTATTAATTGATCTGTGTATGATCAGTTCAATGCTTTAAAATAGAAAGAAGAATAAGCTATAAAAATGATAAAAAAATACAATATAAAGATATTTTGTAGATAGTATAATATAAGAAAGCCTATTTGGTTTGTCTATTCCAAACCATATATATTTTACATTACATGATACGTTATACAAATATAATTTACATGTATACCATAAAAATACATGCGCACACATATGTTTATGTACACGATATGATACATATGTATCATATCGTACACATATATATCCGTATGGATATACATATGTAATAACACAATGCAATAATAAATACATTTAAAAAACTCATTAATAATTCATGAGAAAAACGCAAAGAAAATCATGACCGTGTCGTAGGTTTTATATGTGATAAAATTTCATCCTAATTTACATAAACTTTATCTTTGATTTTCTCGGTTACACAACATTTATTTTCAAAATTACTACGTCAATGAACTTGGTCAACTTTTTCAAGCCGTTTAATAAACTTATAGCACGTGTTTTGTCAGATCTAAAACACTCGGGCGACGCCCTGGTGTTTTAAATCTGATAAAACACTGCTGCTCGTTTATTAAACAGTACATAACCATATATACTACAATTATCAAAAAAAATAATTGCAACATACATAATTACAATGCACATTTCACAGAGAAAAGACTTTGACATGGCATCGATTATTTTACTAGTTTTCGTTAGTTAATAAGAAGTGTTATTTTATTTTTATTTTGAAGATGTTATAGGATTTATATTTTTAAATTTAGAGTCTAGTTTGTTCCAAACATTAACCCCTTCTTTAGAAAGAGTGTGTTTTGCATAATTTGTTCTTTTCAATAGGATTTATGAAGTTGTGACGCGTTTCTTGTGTTGTGCTGATGAATTTGATTATTTTTGACAAAATAATTTGTGAATGTTTCTAGTAGATTATTTAAGTTGTGGTATCGATACATGAATAAGCTAGTTAGATAGTTGTTGATTGTAGAAATATTTAGTATTTCTATGTCTCTAAATATTGGTTCAATGTGTTCTAAATAAGAATTAAATGTCATTAAGCGTAGAATTTTTTTGGGGATATTCACTATTTTTAGGATTCGCTTTTTATACGTATTACCCCATATTAGATTGCCATAAATTAGATATAGATAGACTAACGCATAATAAAGTAGTTTTAGAGCATTCAAATTTGTAAAATGTTGCATTTTGGCTATCATTCCTGCTATTTTTATAACTTGATATTAAGTCTATATGGTTATTCCACGTTAAGCACTCATCAATAACAATGCCCAGAAATGTTGTGTTCCTAACTTGTTTAATATCTTCATTGTTTATGGAAATTGATATATTATTATTTTGCCTTTTATTGGAAGATTCAAATAAAATAAATGTAGTTTTTGTGGTATTTAAGGATAGTTTATTAATATTTAACCAATCAGCTATTTTATTGACTTCTACTTGGATGATTTTATTTAGTGTTTTAAGGCTAGTGTGACTGTAAAATATGTTTGTATCATCTGCAAATAATATAATTGAAATTATTTTATTGCAAGATTTAAATTAAATAAATGTCTTTTTTGTGTTATTTAAGGATAGTTTATTAATATTAATTAACCAATCAGCTATTTTATTGACTTCTACTTGGATGATTTTATTTAGTGTTTTAAGGCTAGTGTAACTGCAAAATATGTTTGTATCCTCTGCAAATAATATAATTGAAATTATTTTACTGCAATTTTGAATATCGTTTATATATAATAGAAACAGAAGTGATCCGAGTATTGATCCTTGAGGATCACCACTTGTGATTGTCATTTCTTTGCTTTTTACATTGTTGTATTTTACAATTAATTTGTTTTTTGTTTTCTAAATAATTTTCAAACCATTTTTGGGATATTCCTCTTATACCATAAAGTTCTAGCTTTTTAGTCAGAATCTTCTGATTGATTGTATCAAATGCTTTCAGAAAAGTCAAGGAATATACCATAGTGTATTTCCCTTTTGATTTTATTTTTTCAATGCATTAGTCTTTTGTACATTAGTTTTTTTAATAATTTAAAAAAACAAGATAGAACTGATATTGGTCGATAGTTTTCAAATTTATTATTTTCATTTGCTTTGAAAATGGGTGTCACTAAGGCTATCTTAAGTTGTCAGGAATAGTTCCACTTAGAAATGTTACATTGAATATTATGCGTAAGTGGTTTAGAAATTTCTTTTAAGTTTAGCTGTATTATTTTAGTGCTAAGGTCATCATACAGGACGTTTATTTGGATCCATATTTTTTAGTTCATTTTCAAGTTCATTTTCAGTTATTGGGTCAAGAAACATACTGTTCTTGTAGTTGTCGGTGAGGTATTTATCAAAGGTCTTATCTGTGTTTTTATTAATGTTTTTTGATAGCTCAGATCCAATATTCAAAAAGTATTCGTTGAATCTATTTGCTATTTTCAATGGATCATCTATTATATCTGTGGTGTTTGTTCCAACAAATGTGTTTGGCAATTCCTTATTGTTTTCTGTTTATCAAGAATTTCATTTAGGGTTTTCCATATCATCTTTGTGTTGTTTTTTTATTTTATTAGTTGCTGTTCATAAAAAATTTTCTTTGATACTTTTATTATATGGTTTAGTTTGTTTTTATATCTTTTGTATGTATTTTCATTTCACTTGCTTGAGTTTATTAAGTATGTCTGATTTTAATATACAATTTGTCATCCAGGGACTCTTACATTTATCAATACTTTTCTTAACCAATTTTGTTTTATATGGGAAATGTGTTCCATAGGCTGTTATAAATAACTTGGAAAATTCATTAAAGGCCTCTTTAGGATATATATTATTAACAAGTACATTTTCCCATGATATATTTTTAATTGTATTAGAAAAATATTTAATATTTGATTTAATTATTCTTTTATAGCTTCGGTTATTTGTAGTTTGTTTGGTATTTCCTTTGTTAGCGTTTAAATTACACATATGTACTATTGGTAAATGGTCTGAGATATCGCTAAAAATAATTCCATTGAAACTGGAATCAATCTTTTCTGTGTTGTTAGTAAAAATGTTGTCAATTAATGTTGCAGTATGGTGGGTAATTCTTGTTGTTTTGTTATAAGTAGAAAGTAAGAAGATTTAAAAAGCTGTTCAGTGAATCGATTTGAAAAATCTTGTTTAAGTAGATCAATATTAAAATCCCCCATCAGATAGCAAATTTTGTTTTCTTTTTCAATTTTGTTTAATAGTAATACTGTTGTGGACTCTACACCATTCACGCGGACACAGCTACTGATAGTTATTTTATTTATACAGCAAAAAGAATCGAGTATTTCTCTTCGAATATCTTTCGAGTGTCAAATAGATGTGAGCTCGTAGCCAACTTTACACAGAATAATAAACATGTCTCTGATGTCACAAAACTCGTACCCAGTCCCGCGCGGCGAACTAAACTTATAATATAAATCTCAAAAAATCCGAAACAAATACATTCATTGCATTTTCAAATATTTCAATTTTATTATTTGGTGGTCTGTAGATTACAGCTCCTACAATTATATTTTTACCAATAGGTGTGATTATTTCAATAAACATAGTTTCAACTATGTCTTCTACATTATAATTTACATGTAATTATTTACGAATTTTGAATTGTAGTTGTTTTGAGACATAAAATCCTACTCCTCCACCTTTTTTGTTTGTTCTATTTAGACCTATGTAATCATGCTCTTATAATTTAAAGTTGTTGTTATTCATATCATTTAACCACGTTTCTGTTAAACCTATTATTTGAAACGTTTTGTTTAATGAGTTTATTAAATTTTTAAAGGAGTCGAATTTCTTGGATATACTTCTTATGTTTAAATGTAGTGTGAAGTATGTTTCTGGGTTTATTTTTGCAAGTTTGTTCTTTGAATTCATTTGGTAGATAATAATTACACTTTATTTTAACGCTAAATCGTTGTTTGATTGAAAAGGATTGAATTTCAACTGGTTTAATCTATCCATATCACTTTCAGGGTTCTATCAAGGATTTTCCGTTTGGGGGAGAAGATTCGGAATTCAGGATTCGGTAAGGGGGGGAGAGAGCGCCAAAGGTGCAAGGATCTAGGGTGGTCCAGGGGCATGTCCTCCGGAAAATTTTGAAATCCAGGAAGGGGAAGATTTTACACAATTCTGAAGGTTTGGAAAAGTCATATAAAACACTAAAAAACAACACTTTCCAGGATTTTAAGAACATTTTATATTGTTTATTAAAATTTATAATATATTTCATATTGAATCAGTTAAGTTGAATAAAGTTACATGCACGCGATACACCACCTTACGTTACATTTTAAGACCAAACCGGGACCAGTTGAAAAAAATGCAACTTAGAGGCCTTCAGGCTGGAATTGAACACGCGACCCTGCGATGCTAGTGCAGTGCTCTGACCACTGAGCTACGGAAGCCGTTGCCGAGAGCCTATAGTCACGAGTTCTGTATATATAGTGGTGGTAATGCCGGGATAAGATTCTGGGTATATTACAAGTAATATTTGGCATTTCACTCCATTAAATTACAGGTTCTAAGGATTTTTGGTGAAGGAAAATTTCGAGTGTTGGAATATATACATTTTAAGACCAAACCGGGACCAGTTCCATACGGAATGCTTTTATGGGTCATCCAACCAATCTACTTTTGTTATGAACCGCTTTTGTGGTCACTGCTCATTGAAATCCCAATTGGTGAGGAAAACGTGCTCTTTAGAAAATCTTCTTTCATCTTCATATATATATATATATATATATATATATATATATATATATATATATATATATATATATATATATATATAAATATATATATATATATATATATATATATATATATATATATATATATATATATATATATATATATATATATATATATAGTTTTCAGGATTAAAATGTGGGTTTTTGTCTGAATTCCGTAATTTGGTGTTTTTGTCGCCGGGCATTTTGTCTGTTGGCTTTTTGTCGCAGGGGTTTTTGTCGACGGGGTTTTTGTCATGGATTCACTAATAATGAACTACTATCAATACACTTATAACAACCCCCGTGCCCTCAATTCGCGCACTATGCAATTCGCACATGTATACCTACGACCTTCTTCTCCAATGTAAAGCAACAACATGACGCTATAAAAAAGACTTCTATATCAATCTATCGCCTATAAAAAGTAACCATATCACTTCGTAATGCCGTGATCAATAATTTCATGGCATTCAAGTCGAATGTTTTGCGAATCAGAAATAAAGATATTACGAAACCGATCCGTATGAACGTAAACTACAACCGAGTGAACAGTTTCGCACGAGATTAGACTTTCTCTTTAAACTCAAAGCAAACCAGTATCCGCCGCTAGCTTGCGGAATTTCAAAATAAACATTACATGTATCTACTGAGAATAAAATGATAATGACAATCCAAGCCAAAGACGGAACGTGTCCTGACCTTGTTCCCGCCGACAAATATATATTCCACAGAAAATTATGTAAACAGAGATACAATTGTCGTTAAATCTCACCCTATCCAAAGTGGTCGCAAACGAATGACTTAGGCTCAAAGAATAACCTAATATTGAAATGAAAAGTGGAACATTTGCCTGACCATTCCTTGATGTTTTATCATGTCTGAAAGTAATGGCTTAATTTCGCCATCGCGGCTATTATCTTGGTTACCATGCATGTGGCCGCATTACAAAAATATGAAAGAGTATTTTCTTGGCTGCAGTTTGGCATGTTACAATAGTAACAAGTCAATACACCATTTTCCAGGAAACAGGACCAATTTTCGCCAGAAAAAGTGGATCAAGGATATCATAAAGTTTTGTTTTGCGTTTCTGGGGGATTAAATGCGCAAGAAAACAATGCGTTGCGATGGAAACTAAGTCACTAGGTCGTTAAAAATGCTTCAATAAACAGATAAAAACAATAATTTGATTGTGAATCAACCAGAAAAGGTTCTTCCAGTGATTAAAGCTTCAAATAAGTTCGGAAAAAATTTGCCTCCGAGGTAACAATTCAGGTTTACCACGACTTGAAATAACGATCAAGCAACGTGTATATCAGCCCATGTTTAAAAGATAAAGGAATAAAACTATCAATATTAGTGAAAAGTTATGTAAATGTAGGCTTACGATATACGGAAGAAGAAAAGCTATCGGTACGATCTATAGAGACATCTAAAAAGGGAAGAGTTTTGTTCATCTCTACCACCCTCGTAAAAAGATAAAAAATATTAGCAAATAACGGATCTAAATGAGAGCCCATAGCAACGCCATCGACCTGTTCATAAAGAACACCGTCGCTCATTTCTGAACACATGGGAATCTCGTCTTTAACGGCCAAGAAACTGCTGTCTAAGCCTTCACTTTCAAATATTCGATGTGATTCTAACGAAACTTGCCCCCCATTACTATAATTAAAGAAAGTTTTCTTATTTCTAAATTTAAACCTTGCCTTTCTTTGTTTTGACTTTGTTTTGATTGGCTTATATTAACATCTCTAAATATATTTAAATATTAGTTTTCACATGTTGTATTTTACTTTGAGAATGTTGCGCGTTGGCAATGAAACGTCAGTAAAACTTCTTTAAAATGTGTTTCTTGTTTGTTCCATAATTGTTACGAGATGACTCTCCATATTCGTATTTTGAGCTGGGCTCTAATATTCATTTTACGTTTATAAAGTTCTCTTCCCTCATTTCGCCAATAGAAATACGAGGACATGAGTAGCAGAGAGTGATAAAAATTACCAGAGCTTTATTGAAGGTTCTCCTCACCCTCATTTCGCCAATAGAAATACGAGGACATGAGCGGCAGAGAGTGATGAAAATTACCAGAGCTTTCTGGAAGGTTCTCCTCCCCCTCATTTCGCCAATAGAAATACGCGCAATGCATGAGCGGCAGAGAGTGATGAAAATTACCAGAGCTTTCTGGAAGGTTCTCCTCAACCTCATTTCACCAATAGAAATACGCGGACATGAGCGGTAGAGAGTGATGGCAATTACCAGAGCTTTCTGGAAGGTTCTCCTCACCCTCATTTCACCAATAGAAATACGCGGACATGAGCGGTGGAGAGTGATGGCAATTACCAGATGGCAATTACTATAATTTTAATGCCCTCATGACCTTCCCTTCTACAAGAGCCTGATTTCAGGTTACTCTCAACTATTTATGCGACTATTTATGGAGTCGAAATGCGCCATATCTCAAAATGTACGAATGACTGATTTGCATAATAGACTACATCTAGGAACCCACTGTTCGATACTAAGAGAAGTGGCGCCAAAATATTTCGTGGTGGCCATCTGGAGAGACCACCTACGGTATCTTATTTCTGTCACGGATCCTTGGTTTGTGTGCTAAAGTACGCGAAAACCTGCGACAACTGATTCAGTTTAACATCGTAAAATATCACAGTTTCAATACTGTGAAGAATAATCCAAAACATTTTACAGCTACCAACTTGGAGAGACTACCTCATGCGATATGTAGTTTTTGTAATTATATCAGTCGTGAATAATTAATTCCGCGTCGTATAATATGTTACCAAGGTAGCAAATTACTATTTATAGGTAACGTAGGATGAACTGAAATTTATTTTTGCGATCGCGTCTGTGTTATCTGTAAGAAAGCTTTCAGTAAAATTAAAGATAAAATGTCTGTCTTTGGCTGCACATATTTGTTTTTGTTTTACTTTATTCTTCAATGGTCAACAACTTTCGCAACAACATGTAGTTCATGCAGCAGAATAAGTTTTAACGTGAAAAATGGACTAAAAGACAGAGCTTTAGAAGACGGAAGAAAGCTTAAGAACACGATTGTGGAAAATGATGCTCTGTGTTTTTTTGAATGTGCTGAAGACTGCAAATGTTTATCATTTAATGTTTGTGGTAAAACTTGCCAATTGTATGCAGCAAACAGATTGTTGGCGCGCAATTCCGCACTTCGCGTGAAAGTTGGATGTCGTTACTATGACCTTCCAGCAACCGAGGTAGGAATAGATTAAATAATATCTAAATTATAAGGAGCTACAATGTATAAAAGGAAATACGAAACTTCTTCTCAAACATTAACTGAAAAATTCACTCTTATGTTTGGGAACATTTTACCAGCGTGCAATTTATCCATACTTAAGAATATTATTTCTCAGCAAATATCTTTAAAAAGTGCCATAACACAACATAATTTAAAAAAACCGTTCCGTTTTTAACATCATCAGCGTGGCAAATTATAATAAATAAAGGAGGCATATATAGCCTAACATGTTACATAAATATAGAAAGTGACTAAACTCTTACAAAGGAATTTAAGCGAGACGACGGAAGAACAAAGGACGTGTCATGATGAAGGTATAAGTTAGAAAAGTTTTAAAGGAAAAAAATCATTAGTTGACGTTAAGACTTAAGAGACGGTTTAATCTTAGAAATTAATAAACTCTCTCGAAGTAGGACTTCAAATTGCATGGAGCCTGAAGACAAGATAGAAAAATCATCCAAAGAAACATCATGACCGGCTATTCTTATGTGCTCAAGAATGCTCGATAAAGCGGTGTGAGAAAGCTCTTTCCGGTGTGGTGCATATTTCGCCAATATACGACGCCTGGCAGCATCAGCAAGTAAATTTATATACAGGTCGAAAAACAACTGATAGCTGACCGTATACTATTCGAATTGCGACTCCTCGAAATCTAGAGATTTGATGGGATGAGTTTTAAGCAATGGGTTCAAACCGTTTAACTATACAAGATGTTCAAACGGTCTCGGCTTCCAGTCTGTCAGTCAGTTGTTCGAATGCCTTGAAAACAAAGCGTTTAAACTCTTAGGACAAGGCGTTTAAACTCTTTGAATCAGGCTTTCGAACCGTTCCAGTTTAATAGCTGTTTCAACGGTTGTTATAAATTTTCAAACGGTTTATCAAACCGTTCGAACAGTTTCTAAAAGCGTTGGAACTCTTACTGAACGGCATATACGAACGGTATTTTCACGCCATTTGCTAAAGCGTTAAGGTACGTTTTTCCATGGATATTCCGGATGTTTTTACTGAAATGAGATTCTTTCTCCACCTTTCATTGCTCATAGTATATTAAAAAGCAGTAAAACCTGCTGAGAAAATTCATGTAGATGCATCGAAACCTCTAAAGGTAGTCGACAATATACATGTGCGCGCGCAATACTGATTGAGTCGAACCTATAGTTAATTAATATTTTTTTAAAACTGAGATTAAATGTGGCAAGTCTTTTTATGAGTTTTTAGCTGCATTACAAATTCAACAGTTCCTGTTGAAAAATATCTAAATATATCACTCATTGAAAATTAATTTTATGCAAATTCTCGCAGAAATCTCTGAAAACGCGATTTTACTGAAGTTTCAAAAAATTAATATTTTCCGCCACGGGGGGTATGCACCCCCATCTTGGTAAAATATGTATCATTGTATCTCATCCCGTGCATCCCCCCCTTATATCTAAAATACTATATCTATCACTTACATTCAACTACTTTTTATACAACCAGGCCCAAAAGTTTAAGTTCAAGTTCAATTCTTCCTTCTTTTTAGACTAACTGCACAAGATTCCCAACATGTTGTTCGATATCTAACCCTTAATGGTGGTTCTTGTACAAGTCCTCTCCCAAATTCAAGAAAACGTTTCAGATGTGTTTGTAAAACAGGATTTTATGGCAGCCTTTGTCACGCAAACAATGCTAGATCTTGTGCAGATTATTTGACCAACCAAGTAAAACCTTTATCAGGATTATATGAAATATTGGATGCTACTGAAGAATCATTCTCAGTATACTGTGACTTCGACTCTGAACCTGGATTTTCCTGGACATTGTTGCTTTCATTTAGTAGAAATGATGACAACGGTATAAGTGTCAAAGGATTATTAGAGGACATGTCAATTAACGAAGATACACATAACTGGGAAAATTACCGTCTATCTGCAGCACGAATGAAGAGAATACGGGAACAGTCGACTCACTGGCGGGCTACTTGTGGTTATCCGGTGTTCGGTGTGGATTACAAGGACTATATAAGGGTGAATTTATCTGACGTAGATTTCTCCGCATATTATTTTAACGGTTATAATGGTCCAACTGCCTGCAAGTCCATAGAATATATGAATATTTTGGGATTAGAATGCCAACAATGTAATTTTGCATTATATCACGCCACGTTCGTTTTACCAGAAGTAGTTTTATCACGTTCTAAACAATGGAGCTTTTGTACCTTTGATTTATCAAACAAAAACCATGACTGTTCCGCTGACAAACATGCACGTTTGTTTGTTTCACGCGCTTGCTTAGATCCTCGATTTAGGTATCATAAGACAGCAAGTTCTACAGCACAAAATTGGTTTGGAAGCTAATTTCTATAGCAGATTTTGCTTGTAAAAGTATGGAGTACAATGTGTACATCTATTTCCATCAAATATATGAGAACACGACCGGTGATTAAAATCATCCTGTTTTTCAAAAATGTGAAGTCATTATGTGAAGTCATTAATGATAAATTATATTCAATTAATTTTATAAATTCAAGTAATAATGGTAAAGCATAAATCATCCAGGCCTTTAATTATGTTTAATTATGCACACAGCCTTTCTCATGACCATACACTCTATACAGGGGGGTGGGGGGGGGGGGGGGGGGGGGGGGGGCGGGGGTCGGTCGGTAAAACGCGGTAAAACGCGGAGTCGGTCGGTAAAGCCTGGCGTCGTCGGTAAAAACGATTGGTCACAGAAGTTGGGAAAACCTTGTAATAGTTAAGGCTGTCGGTAAACTGTTCGTCATATTAGATCGTTGGTAAAATTGACTTCATCGACTGTTTAAACTTTGTCGGTTGTATAAAATTCGATTTATATGAAATGTAATATTGTTACCATTGCATGGGTTAATGTTAAATTAATATTCCTCCCTTTTCCCGATTTCCGAGCCAACCTAGTACCCAGTACCCATACAATGTAACTGTTATCGGTACGTACAAGGCAATGGAAGAAAATCTGCGCCCACGTGTAATTCGTCGGTAAAACTAAGACGATACACCCCCCCCCCCCCCCCTCCAAAACGGTCAAGGTACGCCACTGACTCTATATATTATATTTCAGCTTACATCCAGGCCGAGATGTGTAAGTTTTATAAAATTAATGTTGTCCATGCCAATCTGATACTTTAATCCATTAACAGGCATGTAATTTATTCTGACAGATAAAACTGTCTGTCGTTAGCCAGAATAAAATGCTAAAGTGTACCATAGCCCTTTAATGGGTTAATTTAATAAATATAGGAATATACTTGCTGAAAGTATTGTTTTTATGCAAATATCTGAAAACAAGATAACAGATAAGCACAAACATATTTGGAATAATTTAGAAAATAAAAAATAATCTTTACATGGTACAGACAGATGGCAAGTTGTTCTAATTCTGCATATTATATTACAACAGCAAGGTATTCTTTTTAAGGATTCACAAGAATTCAACTTAAAGGGGCTGTTTACACGAGGCAGGCTATAGCCTGACTAACGGGCTAACTTGTACTTTCATTAGGATCTTACTGTGCCTTTAAAACATATATAAAATAAATTTACAAAGAAGAATTTATTTAATTTAGATGCATGCATCCTTAAGTTTTGTGGCAGAGGAAATATATTTGTGTAAAGCGTCAGCCCGATTACCCAAGCTACTCCAACTCATGCAAATAACCCCTAAAGTTGTTATGTATAGTACATGTACTGTTTAGT